>VWZS01006230.1:139942-589676 GCA_013397075.1 Rhabdornis inornatus | reverse complement strand
CCGCCCGGTCCGGTCCGGCGGAGCGGTGAAGGGTGGGCATCCCGGCGGGCAGGGCTGAGGGGTGCTGAGGGGAGCCCCGCGGCAGCTCCGCGCTCCGCCGTGCCGCGGGCACGGGCACCGGCACGGTGTGTCCTTCGCTCCTCCGGGGCAGGGGAACGGGGGGCGGTGGGACCCGCCGCTGTCGCCGTGTCGCGACCCTGCCGGGGCAGCATCGCGGCGTCGCTCGGGGCTGTTCGGCCGCGGTTCGGCGGCTCCCTCGGGCGGGAGGAGGCGGCACAGCCCGCTCCCGGCGCTGCGGGGCTGCTCGGCGGCTGCTCCGCACAGCCCGGACAGGCGATGTCTCTCCGGTGGCACTCGCCCTCGAGCCCCGGCCAAGTTGCGGGCGCCGCGGTGGCCGCGGGTTTGCCGAGAGTTTCCAAACTCCGGGGCCGGGTGGGACGCGGCTCCGTCCGGCTGCTGGCGGTGCCGCTGTGCCCCGCTGAGCTCCCGGAGCTGTGCGCTGCCCCGGTACCGCCCGCTGCCCCCGCGGCGGTGCCCGCACCCACCCAGAGCAGCCTTTCGGGGACCGGGGCCGCTCTCCGGCTCGGGAACAGTCCGTGTCCGCCTGCGGCAGCGCGGCCGGTCCCGCTGGGCGCCCGCGCCACCGAGGTCTGGTGGCACAGGATAATGCATCTTGGAACTGCTTTACTCGTATTTCATTAATCTAAGGATTGGGGAAGCATTAGGCATGGGCTGTGTGTGCTTAGCAGAGGGAAGCGTGCTGTGATGGGTACAAACTTTGGGGAGAGGCACCGCTGTTTTGGAGACTCTGGGATGAAGCATTACTCTGTCAGTCCTTATTGCTCTCGCGTTTCTGCGTTAGCGTTATGCTAATTGTCCTTGGGAGAGCAGAAATTCTCCCAAAGTGTTGTTATTTTCTTGCTAAAGTGTCTGCGAGTTGATACAGTGCACAGCGCAGAGCCATTACTGTCAGGCATATAAATAATTGTGTCTTAATGCACAGCTTATGTTAATACGTCTTTCGTGACTATTTTTTGAACGACTGGATTATTGACCCTCGGCACAGAAACGCCAGACCTAACATGAACCGTAAAAGAGCAAATAGTTTTGTTTTAATAAATAAGGGCTTGAGGTCAAAAGCACTTTTACAATTCTGCTGCTCCTGAAAAGACAGTAATTTTTGCAGTCCCAGGAATAATTATGCGCAGTTGTGAATGGAGCGAATTGACTTGGCATGGAGGGTAGACGAACCTCCTGCGATCTCTAGATTATGATCATTATTGTTATTGTAGGCCAGCAGGAGCCAAACTGTGTCTTTCCTCTTTATCCTTTGATTTCTTTCTTTTTTTTTTGGGAGGTGGAGGGAGTGGGGAGTTGAGAATTTGAAGATTGTGCTTTGATGCATTTTCAGCACCAGGGCTCCAAAGTAATTTTCTTACTGAACTGTGTGTAGGTAAAAGGCATTTGTGTTTGGAGATGGAAATTTGCAACAGAGAGTGAGAAAAAGGGGCTGGAGCTGGGCTTCATAGCTGAGCCACATCATTAGATATAGGTTAGCATTTTATAGTTGCCTTTTAGAAATGTGCTTGCTTATTTCTTAAAAACAAAACTGAACTTTAACTTTTGGACCTGGTTCACATATCTGTCTTTGCTTAGTGTCTTTTTCAGAGAAAAATGTACTCGGCTTATTTGTACACCATTACTTTAACTTTGTCATGTCTTTTCTGGGTAACCTGCTTTGGCTGGGTGATGGACCTAACGAACTAATAGGTCTTTCATGGCTGTAGCTGCTTTGATTGTAGAAATTGTAGAGATTTTTGTAAACTATGACCTGGAGAGACTGCTACATACAGAAAACATTCTCTGCTTAACTCCATATATCCTCTGCTTAATCTGACCATTTGCCAAACTGCAGAAGTCTGTTTAGAAGAGCTGTGGGGGAATGTGCACACATGTGACTATTTGGGAATTAGTCAGTGTTTTATGGGCTCTAGCTCGCGCTGATTAGGAGGACTGCAGCTTGAGCCACTGGTAGCATTTCCACTCTTGTTCAGGTGAGCTGGGTACTGATGACACTCAGCTGTTAGTGTTTAGTGAAATTTGATCTCTTCAACCGTCATTTTGAAGAGGGTGGAAAGAATTCAAGGATTGAGTCTCTTTAAGCGTCCTTTGAAGAAGAATTGTGAGAATTGAAGTCCCAGCTCCTAGAACTAGAAGTGCAACTCTTTCTCACGGTAAGTTCTTACCACATTTCTGGTCCCTTGCCACCTTCAATAAGCAGCAGTCCTCAAACTGCTGACTCTTTGGGTCTTCAGGCAGCCTTCTGGTCAGAAAACCCATTGGAGCTCTCATCAGCATTAAGCAGAAGAGACTGCCCTAGAATTAATCGAGTTGAAGAAAGCTTGAGAACTGTGGGCTGCTTTCTTGATGTGCAGCTGGAGCAGCTTCTGTCACGTGTGGCTTTGTTGTGAGGCAGTGCAGATAATACACCCGCCTTCTTCCTGTGATCTGAACAACTTCTGAAAGCTGACAGTGTTCTGAACCACTGTTGCTGTTGGGATGAGGCTCCTTCTTGGCATTTTTTGGTAGATTTAGATCTATGAAATGCAGCTAGGCATCACTGCTCTATGGCATTGTTAGTGATGTGTCCTGAAATCCTGGGCTGGTGATTAAGGAGTAAACCCTGCTTCCTGTTCTCCCATGCACAAAATGCAAGGGAAAATATTGCTGCTTGTTTAAAAAACAAACAGAAATGAAGTCAGTTAAGTGACCTGACTGATTGACCTACTCCTAAAATACTTCTATAGTTAGAGTGGCCATATGACCTCCTGCAGCTCATGCTGGCAGATTGTGTATTTTCTGACCTTGTCTCTGTAATTGGGGCTGGAGGAAAGAATTGTGAGATCTCTGCACTTGCACTGGAAGCATGAGAAACTGGTAGCTAAAAGGTATTTTTTACTTTGTTGGCTGCAGTAGGTCAGATTTACGTGTTCACCCTCAAGAGTCTGGAAAATTTTGACCTTTCACCACTCTTCACCTCCTGTTGTTGTTCCCCTTCTTCTGACTTTGCTTATTCTGTGTACATGTAGATAATGGCCAGAACTGAAGACGTGGGTCTTTTAAGATCTGACTTGCCAGTTGTATTCAAGGGTAGTGAATTGTTATTTAAATATAGGACTTTTTAGGAGAACTTTTTGGTGAAGGATTGTTTTAGTACTATTGATCGTAATGCAGACTTCTATAAAGCTGTGGGTAGCCCTGTTGGCCCTGCTTGGAGTTAAAAGCTCTCTTCTCTGTTGCTCCCTGTGGTCATTTAGGGAAAGAATGTTAACAGTTTTCTCTCCATCTCCAGCTAACACTATGAATCCTGTGTGTGATGGCAGAAGTACCATATTCAGGGTTTTACTCCTCGGATCCCAGAGAGGGAAGAATACTGAGAGGAAGAAACTGATGTGAATTGTGAAATGAGTGGTTAAACAGTACATTAGTCAGGAACTGAAATGTGACATGGAAAGTTTAATATATATAAATAATTTACATAGCGGTAGAGAGTCAGAGCAAGAGGGAAAGATACAAAGACAAACAAACATGCAGGATGAAGCTTGGCTGTTATTTTTTCAGGCACATTTTCCACTCCAAGTTTGCTAAATCCTGCAGACATACTCCTGGGCTTTCTCTAGTCCTGGTTAGCTACTCAGAAGTGTGTCATTCCACAAAAGGTGAAGGAAAGTGGCTGCCTCTGGAGCTAGCTAGGGTGTCTTTGGAAGTCCTCCTTTCCCCTCTAAAGCATGAAGGCTTAAGGAACCAAGAGTGAGACAGAACATAGATTTGTTTTCCCCTTGATTTTTTTTCATTTTTTCTGTGTTTTTTTAGTGAGTGACTTTCTTTCCCCACAGTGCCATTGGGTGTAGTGATGTGATGGTAGGGAAGTGGAGAAGGCCAAGGAGAGGCAGGGGTGATGGAAGCAGGAAAGACTTGTCTGCTGTGGAGAGTTTTATGTTGTTAGTTACCCCACACACTGTTCAAGAGCTGCTCAGGCCCCTGGATTTAGCGAAACAAATACCGAAGCTGCTAAGCAAGGAGAAATGAGGAGAAATCTCTCTAAGCTGGGGATGTGACTGCAGCTCTACTGTAATACCACACAAGCCTGATGCTGCTGATTTCATTAAAAGCAGCATTCAGGGCCTCAAAGCAGGTTTTAATACTTGCTATATGTTTTTTTAAATATGCTGACCTTATCTGGTAAGCCTGTAATATTTGTTGCAATGAAGAACAGCTGCTGCATAAATACATATATAATATCAGTTGCCAGTTCTGTAAGCTCTGCTGAGACTGTGACTTGTTTGAAGTGGGGTTGCTATTAAAAGGCAGGTGGCAAGATGTTTATTTTGCACCTTGTTAATTGCTTGTTTTTCCTGCTGTAATTGGCTTCCTAATGGGGGCAGAATGCACTTGGTTTTGCACACAAAGCTTCATTAGTGACAACTGATGGAAAGGATTCAGAGGGTGGGATTTAGATGAAAAATGTATATATATATTGAGTAACAGATGTCTCTGCTAAATAGAGTATATGAGGAAGTCCTGTAGATGCATTCAAAAATGCAAATGTTTTCCCATAAAATGATTTAAGATGTTCTAGCGTTAGGTATAAAGATTGCTGCCTATTACTTGAGAAAGGGGCAGAGATGTTATTTATATTATTTTTGTGATGCAGAGATTTTGTTCTGCTTCACTGGACAGGAGTTGGGATGCTGGGATGGTGCTCTCTGCTTGGGACTCTTGGCATCCAGGTATTCATAAAGACATCTTTGAGGATCTCTGTGGCATATTTAGAGATTGCTCCTGCCAACAAACTGGGAGATGGTGAGCAGTGGTGGAATTCTGTGACTTTGTAAGACTTATGGAGCCATCTTTGCCTCTTGTGTTCAAGAGCTGTTCCACTGTGCCCTTGGATGCAGGACATGGCTATGGAGAAGCACAGCTGGACCATCCATGATCCCAGTTGTGCTTACAAGTGAGGTCTGAGGTGGTGTTCTGGCTAGGGGTGGATGCTCCACAAACAGTTCTTGTTTCAATAATGACTTTTTTTTAATGTGGTGTAAGAAAGTGGTCCAAGAGTCATCAGGATGGTCATCTGACACCATTGTGTCTGAGGCCATGAACAGATTTTTGTGCTGTTCAGTTTAATATGCTCTTGTACCTGTAGAGGTTGCTGTAGGTGAAAGGTGAGTGTACTTGTGTGTGTGAATGTATGCACATGTATATAAAATTAATAATGAAAGGATAAGATAGCTCTTCATGGAAATGAAGCCCTCCTGCCCCCTCCTTTTCTTTTTTTTTTTTTTAAAGCACTGTGATGGGATTGAAAAATAGACCTGTCTATTCCCTACTTTTCTGCTTCCTCAGATGCCAGTATTTAACTAGTTTAAGACTGGATTTATCTGTCATGTTTCTTCTTAGTAAGGTGACTTCAAGGCAAAAGTATTTGCCAGTCTTGGATTGACATATTTTATAAGAAACAGTCTTTATTACATGAATATATCACAGCCTAATTGACTGTTTCATGTTGGAGGGGGAGAGTAATATCCTGAGGCAGCATTTTAATCAGAAAGATCACAAGACTGCCCATCAGCTCTACTCTTCCATGTAAGTGTCCTCAGATGACAAAATAATCCCCTTTCTTGGGATATTGTTTTTAATTTCTGCAGAATCTTTTTTTCCCCAGAGTGAAGAATGGCCTATGTAGTTGGGGTGAGGGCAGGACTTGTCAATTATTAATGCTTGAAGGGAAAAGCCCCAAGGTGGTGTTCTTCCATGGTGAGAGGACTGTGTGTTCCTACTGAGCTCATGGATGTGCTTTTGTCTCTGATATGCTTCCTGCTGTTGGCTGGGAACCTTTTTCCCTGGATGTATAGACAGGCCCCCTCCCACCAGGGTTTATCTCCAAAGACACTGTAGGAAGCCATCCCTCATGTAGTACTTTACCACGGCATGTGTGAGTTTCTGAACTCCAGTGAAAGGAATAGGGGGGCAGATGTTCTAACTTATTTTTAGTCTTATCTCAGAGGTTCTCATAAGTGGTGATGGATGTATTTGGAGCACAGGATTAAAGAGCAGGCTCTGCTGAAGGCTGTCCTTTGGGCCTTTGGGGGATGCTTATGTCTGTATTCAAACTTGGTGCTCAGGCTTTTTCTTCCATTTGTCTTCTGGCCAGTCTTGCACCTTGCAAGCCTTCATGGGAGTGGGAATAGAAAGTGATTGCTGTAAGTTGGAGCACAAATCCATCTTGCTGAGTACCTTATCTCTTGACAGTGGCCAGTAGTGGCTGCTTAAGGAAGCAGATAAACTTAAAGGAAGTGTGCAGTAGTAATGAAGTGGGATGCTTGCATTTTGTGTTTCATGTCAGTCTCTGTCTGTAATCTCGTTCCAGAACTGGGCAAATAGGGAAGAAAATGTATTTTTTCTGATGAAAGCAGCTTCTTCAGCTTGGGCATGTCAGCCTGTTGTGTCCAGATTAAGGTGCTAGTTGAAAGCTGGATGTCTCAAGCCATTTTCAAAGCTGCCTCTGCTAGGCACTGTATTCTGATGAAAGACAACTATTTCTGGAAAAGTCTCTGGTGGTGTGCAGGGCCTGAGACCTCCCAGTGTACAGCCCTTCCAGCATGGATGTGGGGAGGAGGACAGACTTGATGAATTCGGTACGATGTTATCACTCAGCAGAGAGGGCTGCTGTGCACCTATCACAGTGCCATCCACAGGGAATCCTCCACTGCTTTGTTTGTTGAGCTGCTGTTTTTAAAATTAAAAACAGCCAAATGTTTCATAAAATATTAAGAGGCGCTGCTTTAGTGTCTCTCATCAGATTAAGTATGTCACTTTCTGTGTCCTTAGGGTGATGAAGCCCATCAGCCTGGTCGTTCTCTCACCTTAAGCATGCATTAAGGTGACATGCTTCATCTCACAAGGGACGATGAAGCTATCACACTGCAGAGCTGGGAACCGTAGGGGTCCTGCACTTTAGCTGTGGATTCTCAAATGAAATTTTGCAGAAGTAATACAGTTTGCTTTGTGCGAGTGAATTCCTTTTTGTTAGGGAAGTGCTTTTTTGAGCAAAAATATTGAGGTAATACAGTGGTAGACACATGCACAGTGACTGCGCTGCAGGAAAGAAAGAAATTGCAGCATGTTTTATATAAAAGACCAAGGACTGTTGTGTTTCGGTGGGTAAAGGAGAGAGGCCTCTACATTCCTCAAACACTTTTTATGAATATGGATTTTGAAGTTGTTTTGCTTGCAGGTGAATTTCCTTTTTATTCAAGAGCTAGTTCTAGCATTTTAATCATAACACAGTGGGGCTGGTGTAGCAGAGCGTTGGGAAGCTGTGGGGTGTGGAAGCCTCTGGACTGAGGGGGGGTCTCCAGCTTGGTGCAGAGAAGCCCTGAGGGCTGCACAGTGATGGAACACAGCATGGTGGAGCTGGGACTGAGCCATGGGGGGCTTGCTTTCACTGGGTTTTCAATCATCTCTCGCCTCTCCCCAGCAGTTCAGCACTCTTTGGCATTTGTGTAGTGTTTGGGAATGCTGCACCCTTACCGAATTAAATAATCTAGAAGTTCTTATGAATTCAGGATACGAGACCAACTTGACTTCTGAATTTCCTGGGTTTGGGTTGCATTGCCTCTTTAAACTCAGCCAGTCATGTCACATGTGGCGTGGTTCCTCTGGTGTTCCAGCTGTGCCCAGCCAAATCACACCCGTGTGCACATCAGGGAGCACTTCCTTGCTCAGGAGCCTGCTCTGAAGGGCAGCAGCTCCTTTGTCTGATCTGATGCCGCTGCTGCTGCTGCTTCGCTTGCTCGTGGTGTGAGGGAATAATAAAGTACAGCCTTCAATCATACGACCTGATCAGAGGGGGTTGTCTGTGGTGATTGATAAGTCCTCCTGGAACAATAGGCTGCTTGAGCTGTGCCCAGGGACTGCTGGCTTTGGTTGGGATTTTGCATTAATTTTTGGCCTAAATAAAAAGAACTGTGCGATCAAAGTTGTAGTTTTGTTTGCAGCTTGCCTTGAAACCTAAAAATCCGGCCTGATCTAAAAGGGTACTTGACTGTATATTTCTCTGCTCTCCCCCAAACTATCTGTAGTGTACTTTTCCCCTCTACCTTTAGGATATGCTGAGTATTTTGGGTGCCTCCAAATTATTTTGATTCCTTAAGTTTGCTCTCTTCTAAGTAGGCATAAACAAAGACACCTTTTCATGTTTCACCCTTGTATCTACCTGGCCCATACTGAGAGCATGGACATGGGTTCTTTACCCTGGGATGTTGCCCTAGCCATGGCTTTTTCCTAAAAGCCCCCATATGACCTTGTCAAGGTGCTTTGTTTCTTTTCTTGATTTATCACATTTGCCATTCTCAGTAGAGAAGCCAAAAAGCTTAATATTAAGAAAGTGCATGTATCCTGTGAAAGATAGCTTTTTCTGTTGGTATTGAGAAGCCTTGGAAGATGAATGTGTGTATAAATTCTGTTTAGCTCTGTAACAACTGAGTTGTGCAGCAGTTTATCTGCAGTGTGGGTGAATCTTAGCCATAGGCAGTGTTACACAAAGGATGCGACCTGTCTGCAATGGGGCCGGAGGTGTGTTTGGGTGTATTTGCATTTCTGCAAAGGAGAGATGTTTTTCTGCTTCTTTGTTGAGTAACATCCTCAGTGTGTGGGGTCAGTTTAAAGCAGAAATGATTCGTCTTCTTAAAATACTTGCTGAACAAATATATTTCTCTTTCTGTTCCGCAAAACAAGATGATATGTATGTGAAAGAATGGTTTTTCCCACAGCACATGTGCAGCCACTTTATGGATCGAAGAACAGTCTTTGGAGCACAGAAGAGCTATTGCTGCTGTAGAGAAGTGCCAGCATGGTGCCCTATTTCCAGCATTCTTAACTTCAGTCGTGGTGGTAGTGGGCTGGAGCTGTGCTGCAGCGGCTCTGCTTGTACTGCTACTGTTGTTTGGGCATTCTGCCTTTGTCACGGAATCAGGACATCTGGAGGAAAGGGATTCTGGGAACACTAGTAGGACTTCTTTGTCACATACAAGAGAATTTCTTACTTGGAGAAAGGATAATAGAGTGCCTTTTTAGCCCAGAACATCGTGGTCCTCTGCTAGAGGTGAGGACACAGAGTTACGCTCAGAAGTAGAAGAGAAGCTTTCTTCATCTAGATGCAGTGTTAGGCTTTCTAAAATTTGTCTGTGATCTCTTACTGTTCTATTGAGGTTTTATGTTTCTTTGCTTTCTCTGTCAGTAAATGACCATTTCATTTTGGCAGTGCTGTACAGTTCAAATTATAGTTGGGGCCAGTTTATTGTGGATCTGTTTAGCATCAGTTTTATTGCTTGCCTGCATTCTTGCTCTGTTGTGGGATTGTCATTGCAGTGCCTTTTGGCTATCCTCTTTTTGCTGTCACTGGCCTGACTCCTAGGGCTTGAAAAGCTGTTTGAGGATTCCCCTGGGAGCCTAAGGGCCTTACTGGAAAGAAGTCAAATTCTCATAAGTTCCTGAGAAAGCTGTCATAAGCCTTGTGGCTGCTGGGTTATTGCCAAGGCCTTAATTTGTGGGACACACGATGAGCCGTTGCTAGACAATATTGGTTTCAGGTTCTTTTGTACAGTATTATGAAAGGAGAACCAGTTCTGGGCCATGTAAGGAAGAACACACAAGATTTTCTGTAAGGAAGTATTTCTTGTTTATTAAGCATTGTTTGCTGGCTTTTTCTTTCCCTTGCTAGAGTTCTTTTGCTGTGCGCCCAGTTCACCTCTTGCAGGTTTCAGTCCTAGCAAGGATTCATCCAAAGCCAGACTGCTTTTGCACTCTGTGGCTTTTGGCAATGGATGCCCCACTGGCCATGCATGGGAGTCATTCTGAAGAGAAGTGCTGCTGCGGGTGAGCCAGCTGTCCTTTACTGCTCTCCAAGTTGTTTGCTACAGTGAGGAAAATGGTTTTGATGACTCCTTCTGATAGTATTTCCTTGTAGGTATGTAGTTTGTTCTTTCAGCAGGCTTTTGATTAAGTTGCAGAGTTGCTCTGGCCCTTCATATTTGCTCCACATTCTCAAGGCATTTGGTAGTTAGTTATCCCCTTATATGCCTCTGCAGTGAAAGGGGTGAAAGTCAGAACTACCTTAGTTGCCTCATGGAGTCTCCTTTTGCTGCTGAGTCATGCCTGTGTCCCGCCTATGGTCGAGAGTATTTGGTGCAACCAAAATTTACATAGCTAGTGATGAAGTTTTAATTTCCCATGGGCAAACAGTATTACACCCGAAGAGCTTGCAGTCTGTCCTGCTGCAGTTTTCTGGTTTTAGTTTAGACCCACTGCCCTACAGTCTACCCATGGGGTGAGAAATGGGTGGATTAAAAACTTACCCAGAAGAGTATCGAAATGTCATGAATGTGCATTCAAATACTTAAATTCAAAATGAAATGTGTCAGTGTGTTGAAATTGTTTGATACAGCTCTCTGTTTGGGACTGAGCTGGGATGGAATCCAAACCAAGCCATGAAAGATCCCTGGAGGGAAAAGTGCAATGCAAATTGGAGGTAGAAAAGTCAGCCTGAGCTTTGGTTTGGCTTTGTCTTTGTAGTCTCTGAATGTGTGCCAGCTATGGTGGAACAGCAGTAGGACAAATATTTAGGTGCTGCTGTACAGCCTATGGAAGTTTTACTCACTGGCATGCATTACCAGATCTGAAAAATTGTGTTTCCGTCACAACCCACGCCACTTAATTTCAGCACAGTGTTCTGCCAGCCCTGAAACGTGTCTGTATTTGCTTCTAGAGAGCTTGCTCAGATGCAGGGCTTGGTTCCATCTATTTCTCTGTTTTCTTGGCTTGCCTTCTGCAGATAAGATAGTAGTAATAATAAAAACCCCAGAAAAATCCTCTCCAAAGTGTTGCTATTGCAGCTGATACATGGATGGTTTTAGCAGTCATTTAAGTTGTTTGCTTGGAGTTCTTTTTCTTTTCTTATTTTCTTTTTTTCAATTTTTATTTGCAGCTTCTTGTTTTGATTTGCCATATGTGAGGATTTACATATGATGGTGCTACCATAGAGCTAAGCATTTGGTGAGCTGCATGGATTTTGTGGCAAACAGGATCTGTTTCTGAGCCACAGGTTGGAGGAGCTGGTGTGTAAGGGACTCACTGAAAGCTGGAAGCATTGTGGAGAAAGAAGGTTTTCTGAAACCCAGTATGCCAAACTGCCTGAGTGTTAAGTCTAAAGGGTCAGACTGGACACAACAAATCTGAGGGACTGGGAAGTGAAGAACTCGGTGAGGTTGTAAAAAGCCTGGCAGATGTTTTGTACCTGTGAGTGCAAGTCATGAGAGCAGAGTGTGACTGTTGGTATTTCTAGATTTACTGTGGAACAGTTTGAATTGCCACAGATGCACAGAAAGTTGTTGCTCACTAGTCTGGCCTTGATTTGTCAGCAAGGGTTGATGGATTGGGATGGTTCTATCCAGCACACAGCCTGCAGCTTGTCCGAGTGGCGTGGACTGGACAGGGTGTGTAACAAGGAGGAAATTATGTCAACAGGGCGGGAAAATCCTCCTGTGACTTTGTAGGAAACTGCTGTGGAAATGTAAGAGAATGGGTAGATGATAGCCATGAAGGGAGTCAAAACAGGCTTTTACATTGATGTAGCAGCACATGGATGATGAATATAGCAGGTTGAAAATTCTGGCTGTAGATGCCTTGGTTCATCTTCTGAAGGCAAAGGTCTCTGCTGAACGGTTTTGTTCAGGAAGGACAGGGCGTGTGCAATGACTGTATGAGGTGTATGAGTGTGTTATGACTGTGTGAGGTAGATGTGCAAAATTGCCTTTCACAGTGTCCTGCTGCTGCAGGGTGGATCAGACTGGCTCTCCTTCTCTGCTCATGCCAATGAAAATAAATTGCCCCATCATAACTTGTGAGGAAAGCAGCGTTCTGTCATCCTGTGTATAAGGCCACCAGCCAGCAGTGTTGGAAACAAAGCCAGCCTTTCCCGTGGTTTTGGACACTGCTTCTAGGCAGGTCAGGGAGCCATCTGGGCAGGGAGGTAGCAAAGCTGTCACTTCTGCAGTCTTCTTACTCACGGCTGCTGAAAGGAGCTCTTCTCTGAACAGTGGGCAGTGTGTGTTTTTCCTGACCCACTCCTCTCCCTCCATCCCCTGATTACATAAGACAGTCCTGTTGCTCCTGCCAGAGAAGGTGCTGTTTACTCTCGCAGCTTATGGAAGAGAAGAGGCATTGCACATATGGTATTTTGTACAGACACTTTTTACACCTCTCCCATTTAATTTCATTTCTGTTTTCTCTTTAAAAGCCTCACAGAGAAAACAATGATGCTTTAATGACACAGAGGGAGGAAGGGAGAAGGAACCTTCTCTCTTAATTTTTTGTTGCTTATGTGTGTCACTGATGGAGTGTGTGTTAGTGTCTCTCTGCACAGTGGTGTCCAGTCTGCACAGTGCCTCCAGTATGAGTTATATGGGGGGTAGCTGTGGGGGGGTCATGGGCAGGGCTGAAGAGAGGCAAATACTGAAAGCTGGAGCTGGGAGGAACTGAGAGAAGGGGGCTGCAGCTGTCCTAGTTCTGTCCCTTGCCTGTTCTTATTTTATTTTTGCCAATTCAATAGGAGAGCACAGGAGCAGATACTGAGTGTGATTTAAGGGGGCTAGCGGCCTTCTGCTTGCAAGAGGACCTCGAGCCTCCGGGGCTTGTTTGTGCTCTCATTTCATGCTAGTCATGCTGTTCTCAGCGATCAGCCTTGCCTGCCCCTGTTTTCTCAGGTTTATACAGCTGCTCTGTCTGGGTTTTCCTGCATTGCTGGAGATGTTTCCCTTACTTCTTCTCTGTGTGTTTAGGGCCAGAAATATTGGAACATAAAATCTGCCTGTGCTGTTTTCTTTGTCATCGGTATGCCATGATCAGCTTGTGTTCTGAGAACACCTATGATTATCAGTGTTCATGAGTAGGTCAGACCTCTGCTGAAAGAGGGCTTATTTTATGAGATGGGAGGAGCAAGGCAGAAAGTGAGGTGCTGGCAATTCAGTGTAAGGAGCTGTGGCTTTAGTCCAGGTTGTGCTGCCATATTGCATCTGCTTGGCTGCCCGTGTCCTGTTTGATGCCTTTTGTGTTTCCCCTGAGCATCTGAGTTGATTGAACACCAGTGAGTCACTGTGGTGTTTCTGGGTTACTAGTGCTGCTGCATTTCTGATCTTTCTGCCAGGGAATGGAACTGTTCTGAAGTCTCTTAGGTAGAATGATCACAGCAAGGTCACCCACTCATGCTCTTGACTTGTTACTTTTCCCTTAGTATGATATTGCTGTTATTTCCAAAAAGCACTGTTTTCTTAGAAAAACTGTAATTCAATTCTTTTTTTTAAAAAAAAAAAGAAGTTGTCTTTGCTGGAAGTTGGCATTTGGGTGAAGGTTGCATTTATCCTTGTGCATGTCGTATGGGTTGTAAGCAAAGTTTATCCTGCTGTTTTCCAGAAGGAGCCACAGAGTAGTTTAAAACATGGATTTCTGTGTCTCTCTGGGGAGTACATTTACTTTTATCCAAATGGAGCATTGCTAGGCAGATTTAGCCATAGTGCAGGCAAAGTAAGAGAGCATAATATTAATCCTTTCTAGTTGACCCTGTGTAGTTCAGCTGTTCCTAGTACATGCCACTTAGTTGCTAGGTCTAAAATAAGAGGTGCAGATATGCTAATGTCTAAATGATTTCCATCTTGGTGGCAAGAGATGTCCCTCCTTCTCCATTTCTATTAGAAAAAGCTGACTGTGGTGATCTGCTTAACTTGGGTATTTCATGGGTGCCTAATGCAGGGTTGGATGGAATCAAACCTAGTGTTGGAGAGGAGTGCATGGGAGGCCCATAGTGCATGTCATTTTCTCCAGATCCAGTGCTACCTGGGTTAAAGAAGACTCTGCTTATACTTTTGTAGAGCTACTAAAAGCTGGTTTCAAGTTGGACCTATTTATCTTTTTTTTCTAGTCGAGAGCCTGGTCCTATGCTGGTGGTGATATGAAGGGGGATGCATTTTGTTTTGCATGAATACCATGATGAGTTGTTGTTGGGGCTATTAAATCTCCTTTAAGTCAGGAAGCATAGCTGCTGCTGGCCACGTTAGCAGCTCAACAGACAGCGTTTAGCTGACCTTTTACCCTCAGTGTGGCATAGCACTTGCCTCCATCTCAGACCACAGGTAATGATTACCCAAATTAAGCCAGAGACCTCAAACAAGGCAGAGTCTTGACCAGAGGAACTTGCTTAGGAGAGCCAGAGGTGTCGGTAACATCTACAGCTGAAAGACAATGCATGTGTGAAACCTTGCCAATTCCTCGTTTCCCTGCACTTTCTTGCTGTTTGTCACTTGTTCAGAATCAGGTCTCTCTTCTAGACCTTATCTATTCCACACCCAGTCTGAGAACTGGAGATGGGCAGAGAAGCATCGTGTCAGCCCAAGGTTGTACTAGATAAAAGAGCTAGGGGGTTCCTTTCCTTAACCTTTCCACTCATTACACGTGCTTGTGATGTACCAGTCAACCACTGGGTATCTCTGGGCCATGCACAGCTCCAGGCAACATCAGTCCCTGGAAAGCTGGCACTGGTTTGCATCATACCTCTTACTGCACTGGGCTATGTAGAGGTCTAGAAGAGGAGAATGTTTGCACAGCAGCTTTGCTACCTTTCCCTTTTCCTCTTAGTTGTGACAAGTTTACTCTTGCATGCACACCCAAGTAGATAAATAATCTGTCTCTCAATAGGGCTCTGCTGGCCACAGCATTTGCTTCAATTCCATGGAACGAGTCAATTTTTCATTATGATGCTGAAAGGTAAAAACAGCCTATTCTCTGCTTTAAAAATGCAGTGATAGAAGGTAAAGCTTTCATTAAACATGCCTGGCTGAATTTATATACATAAGTATCTGGACTGTAGCTAATATCTTTTGAAAGACAAGGGAAGAACAAAGCTTTGTAATAGCCAGCATTTTGTGTTTGGATGGTTAATCAGCAGTACAGAAAAATAATTGAATTAATTCTTTCATAGACTTAGTCCAGAAGAAAAAAACCCAGAATATTAATGTCTGTTGCTGTAGGGTAGTTCTCTTTTTCCTATCTTCCAGACATCTAGGGTGGACATCTCTGTGGTTTGCAGGCAATGGTATCCACGTTGCAGCTTTCTTTGCTGGTGTAACAGCTGACCTTTACCAGGAGCTCTTTCCTGCTGACCTGGCTTTGAATTGGTACCTGGTTATGCTGAATGGTGCTTTGTCATTAAATAGATAATTCACCAGCAGCAGGATGCATTGCTTGGTGCCAGCATTTGCTCATGTGGTCTTTGCATAAATGGTGAGATAAGGGTTTCGCTGGTCTCAGGCTGGGATTTGAGCCTACCTGAGGTGGGTATTGGTAAGTTTTGGGGTTGATCAGGATATTACTCAGTGCTTTGCTGCGGGATGTCTGGCAGAACAAGCGCTGGACCTGGGATTAACAGATTTTATAGATTTTGAGCAGTGATTGAAGTGGGATGAGCAAAGTTGAGTATGTTGTGTTCAAGACTGAATAATAGGAGTAATATATTTTTTCTGAATTGGTTTGATGACAGCACTCAAGTACTGCAGTGGATAGAAAAAACACACTGCACATAAGCTGGTGGTAATAACTTGCTATAGCATTCAGAGCAGCATGCTTTACAGTTGTATGGGAGCTGAAAGTTCTCACTGTACAGACATAAAGTAATTCTGGTCGGCTGCTTGTGTACAGGGCTTAGCCTTGCAACAACATAAACTAGTGCTGTCCATAAATTAAGCACTTAGTTGCCAAAGATTCATTACTAGCTTGGTTACAAGCTGCTGTGTAGAGACAGCCATAGTGTTTGGCTTGGATAAACACCGTGCTTCTGGATATGTGAGAGGGGTGGTTCTGTGCTTGCCCAGATCATTTGGGTAGTGGTTTACAGTCTGTGGCAGGAGCTGGGAATCAGGACAGTGCTGTAGTTTCCATACTGTGGAGTCAGAAGAGGATGTCTGACCAAATAGGATGGGGTACCCAGGACTTTTGGAACAGTCAAGGTTGAAAACCATAAATCCAGTAATTGTATTGCAATTTCAAAAAATATGTTTATAAATCTGCCTCTTGTCTTGCCTTGGAAACTGTCAACACTCAACCACGTGCAGGCACAAATATGAGTTACAGGACCTCACATTGGTTTCTGTGTATTCCTCTTCTATTTTCAGTCTATAGAAATTATTTCACTTCCATGGAGGCAGAAGCTTGTGTTTTATTGGCACCAATCCATGTGGCTATGTGCAGCTGTATTTGGGACTGAAGGGTCATGCTGCTGTATTTTCCTGTCACCAGTGTGTCTCAAAGAAAGGACCAGTTTGCTTTTGGAAGGTGCTCTATAAGCTTTTTTGTTTAAGTAGCTGAAAATGCCATATGATGAGAAAGAATGTTTATCACAAAACCAAAATATTTCTTGTATCACTTGCCAAACACACGGTAACAGAGAAGGAGCTGAATGAAACAGGTCCACATGGATGTGACATGGATGAATTGCTGTTGCTGAGGTGGTGAAAAAAGGGGAACTGGGCAGAAATTTTAAATGAACAGAAAGTAAATACCGTGTATCACTCACGCTCCTGTAATCTGGATCTCTATTCAGCAAAGTGCTGAGAAATCCCTGTTCTGCTAAGTGTTCAGAGATATATTTCCAAAGGTTTTCAAGTCTGTGAAGGCACTGAGAGCAGTGCTTCAAAGAGCTTTCAAAGTGTATTTGTTCTAGATACCTTGAACCTAAAAGGTCCACAGAGAATTTCCTCTTTAGTCCTTGTTAGTCCCTTTCTTTGGCTCTGAGATCTGTCTTGCATGGATCTGCCTTAGCCAAGGCAGAGCAGCATGTGCCAAGGAATTTCTCTGAACTGAGGCCTTTGATATCACAGATCAAAGAAAAAGGAATGATGGGGAGCAGTGACCAGAACAGGGTTGTTAGTAGGGCCAGGCACACAGGTAAGTCAGGGTGCCAAGCCCAGGGCTCCTGGGGCAGGACTACCCACACGGGCAGCAGCTCAGGAGCTCGCATTGGGCTGGTGTGTGGAGGGAGCAGAAACCATCTCTGAAAAGGCAAGCTCCCAAGATAGGGCCCCATGGAAGATGGTACCTTAAGATAAGAAATTGTTTGCTTAGAGTGACTAATACCAAGAAGCATCTAGCCCCCCTGTAGACCCTTGTGTTATCTTTCTGTAATTTTAGTGGTCCATTTTCCTCTTAGATAATTGGTTCCTTTTTCCCCTAAAGTCTTTTGTAGATTGGTTAGTTATAGAATTCTGTTGTTAATTGGTGCAAAATACAAAACCCTTAAACACTATAAAAGTCCCCCTAGAACCCCACCCATTGGATTTGCTGGACAGGACCCTCTTTGTAGAAGAAATAAAGACTCTATGGAATCTCCTCAATGGCACTGCACGATCTCTTTCTCTGCTGGCTTGGAAAGTACATTGCGAGCCTGATTTCAATCTGGGCTAGGCTTGCAAGTGTGCCCTGTTGCCGAGAACTGCCTGGGAACAAGCAGGTTTGGGGTCTCACAGAGGCCCCCTTCACCGGCACCGCTGGTGGGGCTGCTTTGCTTTGCGCAGACATTCTGTGTGAAATACACTGCAGAGATGTGAAGGTGTCACAGCGATTAACTAAGTGGGAGCTCGAATGACAAAACGATCCTGTTACGCTGCTCAGGCTTGGCAGAAGGAGAGGTGTTGGGGTGCTGCTGCTGCTTCGGAGCTGTGGGAGTTGGTGACAGAGCGGAGCAGGTGTGAACACTCCAGATCATGACTAAGTGACGTCTCGGCTGATGAAAGAGCTCTGTTTTGTTCCTTTCCCTTCAATGTTTTCTTCCAAATATAATTTGCCTCTGTTATGTGTTTTTCTCTCTTATTTGCGGTTACTGACGGCTTGCAGTTTTGTCAGCCTCTTCCTGCTGCAGGCAGGGAAAGGAGGGAAATAGTCTTTGCTCTGTTGTGTATTAGAGACCTCATAAGCACTGAGGCACTGCACAAGGGAGGGAAGCTCTTGGTCTGGGGCATATGTCCTTTGAATGGAAGAAGATTGGCAGGGACTGTCTCTAGCATACCTGGAGCTGGGAATGGAATCCAGGTCTCCTGAGTGCTTAATCCAACTTCCCAGGCTCTAATAGGCACATAGTCTTGTGTAGCAGTGTTTGCTGGCCTGCTGTTTTTTTATTTTTTTATGTGTTATATATTTTAGCTGCTGCTCTCTGGAAATAACTATTACGTTGTGGCAATTTCAACTGGGGAATTTTACAACTTGGGTGTGCAAGTGAATGGAATGGAAATCTTTAGGACCTGAGGTTCCTAGTAGAAGCTGGGATTCTCTTCCTGATGCTTGTGGATTGACACAAAATCTGGAGGAGGCAGGCTTACAAATGTCTTACTTAGGTTTCCAAAATTGCCCCAGGCTGCAGATTTGACTGTTTTTTAAAAATGTGTTTCACTGTTGAATTCCCATACAGACTGCCCATTAATGCAGCTGGCTTCTATTTTCCTTATGCCAGGGAAAAGCAGAAAAGACTAGGATGAGGAAGACCAAGGATTTTTCTTGCCCTTTTGGCCTGCAACCATTTCTTTTGTAAAGTACCAACTCATTTCTTAGTCTGTGTAGGTTTTCCGACCATTTCTCAAGGCAGTGGGTCAGGGTATTTGGAACAGCTGGCACAAATCATTAAGAATAGAAGCCCCTTCGTGACACCTCTAATTGGGATTTCCCACTGCCTCTCAAAGGTAGGTTTGTATACAGAAATTGGAGATGTTTGACTTCTGGGTAAACAGAACTGTACTTATTAGGTGAGGCTTTTTAGTCATTCTTATTTTCCTCATCTAAACATATGTGCATAAAACCAACCACTTGCTTTTTTTGAATGTACCGAGTTGGTGTGGCAAGGTTTGGCTACTGGTGAGAGGCTACAGGGGTGACTTCTGTGAGATGCTACCAGGTTCCCCCATGTCTGACAGGGCCAGTGCTAGCTGGATCCAAGATGGACCAGCCAGAACCAGCTGTCCCAAACTGGCCAAAGGGATATTCCAGACCATGTGATGTCTGCTCAGCAATAAAAGCCAGGAGAATGGAGAGGCAGGGTGGCATTTGTCACTGTGACAATTGTCTTTTGGAGAAACCTCTACACATACTGCTTCCTGGGAAGTGGCTGAATATTTCCTGCTGATGTGAAGGAGGGAATAAGTATTTTATTTTCTTTTGCTCCCATGCACAGCCTTTATTTTTGCTTTATTAAGCTGCCCTTACTAAAATTACCCATAATTTAAAAAAATCTTATTTTCTTCTCCCTGAGTCCTGTTGAGGAGGGAAGTGATAAAGCAACTTAGTATGCACCTGGCATCATCCCACCACACTGAGACTTTTAGACTTTAAAAGACAGATGTTCTTATTCAAGGGTGCAATTTAAGAAGCACTCTGTGTGCTGGATCTCTCTGTTGTACAAAACCTGTCCTGTATACAGTGAGGGCTCTTGAAAATGTGACCTTTAAACATAGAAATAGGAACCTGATTTTCAGTTAATAACACCCAGTGCTATAGGTGTGAGCACAAACCTGCTCCCCACATGTATATATACTATATACTACTAACCTTAAGCTTTGGGTAGGAAAGAGTATATTAATACTCTTTTATTTTTTTTTTGTCTAGTCGGAGTGCACACAGAATGCACTAGCATTTGCCTTAAAGCCTTTTTTGGCAGAATTTTCTGTAAAGAACCCAAACAACGTATCTGGCTGGAGGACAGGGCATTTGATATTACCATGAAATAAATAAGAAAATTAGCCAAAATGTTGCCTAGTTCTGCAAATAATACAGTGGACTGGTGTCCAAAGATTTATCTTTATTTAGCCTGACTTCCACTTAGTGTGCCTGCTTATTTCTAACCTGATTGTGTCCTTGTAATGTATTACAAAAACAAGTACTTCTACATCATAAAAATAAAAATAATTTGGATGCCACTTAAAAGAAACAGTTAAAATATACTACTTGATATAACTTCTTTTGGTCACTTTTAAACAAGCAGTTTGGAAGCAATACCAAACCTTTTGTTTTGTGTGTTGGGGGTTTTGAGAACATCCCTACATTGTGGAAATTGAGACAAGATTTCTTTAGGTTCAGGTTGGCTTGCATTGCTTTCTGCAGA
This sequence comes from Rhabdornis inornatus, assembly GCA_013397075.1. Classification (NCBI taxonomy): domain Eukaryota; kingdom Metazoa; phylum Chordata; class Aves; order Passeriformes; family Rhabdornithidae; genus Rhabdornis; species Rhabdornis inornatus. The sequence continues at coordinate 569,425 of VWZS01006230.1, read as the reverse complement.
GCGTCTTGCACCTTCCAAGTAAGTAGTACTGGCCCTTTGTAACAAATCCAGTGTGCATTCAACTGTGGGCTACTGTGTGTGCACTGATGTTGGACTGTGAAGCTGCATTACCAGTATGTTTTTTGAAGGTAATTCTTCTGGTTATCCCTCCTTACTGTACTTGAATAATGGAGTAGCTTCAGAGTGTGTATTTGATTCATTTTTGGATGAAACTAGACTGGAAGCTCTGTTCCAGGAGCACATATGGCACTAGTCTAGTCCAAGTGCCACATCTCAAACTGCGAATGATGTGGATGATGGGGTCCTTGGGAGCAGCTTCTTTGCTTTACAGGTTTGTTCCTAGACTGCTTACTTCTATTTCTGATTGATGGGAATAACTTGTGTAAGGTTGGTGGTGCACATGTGGGCTGGAAGGACAATGCAAGCGCTGTGAACAAGCAGTGTATGGAGCAAAAGTGCATTCTGCTTCCATGCATGCCTAAGACCAAGGAAGGTTGAGGATGTAAAAGCTGGGTACAGCCTTGGTCACAGTAGCCATGAGATGGGGCTCAGGATCCTGAGTGGAGGAAGTAAAACAAAAAGCAGGATCACATTCCTGGGCTAAAAATGAATAAAAATATACGCTGAGCAACCAGAGAAGATTACATTGAAAACCAAATTTGCAAAACCTTTTAATGTGTTCATGTTTGTGTCTAGTTCATAGTTTTCGTGGGAGCACTGTTTTTTTACTACATTCTGCCAGAAAAGCCTGTTAGGGCTTGGGACAAAAGATTTGCTTTATTGGGGTCAGATGCATGTGGAAGAGGGTGCCGGCTCTGGCTGTTGCTAGGCTACACTTGTGTGCTCACATAGTAAAAGAAATTTTTATATGTTGGGAGTGTCAAAATATTTCACTTGATGCATGATGTCAGTCAATGCTGTTGTGTGATGAGTAGATGTGATTAACTTTTCATGTGATTGGCAGTAGTTGAACTCACTTCCAAGTTAGTCTAATGCCTGGTAATTGAAGGTAATGGAAATACTTTCTATAAAAGGTATTTTTAAGTAATTAATAGATGTTTCTGAATCTGTGCTTTAAAGGGAGACCCTGCTTCTCACAAATCAAGAGAGTTTGTTGATATTCAAGGATTGTTTCCTTGAGGGATGCATTCTGATAAGCAAAAAATTAGGCAAAGGGTGCAAGAAGCCTGTGTGTATGAAAAAAAAAATAGTCATTACTCAAGCACAAGCAGGAAATACACAGGAGATGGAAGCAGGGTCAGGCCACTTGGAATTAATATAGAGAGGTTGTCAGAGTAAGTAGAAATGAGACAAGGAAGGCCAAGGTCCATCTGGAATTAAATCTGGCCAAGGATGTCAAGGACAACAAGAAGGACCTCTTCAAATACATCAATAATGAGGAAAACTAAGGATAACGTGGGCCTGGTACAAAATCGAGGAGGGTCCCTGCTTACAGAGGAGGCAGAGATCCTGGACATCTTCTTTGCATCAGTCTTCACTGACAAGATCAGCCCTCAGGCATCTCTGACCCAGAGACCAGAGTTAAGGGAACGCTGGAAGGAAGGCTTTCCTTTGGTTGAGGAGGATTGGGTTAGAGAACAGCTAGGCTAACATGACAAGTCCATGGGCCCTGGTGGGATGCATCCAAGAGTGCTGAGAGAGCTGGAGGGCACCACAGCCAGGCTGCTCATGATCATCTTTGAAAGGTTGTGGAGATCAAGCGGCTCTAGGGCAGAGCTGCTTGAGCAGGAACATTGGATTAAATTATTCACTGTGGTACCTTCCAACCGTTGCCCATTTTTTGATTGTGTTTCTATGCAAATATCTTCATTCATGCTCTGAAAGTGAATAATGCATTTTTTTCTGTGAATTTGCATTTCTTATGAACTCCAGGAATTTAGGAATAGCAGCAATTGTGAATAAAGTGGATCTATTTTTATTGAAAGAAATATAAATTGGATGTCTCATTCAAAACTTTTAAACTGTTTTATATAGAATGTGTCATTACCTGTCTTAGCTTCAGTATGAATCAGCGTCAGGATGTGGTTTTTCAGTGTATATATGAATTACTGCTATTTGTGTCTCTATTCAGGAATTCAGGGTAAGGTGAGGGCCAGCTCGCATCCTTTTACCCCTGACAAGAAAATGGAACAATGCATAGAATGCAAAAAGAGTTACAGTCTTGTCTCTGAATGTTCTTTCATCACATGTTATTGTCCTTGAATATCTATTCTGTGTAATCATTGGAAGACTTCTTAGGATATTGAGGGGTGACTGAGCAGTCCTGCTTCCCTAATTTAAATGAGCTGCTCTGCTCTCAGTGGAAGTCTCACTTACACTGCATGGGGATAACTTCAATGTCTTCCAGATATTGTCCTTGTGTCTGTCCTGGGAGAAGTCCAAGTTATTTCTCTGAGCAGTCTTGTAGCACTTTTATTTTTTGTTTCAGCCCTGTGATGATGGGATTGTGAAAGTTATTGCATGTTTAAGCTAAAAGCCACATTAAGGAATACCTATGGGTTATGCCACTTACAGAACAGTATGGTTTGTCTTCTCTGGGGCTTCTGGGGTTTTGTTCTGTTTGTAGGCTTGATGTCTGTCTGGAGTCACTTGGGATGCTGTGAGGGCAATAATGCAGGAGGCACAAACCCATTATGTAACATGCTTTTCTGAGTCATAGAATGTTGGGGTTGGAATGGACCTTAAAGATAACTTACTCCCAACCTGCCACTGCCATGGGCAGGGACACCTCCTACTAGACCAGGTTGTTCAGAGCTCCATCCAGCTTGGCTTTGAACACTGCCAGGGTTGGGGCATTCATGGCTTCTCCGAGCAACCTGTTCCAGTGCCTCACCATCCCTACAGCAAATAATTTCTTCCTGATATCTAAGCTAAATTTCCCCTTTCAATTTGTACCCATTTCTTGGTGCCCTGTCACTACAACTCCTGACAGAGAGTCCTTTGCTGGCTTCCCTGTACCCTTCAGGTACTGGAAGGTTGATGTGAGGTCTCCATACAGCCTTCCCTTCTCCATGCTGAACAGCCCCAGCCTAGCTCCTTACAAGGGGGTGTTGTAGCTTCACCATAGGCTGCACATCTATTCCTTTCCTGCTGCTTCTAAATCAGGTGGGGTTTTCTTGCTCTCAGTAATGTCATTTGGCTTTGTAATTCACCTGCTGCAAGGATAAAGCTGTGACTCTGAAAACCGTGGTGTCTCTTCTTCTTTCTTAATGCATCTAGACAAAATAGGAAATAACACCCTGTCCAAGGAGTTGTGTATTGATGCTCTTGAGCATCGAGCTTCTGCTTTTGCATGTGGACTTAACTGAACCCAGAAGTGACATCTAGAAGATATTTCTCACAGCTTTCATCTGAGCACTGCAGTGCTGCTGTGTTTGCCAATGAAGGCTCCTGGGGAGGTAATGAAGGACTGTTAGAAGCATTAAGTGCTCAGTTGGAAAACAGCAGCGCCCCGTGTGCTGACGAACATGTAAGCTAGAAGATCAAGTCTTTGCTTCCTCTGCATTTTAAAGTAGAGCAGTGAGCAGGGAATCCCTGAGAAGTCCAGCATCAAGAAGGAAAAAATTCCAGTCATTTCCCAATCACTTTTGATGGTGTTTGTTTTGGGGTTTTGTTTTAAAAAGATAGCAAGACCATTTTAAGGACACAATTTCTAAACTATAAATATTCTTGGTAAGAGTTTTTGTCTTAAATTCAGTTTTGTCTGATTGCTGCCTTTTGGTATGGATAGAGGGAGAGTAAAGTGGCAGCTGTAGGAATTTTTGTAGGAGTGACATTTCAAGTGAATTTTGCCTATGAGGATGGCTAACAGCTTATCCTCATGCATTGCTTGAGAGATAATGGGACTGTCACAACATTCATATCTACTGCTGTTTGTTTTCATTGTTTAATGTGCATGATCACTGGAGCTCATAATTAGAAAATAAGTTCCTTTTAGGAATATGCCTTATAAAGCAGAACTCAGAATTAGTATAATTATGAATACCACCATGTGTATGACTCCAACAAATATGAGCACCTAGCCATTGTTTGCTTTTCTCCTTTGCAATCATCATATTATTCCCTTTGTGGCCCTTAAATGTTGGCCTGATTTTGACTTCTGTAGGTAATTGTCTAATACAATTCTTTTGGAAGGGAAGCTAACCTCCAAGTTAATTTTGCTCTCTGAAGTGTTCAGCTTCTTATGCAGATGTATGTTTAAAGGCTTGGGTTCTTGCTGTAATGATTAAACCATTGGGGAATATTGTACTCACGAAAGTGAACATGTTCGCTCTCTCACTCATTCTGATTAACCTCCTGTGGAAAGATGAATTTCAAGATGCAGTGTTCTTGTGGCTTTTGTCCACCCTCTTTTGTTTAACATGTCACAGTATTGATTTGTGCTTTGGTTAATGTTTGTGTAGGCCAGACCTCTTGGTAGACTGGTCTGTGTGTGACTATGTTAGCTCACTGATTTTGTGTGTGTATTTTGACTGCTGGAAATTGTCTTGGTACATGCAGTCAAATCTACTGTCTGTCTTGCAATTACTGTGTTGGCTCTTTTGATGAGAACCAAAGGTGTCCCATGGGGGAAGTGTTGGCAGAGGGCAGCTTTGGATGCCTGCAGCAAGGCTGTTTGTAGCCTAATTCCCCTCATTTCCATTTGATGGCACAGTACCAGGCTTGTTCTAAGACTGTGATGGTCAATTAATTGGTTCTTTTCTGTTCTTGAATTGGAAGCTAATTGAGTAATTGTGAAGGGTGCCAGATTAAACTGTGTTTTTGCTTGGAGTGCCAGTGAAAATACCTTTCCCTCACCTATTTCCTTGGGAAACTCGGGAAATGCTTTTCCCTTACCTGTTTCCTTGGGAAACTGCACTTGAGAAAATGAGCTTCCATGATCATGCTTTGTGTGAGGTTGTCCGGCATATGCAGACAGTCACCACGTGCTGGTAGCGTTTGACTCTGTCAGCCAGGTTTAATCAAATTTGTCAGAAGGTGGGGGTCCCATCTTTTCACCCGAGTAACCTCCTGGCATCCTTCAGCTTTCTGAAAGAGCTGACCTTACTGCAGTGGTGGCAGCATAGAAAACCTAATAGGTGTCAGTATCCTTGTATGTTTTGGACATGAGAGACTCAAAGTTTGACCCTCCTTGTGAACATATTTTGTGAGTGCATGATATTACTATTTTCTCCCTCCTCTTCTTCCTTTTTTGAAAATAGCCTGTGTTGTAAGGAAGAGGGTTGAGGCTGCAGTTACGTGAAACTCTTAAGCAACATTTTTGATTGTGGTCTGGCATAAAAGGGGGGGAAAACATTTTCTTATTCAAAACTCACAGCAGGATCAGTCTGTGTGCCTTAGTCGAGGAAGCTTGTAACCTGTTCTGGTGAGTGGTGATGACTCTCTTGCACTGCCTTGAATAAAGTTCTCCCTCTTGCCTAGTGATAAACAAGGTTCTCTGATTTTCATGGAAGTCAGCCACCACTTTCTTTTTTTTCAGACCGCTGGCTTGTATGGCCATGGGACAAGAGACAACCTGTAGTCCAATGCTGAGGCCAGTCAAACAATTCAGGAATTGCAGGATTCACGTCTGCTCATATAGACTGGTCTAACGCCCTTGCAAGCTTCATTGGACACGTGGGAGTACTGACTTTGTTACCCTTTGCTTTGGTGAAATGGGGGATTATGGTTTGGATTTGGTGTTTTGGGATGAGAAGAGGATAATAAACTGCAGGGTATGTTACTGTGGAATTGGGATACAGTCCTGGAAAGGGAAATGTAGCCTTGTTAGGAGGCAGTGGGATGTTGTAGNATGGTCCTGAAGGGAGGGAAGATGGTCAGGCTTTCATGATCTGATAGGTTTTCAAGAAAAATCTTCTACTCTATTAAATATGCAGTAGTGTTTCTTCTTTGCAGTATGTGACATCCCATTTTCTGACCTCCTTCTCACCACCATGGTTACATACATTAATCTTTTTGCTGGGAAGTCCGGCTGTTGGTTGAGTTTGTTTTGTTTTTCCCCCCCATTTAATGTAAAATTTTTTCCTTCTCTGATGTTTTATTGCTATTGCTTTAGGAAATGCTTGAAAAATACCTTGTTCACCCAAAGTACTTGTTCTTGTTTAGGATTAAATGAACAAGATGGAATAAAGAGGATACATGTTGCCTCTTTACTTTCTGAAGAGTACTGATATATTTTGGGACTTTGTCACTCTGCCATCAATATATGAATTCTGTATTAGTTGTCCAAAGATACTCATTGAAATCTTTTTGCATCAATATATTTCCTCAATTTCTGGGCTCCTTTTTCTTTTGCTTGTGAGAAAGTAAGGTCCTTTGTACAATTTTGTGAAGGAAAATGTAGCAGGAGAACCTGAGAACTTTGAGAAGAAGCAGATGTTAGCTTTGGGGATAGCTGTATGTTGCTGCTGACTTATGAACTTGCAGTTCCTCTTCAGATTTTCCATGGGGCAGATGTGTATTTCCTCATTCCTGCTAATTGCAGACTTTCTTTAGGCCCTGTTCTGGGGAAGATGTTGATTTTAACAAAACAGGAGCACATGAGCAGCCTCACAAGGGAGTGTTTCTGGGAGAGCAGGAGTGAGGTGCAGGAAAGGAAGAAAGGAAGGGTCTCTGCTTTGGACAGTGGTGGCTCGCACTGGTGCCTGGAACGTACCACAGGCCGTATCTTGAGTACAATGTGCCCCTCAGGAGGAGGTGGGAGCAGCTGTCTAGTGCTAGATATGGTGTCTGTCTGCAGGGACTTCCCAAATGCAGGTTGTTTCTTTTAGCTTTGAGATTGTCAGCAGGTGTCAAGAAAATAAACAAAGGCAGTGCTTTTTGTTTTCGTTGTTAGAGGAGGTCAAGAAGCAGAAGCTACTGTGGAGGTATTGCAATATGACTTTGAGAAAGAAGGTGCCAGGGAGGTTTGTAGTATCCTCTTCTCCTGTGTTTCAGAGGTGATGTTTCCTGGGCTGCCTCCTGGGTAACTGGTATTGGGATGGTGCAAGAGTAGAACAGGGCAAGTTCTGTGGTGGTACTGCCAGCTGGTGTCCAACACAGCAAGCAAGCAGTGATTCAGGAGCCACCCTTCTGTCTTAACCATGCATTTCTCCGGAATTCTTGAGCGTTGCAATGCTGATGCCGTTGCTTCCTAATTCATGTGATGTTCTACAGAGCAACACAAGAGATGACAGACGAAGTAGTGGGAGTTTCATTGGCCAGTGCTCGTTGCAGTGACTGACTTGGCCCTGCAAGCTCATTAACTGGCTGGCAGGTCTTGCTGTGTTGCTGCACTGGCTGAGTCTGTGGCCATGCAGAGTAGGACTGCAGTGCTGTAATTGAGGAGAGCCTGCTCCCATCTTGTCTTATCTGATGGTGTTTTAGCTTTGGGCAGTCATGACTATGCTGAGGTCAAAGATTGACAGCTGACTGGCTGTTTTCTATAGAACCGTCATCTTGTTAGTTTTCTGGTTGTCTCCAGGGCAGGCAGGATGTTGGGTGTGCACTCTGACTGCTTGTTCTTGGGAGGCAGCTGGCTTGGTGTCAGGTGTTAATAAAATACCTGCTGTGGTAAAAGTTTACAGGAAGAAGAACCTGGTGGCTGATGTATGAAAACTTGTCCCTAGGAAGGTAGATGTGAATTCCTAAGTGGAGCCTATGTGCTCCATACCTGACTTATCACTAATACAGCAGGCAGAATAATGAAACTGTAAGGGTGTTTCAGTGGAGTAGTTAGAATATGAAGCAAGAGCTGATGAAATCTAGTAAATAAAGCATCTTTGATCCATTAAAGCCTTTGCCTTCACTGAAAATATTAATATTCTTAAGTTCTTTGTTGGATTAGGGTAATATCCTCTAAATAACCTGGCTGATAGAACAAAGAGAATTTTAGGAAAGTATAAGCAATCAGCAGTAATAGGAATTTTTCTTTTTTTCAGTTTGCTTCTGAGGTTAAAATAACAGGAACCAGATGTAAAATGGCAGATACGTTTAGGACTTGAATTCACTTTGTCAGTTACCATGTCATGTCTCTGAGAGAACGAGAAGCAGAAAGAGCTGTGTGCTCTGCCAAATGGGCAGGAATTTTAAATTCTCTTCTGTTTCTCACTTTTGAGAAGCTGAATCAAAAATACCTGTTGCTTGCGCAAGTATCTCTGGCTCATTGACTTGAAGATACTTTCCCAAAGGAAGAGCAGTGTTCATAGTTATTCTCATTAGATAGTGTGCAGTGCTTGTTATCTGCAAGTAATTAAAGTTCTAGAAAACATAACTTTAGAAAACCCCTTATTTTCAACAGAAACCTTAAACAAAAGCTGTATTAGGCTACTGTTGTATTAGTGGTACTATAATTAATTTGCTATTTCCTGCCTCTTATTTAGAAGTTGGAAGCTCGGCCAAAATAGGTTTGGAAGATGAACAAAAAGGTTTGATTTGCCAAGGGACACAACCTCTGGGGCAGAGTGAACCATCACTTTCTGGTCTTTCTCTTGAAAAACACTTCCTTCTTATTGCTATAGGTCTCACTCAAACTACTTCCCTGCCTCCTTCTATTTTGCTAGAGGCTGAGTTTGCAAATGATGACACTTAATAAGTTGTAGCAGGCTGGAAAGGAGGGATGCTGATGGAATTGTGCCTATCAGTGGGATGTTATGAAAGTGTCTCTTTTAGGACTGTTTATCTAAATTTTTAAGGGATATCCTGAGAAAAGGATGATAAATGTACTTTATACGAAGAGATCTTTTCCCATTGAAACTCTATGATGCCTGTCATTATTTATATACCACAGAAGACTAGAGGTCAGGAAGGTACCGACAGCATAACTTGGGTGTGTTGTTTTGTTTTTAAATCATCTTCCTTTCTTGGGAACCTCTGAGTTCTGATTAGACTGAGTCCTGCATGAAATGCAGGTGCTACCATGTGGAGTGGAAAAAGATGATGTGAGAGCTGAATTGCTTTCCTAAGGGAAAGAAAGGCTGTCTTTCTGAATCCTGTTAGCTGGAAGGCAGGTGCTGTGGAGAAGCTCCTTGCACTGGATAAGTTTGTGTTCTGTCACTGCACAGAGCCCTTCCAATCCTCTGTGTATGGGTGTTTGTGTGAGATGACTCTCAGGGGGCCTTAATGTTGTGGTTACCATGGGAGCCAATTCAAAGTGGATTGTCATGCCATCAGAACTAAAAGGTATGTGTAAATCTGTGCTAGCATTTTACAGATGTTTGGGATTTTGAGTGTTTCTTGCAAGAAAAGTCTTTCTATTATTTACATAGGGATATTACTTCTCTGCGTGTTAAGCATTTCTGAAATCAGCCTGGCTCTGTGATAGACAGGACAGATAAACAGACAATCTGATGTGAGTACAGTAGAAGAATTTTAACTTGAGATAGATGCTTCCCCTGGGAATTGTTCTGTTTGATTGTAGTGTTTCTGAGTTACTTCTATCCCATTCCTATAATGCACTTATCAAAATCTAAGCAGAATCTTTTCTCCTTGCGTATTTTTGTCCTTTACACTGTCCTGTTTATGGTGGCTGACACTTCACCTGCCATAATTCTCAAGAAAAATCCTCTGCTGAGACTTGGAGGTACTCATTCTAGAGAAGGCCACTGTGATAAGCACAACATGTTATGCACCTTGGACTTGTTTTTTCATCCATGGAAATCAAATGGTTATTCGTGCTGGACCCCTGCAGTTTAAAACATCTGCTTGTCACCAGAACTTGCACAATGACTTTGGACTTTACCAGCTTGGGGGCTGAGCTCTGGACCTCCAGGATCTCTGTGTTTCTGTGCTGACAGTGCTTCTAGCACTCACAGCATCTCAGGCCACCAACGTAGCAGAGATGGCAGATGTGCTTTTCTGAAAACTTTTTTCTATGAAGTTATATCAAATCTCTAAATTTAAATTGCTAATTTATTTTAGAAAGAACAGTTTGTCTCTGACCTACGTGTGGGACTCAAATATGACTTTCTGGCTCTTAGAAGACTTTTTTATTGTTGAAAATCTGGAATAGTATTAGGACTACAGGGATGCTGTTGTCTCTTTTCTTGTAATTTTTTTTTTTCTCTGCTGGTAGTGTGTACTCTTAATTCTTCATAGAGAAGAAAGCTACACCAACAGGTAGAGAGTTAGGAACTGTTTTATCAGTTGCTGTTTGTAGGTCCACTTGGGAATTAGAGGAGAGCTCTTTTTGAGCAGAACAGATTAGTTTTTTTTTTTAAATGCCCTCTCTGTAGGATTTTTTTTTTTAATTGTTCTTGAGGGCTTTTTCTTTTTTCAATATAGAAAAAATTTGGTCTGTGAAAAGAATTTTTAGTATTAAGGGCTGTAGATTTTGACTTCTCAATAAAGAATAACAAAACCCTCTGTCACCTCTGGAGACCATTCTTGTCCTATGCAAAAGTTCTGCATTGAAAAATCTAATTCTTTGTTCCAGTGTTACTGGAATTGTTTTATTTGGTTTTGCTCATTTCTTTGGAGGAAGTGTTTTCTGTGCATCAAGTGCCCAAGTCATTAAGAAAACTTTACTGTATCATTCCCTAGACATATGGCATTCTCATAATAACATTACTATCCAGGCAGTTTCATTCAGATTTTATTAAATACTCTAGGCAGGCCTGTTTCAGGAACTGGATGTAATGATAAAGATGTGTACACTTACTTGGTGAGGAAGCCAAATTACAGTAAGAAGTAGAGTATTGCTAAGGAACTGGAGAAGAGTTGTTCTAGTTCAAGAAGAGTATAAGCTTTTGTTGCAGGTAACATGAAAATGAGGCAAAGCAGAGAGGAAACAAAGGCTGATATCCTATATTGGATAATAAACTGATAGTTCCTCTCATGCAGGAATTTCAAAATACTTCACAAGCATCAGTGAATGATCTGGTTGTAAAGTCATGGTGTAATTCAGCACTTATGCATGTTGTAAAAACTTCCAAGGACATTTCTGGTAGAACAGCTGTTGATGAAAGGTTCATTCATGCCCGGGGAAGTGGTTGTGTCACCATCCCTGGAGGCATTTTAAGAATATGTAGATGTGGCAGTGCTGGGTTAATGCTTGGACTTGATGATCTTAGATCTTTCCAACCTAAACTGTTCTGTGATTTGGCATTTACTTCAGTAGAATATTGTTGCAAAAGGATAAAGCCATTCTTTGCAGAAGAGACTGTTTTAATGGGAGGGAGAGGAGGATATTATTCTAGTCTGTGAAATGAACTTTTATTGAACATGATGTGCCTGAGCACCTTTCATCCAGGGCCCACGATTTCAGCTTCCAGCAGAAGCTGTTTGTACCTGTTTAAAAGCTGTTCTCTCAAAACAGTGCATACTGCTGTGCATATGGTTCTCCCTCAGGGAAGGGAGAATAAACTGAGCATCAGATATTAGCTGCAGCACTTAGTGCACTGCTGGGAGGCACTGGGATACGACACAGGCAGTGTCACAAGTGCTGCAGCACAGTAGAGAAGTGTCTGTGCCAGCAGATGTGTTTGATGTTCACCACGGTATTTCTCTAGAGCACCACTATGGATAAGCACCTGAGCCAAATGCATTTTTGCTCCACGGCCCCCAGCTACTCTGTAAATACAGCTAGAACACCTTGTGGCTGCAAATGCCAAAAAGCAGAGGTAGCTCTTTTTAAGATTGAGGCAAGCTATCTCTGCCAGGAAAACTCACCTCAGCATAGCTGTCAAACTTCTGCCTTCCCTGTGCTGTTTGCTGCTCAAAGCAAGCTAGACTTCCTGAGCTACTACAATACAATTTCTTAATTGATTTTTATGGACAGGATTTTTACAAAACTTGCTTTGGGATTTAGGAACTTACTTGTCACTGGCTTTGCTTGGGGCATGAGCATTGATTCACTGTGGCTATCTGGAGGGAGCCTGAATGCTGTTACAGCATCCTTCTGAAGATGCTGGCAGTGCTGTATAAGCAATTCATGAGGCCTTACAGGCAAGGGAGAAAAATGGCTTGCTTTTTTACCAACTGTGTATCTGTGGGGGTAAAAAAGGCTGCCTCCATAGTGCTGACAGAGTAGACTATTGCAAGGGTTTGGGGTTTGCAGTGGCAAATGCTGCCAACTGAAGAATCATTGTTGATATTGCAAGGGGCTTGCTGGTGTTAGAGTGTCTGCCTTATATACTAGGTTTTTGGTCACTATTTCTCAGGTAAAATTCAAGTGCTTACTCTGAAGTCAACTGTAGTTATGTAGTTGTTTGGAGAACAGGAAAGATGTTAAAAGACTATGGGTTTTCAATTTTTTTTTTTCCTTTTTTTTCCTCCTTCTCCCATAACAAAGCTACTCTGTCCAATCTGGGCTTTTGGTTTTCAGATTCATTTCTGAAAGCATTTCCCAATAGAGAATTTCTATTCCTGGCCATGAAAGACTGAGCTTTAGAAGTACTCAGTCTTTCATTTAAGAAATTTGATCTGTAAAAATGCTACCTCTGCATGGGCAGTGTATGTTAGCACTTTGGGCACGTTCCTGTGCTGATTTCTTGTCAAAGATAGTATTTTCCTTATGTCTTGTTCAAAGAGTCTTTTACTTATTTTTGAGGCCTAAAGCCAGTACTGTTGTAAAATATGATAATGTCTTCAAACTGACAATTTCCTGGAGATATTTTTTCTTGGATAAATTTCTCTGCCATGACTTTCCTATCCTGTGTGCAGCAAAAAGGCAGCAGTTTAATTCTCACCTGCTTTCTGTTTTATTTAACCCCATTTTATGGAAACCCTTCTTCAAGGATCACAGTCATGCATTTGAATTGGGACATCTGATCTCAGCTGTGCTGGAAGGGCAACATAAAAATGACAGAAGCGAGACAAAGTATAGTGTGAACAAGCTCCAGTAGCTTAGTTTTGAAAAGCTTTGTTCAAGGTATCACATAAATATGACAGAAGATAGTTTTATGGTTTAAAAAATAAAGAGAGAATTATGTAGGTAATCTTTGCAACCTAGTAAAAATATCGTAGTATACAGAAATTGAAGTGTTACAGCTTTCTATGATCTAAATTGGCATCTAATCTTAGTAGGTGAAACAACATTTGAGCATTTTGTTTATAGTGATTGCTTTTTTTATCACTTGAGAACAAAGTGGTGTTTTGAAAACCTTCATAATGTGAATCTGGCAAATAAGGCAATTCAGGTAATAAGTAAACTCTCTGAAGATCAAGGAGAATCAATGCTTGACATCATTATAATTGGCCCAGATCTTTATTTTAATGTTCTGGCTCTAAGTCTGAAAACTGCTTTGGGGGGACAACTGAAATAATTTTCTGTTTAGAACCTAAACCTGTGTTTTGCCTGTTACTGGAGATTTTTTTTTTTCCCTAAATCAAGAAGTTTCTTTTCTTTAAAAAAGGAGATGCTTGTCTTAGCAGGGACTGTGGTATCTGTGGAGCAGTTTCTTTTCTCATCAGTGTAAAACCTTCAACTTAATTCTGTGCAACTAAAGCTGTCTAAGAATCTAAGCAGACATCTAAATAGTCATTTAGGGCTTTTTCCGGCATGTGACAGGGGAAACAAAAGGGAGATTCATGCCTCCTTAAATAGTGCTGTTGAGGAATACACTGAGAGCAGGTAGCTGGGTGTGCAGCTGCAGTGAGAGCTGCAGGTTGTGCCCTGGCTGGGGGACATGGTGAGAACCCCAGGCAGGGGGCTGTGACCTGGTGCCAACTTTTTGCATGACAAAGTGTGACCTGTGGCCAGGTGACTGGACTCAGCAGGATAACACCCTTACTGGGCTCAACAGTTGGGTGTGTAGGGAGTCGAGAGGGGCTCACTGGAGCTGCCTGCTGTGAAGGGACTTTGGTCCCAGCAGTGAAAGTCTGGGCTTGGTGGGAGTGTGACTGCCGGAGTGGCTCCTGGATGGTCAGACAGGGCAGTTTCTCTAACAGGCTATTCTGGAGTTACTTTGGCTGTACAGGGAACCCAGATGTCTCTCTGAGACTGACTCTAGTTAAAGTGGCTTAGGTTGTGTAGAGATGTTTGTGCAATTTGAATCCCAAGCATTGTCCTTAGAGCAAGAACCTTTTGGGTTCCAGCTGACACTGCTCCTGGTAGCTTGCCATTCATTTGGAAGGTCAGCCATGTGAGTGAGTGCTTATCTAGCAGTTCTGCCATTTTTTTGTCAATGTGGGTACATTCTCACTTCAGGTCTTGTGTTCTGGAGCTGGTTAAAGAGTGCATGAGGAGCCCTGCTATAACAACTCCAGCAAATTCAGTAGTGTTTTTTTAGCCACTCGTGTGTTTGTGGTTTTTTTTTTCCCCCTCCTTACTCTTCCATTTCTTCCTTTATTCGCCTCCAGCTGTTTATTTTTAATTGAATATATGTTTGATAATTAATTTTAAAAGTCCAAAACTGGTAGATACATAAAATCAAAAGTCAATCTCATGCAGCTCAGTGCTGAGCTGCAGACTCGCTGTTGGGCTTTGATAAAGCAAGATGGTCTGTGGTATCACTTACCCGTCAGAGAAAGACAGACAGCTACCTCCAAGGGGCTTCTGAAGGTAAGAGAGTCAGGATTTTAAATTCATATACCAAGTGCTCATAGCAGGATGGAGAAAGGAGAAGGTATTGTGTGTTAGTGTATAACTAACTCCTGCTTTCTTTTCTCCTCTTCCACTACAGTGCTTTAGCTTGAAGATTCTGCAGATATTTCACTGACAAATTATAAATTTGAATAGAGATGAAAACACACTTGTTTTGCTTTTTCTGTTTGAATTTCAAAAAGCATCATGGTATCATAGGCTACTAAGATGACAAAAGAAAGGTCAGTAGGAGAGTGAATTTTTCTCTGGGCAAATTTCCTGACCCAAGACAAAGGCAGCAAAGAGCTGTCAGAATATGTTTTTGTCACAGGAACAGAAGAGGAAGACTGGACACTTATCAATTGGTCTTCACAAATGTGTTGCTCTGAAGAACCATAGAAACATTCCAGCTAAAGGCTGGGATCCTGTACTAGGCCTGGAGTCATAGTGAGAAAAGATTGCTTTCGGGGCTGTGATACCATCCTTGCTGTTCTGTGTGCTGGCAGTGCAAAATGTCTTGATGGTGGACACACAAACCTGGCCTTTGCTCTGGAATGACCACCAAATGTGATCTCTTTTCTAAGAGAAGAGTGTCTTTCTCTTCTGAGTTTTTGATGGATGAATTGAATTTCTACAGAGCCTTTCCACCCTCACCTGTGACTGTCCAAGCCAATCACTTGCTCATTCATGTGGCTACAGAGCTAATTCTGCTTCAGCTGTGGATAGGTTCTGCTGGACCTATGCTTGATTACTAGCTCTGTTTACCACGAGGGAGCAGTTATTAATGTGCTCTCATTTTAAAGCCTGTTATAACTCCTTCACTTTGATTAATTTCATCGTGGAGCTCTTTACTCTTTTAGCCTGTGTAAGATGTAATTCTGATTGTAGAAATGCTTCCGTTGTTTCCCTCCCAGCTGAAAGAGGAGGCAAAAGGGCTATTGATTTTTATATAAAGATGAGTTTAATGAGACCTGGGGGTTGGGCTTGATCCAAGGCTTACTGGAGTGGGTGGCCATCAGTCATTAGATTTCAGTGGATTTCAGGCGCTGGTATCTGACTTACTGCCATGGTGTTCAGCTGCCTGTGTAGCAGGGGTTTTGTGGGTCTTCATAAATCGTTCAAAAGCAGCAAACTATCATACTGGGGAGAGGGCAGGCACACTGACCAGATACCTAACAGCTTTCTCTTTTCTTGTGATCCATTTTCTCTTATTTCTGTACATTTCAACCTTGAATGTGTGGTTGTGGTGCATGTGATAGCAATTTGTAATGAAGCACACAACCCAGATAATACAGCAGAGCTCCAACAAGGAGCTTTTAGAGAGAAAAGATTATCTTTAACTCTGAGCTGAGTTGTAATTTGGTGGGTATTAATGCACAGATTTTAAAAAATGAATAGTGTAATCGGAGATAGGAAGGGCATTAAAAACACAGGCATGAGCTGTGAGTGATGTAACTCAGAGGTTCAGCTGTGTTAGCAACTGGGCCAGATCTGACCTGCAGGTCAGTCATGTTCTGTTTTTCTTGCACACATATGCACATGTTGATGCTTTGCCTACGAGCTTCTGCCTTTTCCTTTGAGAAGGAAAGATTTCTGAGACATGCACCAGAAGATAGCCCACTGCACTGCCCCAAGCCAGCTTGTGGCAGACATCCCCAAAAGATCAGACCGTTGTCTCAGCCGTAATTCTCTCTGCAAATGATTGCAGCAGCTCAAGCTTCTTTTTTCCTCCTCTCCCACTGCTTTTTCTCTACTGACTTTTGATTGACTGGTACTCTAGGTCAACCAAATGCCGTCCATTTCCCCTGATATAAAAGTGTGCGAGCAGCGCATTGCTCTTACCTATTCAACCCTCAGGAGCTTGTTCTGTACAGAAGCAGGCTTTCTGTGTGCTTTGTTCCTGCAGTTGTCATTTTCCAGGCTTCTTCACTATGCAGTGTTAAGTAACGTATTGTCAGCTGGAACAAGTTGGTGTGGCTGTCCATTAAAAATAAGAATAAATGTATTATCACCACAAGATGCCATTCATAGAAATGGGGAGAGGAGAAAGTTTTCAATGGACCTTACTTGTAAGGAAAGCAGCTATTGCTAAGGTCTTTGTAAAGACACATTTAATCTGTATGTCTAAAATGTAGTAAACCTAAAGAAAACAGCAAAATGGAGTATCGCTTCTTGGAGCTTACTCTTTTTTTTGTCAAGTATACAAAAGGAAGCTTTTTTTTTGGTGGGGAAGGATCATGAACTATTGTTTGTCTGCTGTGTTTATTGTTAGCAATGGGGCTGTACAAATAAAAGGAACAGAGTTCATTTACCCTGTGGGTACTAAATGGAAGTAGGATCTATATAATACCTATTGTAAAATCCATCTCTTACCTTGGCTTCAAAAGCTGCTGGTCACCCTTTTAGATGTATCATTCAATTTAGTGATGCTGAGAATGTGTTTAAACAATTAGCTTTAAACCTTGTGACTAGAACTAGTACTTTGTCCTTGACTCTGTTTTATCTGTAGCTGCAACACCTGGTAATTCCTTCTGGGCTCTTCTTTCTGTTGTCATCAGGTGCCATGTGCAGTGCCATCAATGGACCATGCAGCTGGCAGGTTTTTCTGAGACTTCCCTGCTTTTCTGTGGAGGCTGTTGTTACTCTGCACCTCAGAAGGTTTGGTTCAATCCTTCAGTGTCACACAGCTGCCCAGACATGCACTGGCTGTTGTGCTCATTATGGACCTGTTCAGTCCCTTCAGGCAGCCTCATGGCTTGCACACACTGACTTGTGTTTGCATGAAACACCAATCAAAGACACCTCCTTTTCTCATGAGAATAAACTTAGTGAGGTGGGAATTTGAAAACCTTAGCCCTGACCATTTCAATTTTGTCATGCAGAATTCCTGTGTGGTACTATGTGCCCAATAGCTTTGTCTTGGCATTTGTTTTTCCCAGTTTGCAGGTACAGTAACTCCTGGGTCAAACTGGAGGAGGGGAGTGGTCTACCAAGGTCTTTCTCCATGCAGCTTGTGAAAGTGAGACGAACAAGGCAGCTTGAAACTTTTTGACTACCCCAGAGGACAGAGTATTTGTGTCCTTGTCATTTTGAGGCTTGCTTTAGAGTTGTGCATTTTCGTGTAGAGGCTGTATGTACCCTACCTTTTCTCCTGTGAAGGAAAAGGAGGTAAAAAGATTGTAGAACTGAAGAACAGAGAAAAAGGGGAGGGTGAATGCTAGCTCAACACTTTTTTGCTTTGAGTAGAAGATCCTGACAAGAAGTAGAGGGCACCTGTGGTCGCAGAGGTTTTGTACACATGCTTGGGGATGTGTGCAATGGTTTAACATGTTGAAGACTAACACAAGGTGCATGTAGTTGTGCATTGGTCGTTTGTATGAGGCATGTGTCCCCTCAGAACTGTGTGTTTGGAAGCCTCTGTTTTCTTGTGAATGTAAAGAGTAGCAACCTGGACATGCATTTGATTTGCTCTGGCTACTGAGCCTTTGCTGAGAACTCAAGTTTCAATTGTCAGTGAGTGACAGGGAGAGGAGGCTGTAAGTGCTGTTGTGGTGTTGAACTGGGGAGGGGAGGACAGGAAGGAGGTCTGGGTGATTCCCATTCTGTTCATAGCTTCCACATTACTGAAGGTGACCAGCTGCATGTGGCCTGTAGAAGACCTGCCACTGCTGCTGCTATAAAGTGCTGAAAACCTTGAGGGAGGGCAGGCCTGTGGCTGCTCCAGCCTCATGAGCTGCCCAGACCTGCAGAATAATGTCACAGGTAACTGAGTGGGTGCTGCTGAAGTCATGTCACTTCCAGCCTTATGTCACCTTTTACAGTAAAGGTATTGGAGAGTGTTGGGAAGGACGGGAATTTAGTGGAGGAGTTTTGCAGATATATAGAAGATTCTATAGGAATGAAAAGCAAGTTTTGATATAGAAGAAAAAAATTGCTGAGCCAGTCTTACTGGGTAACTGGAAGGCAAAGAACAAGTAAGTTGGAAGGAGCTTTTATGGCTTAGAGCAAAGAATAAATCCACCTCAAACAAAAGATGTTTTTACCAAACAAAAGGATTTTCACAAGCAAACAAAAAAGCCAGTGTTGCAAGTAGAGGAGAGATCTCAGAAATTTCTGCAGAACAAGTCCCAAACTTTAACATGTAAGTACTAACTCCGATGATTGGCTAGTCACTAACATAATATGGTAATTTTAGCAGTTTAGATAGGTTGTATGTAAATGTGAAAGGTTTTGTGTGTGATATTGATTGGTAGTCATGTATTAAGATGTTCTGTAATGAAAAGTATGTGATGCATTGTAACCAGAACTAGATGGGCTTCAGGACACACAGCTTCCCTATAGCCAGCAGCTATAGGTTCACCCACGACCCTTAACTGCTGTAACCTCGTTTATGCAATAAACAGCATTTTTAAAGCTGTCTGAAAGCTTCCGTCTCTCCATCAGGCTCTTACAGGAGAGTAGGTTCAATTTGCTTGTGGGATTTCCCTGCTTCCCATACATGGCTCCTGCTGACTCCCCCCAGCCCTTCAGTACTACCAAGGGCTGAGCTCCTTGGTAGCGCTCATTTCTGCGTGTGTGCAGTGATCCTTTGCTGCTGGGTGTCTTATTGAGAAAGTCTGTCCATACTACTCCCACTGCTGTGCAAAGATTTCCTGGTGCCTGCTGGGAGCAGGGACAACTGTGTGTATTTTAGTGTGTTTTGGGTCCACAAGTGCTGTGTGGGTGGTGGAAAAATGGCAGAGATGCACATGTGCTTTTCTAGAGCTTACGCTATTAGTAACTGTGTACTTAATACTGATCTCCCAATTTATACCCCGTTATGGATTTATTTATTAAATGCACTTGTGGCAAGAGGCCTCCTACCCCTCATGCTTTTGATATCTTTTTACAAGGTTAGTAGAAGTAGCGATAAACTGGCATCTGGAGGCACATGGGTGGTGGTGGCATGGTAGAGCTGAAGCCCTTTCTTAATGGACTTGTGCTCTTTCTGCAATCAGAATTGGCACGCATGATAGTGTTGCTGCTGTGCTTTCTTTTGGCCTAGTTTTCTGGGTACTTTTGCCCATACAAATTTCTGAAAATTGATTGTTCCAGGGCCTCCACAAGCTGTGCTGTTAGCTGTCGCAGAGCATTTTGCTCATTTGTTCTAGGTGACTTTCCCAGGGTGAAGGTGAGTCGATAGCTGAGCCCTGAATAGAACTGAGAATACCAGATTCTTACTTGTTTGACCTGTGGAAGCTGCTTTGATAGATTGCTTTTTCAGGTAGTGGAACACTTGGTATTTTGGGTACATTTAGGAAACTTCCACCTGTGGCTTATGGTTCTAGCATGTAGATTGGTTTTTTCTTTAGAATGAGAAGGACAGGTGGGAGGAGGATGTATAATTGCACTAGGTGAGTTTTTTGGGGGGTTATTTTCCTTCCTCCAATTATTATTTACCATGTGAATAGCCCTTCTTCCTAAGAACAATATTAAGCTTTCAAAGCCTTATAAACTAGACATACATTAAAATACCCAATGCTAGGAAATCTTCCTTCCTTCCTTCCTCTCCAGCAATCACCACATACATCTCTTTCCTTGCTGGTGAAGGTTCAGCATTGAACAGTGGTATTAAGGCTATTGTTATAATCTGAAAAGTAGGAATTGAGAAGTTGAACTAGATATCTGTGTAGTGTATTTTCTAGGTTATTCTTGAGAACAAGATTTGTGCTTTATTAGTTTTCTGTCTTTTGTGCCCTGATATTAACCAGATGAGAATATTAACAAAAGCATATAAAAGAAATAATTTTAAAAAAAATAATTTAATAAGCAGAATTGCAAAATATCAGATGCAATTTCATAACTAAATGTGGGGTGGAAATTAGAAGTCTGGAAACCATAATGCAGCAAGCACAATGTCAGGCTATGACCTTAACAAGATACTGTCAAAATGAAAGGTGGTGTATTGAGAGCCTGCCCCCAAGGACTCATATCTTTGGGAGAGTTTGAACTCATTAATGCTTAAAGGCTGCCTTTCTGGTATTTGAAAACATTTTTAGAGCTATTCTGTTGTTTTCTTTTATATTTTTCTCTCTTCATACAGTAAGTTTGGCTGCATAACATTCTCTGTGCTTCCACCATCTATGGTGTGCCTCCTCTTCTCCACCCATTACTATTTCATAGCTTCTCTGCACTTCACATTGATACTGCTTTTCCAGTAATGGTGTAACTCTTAGAACTACATTAAAAAAACCCCAGAAAACAAAAAAACCTCTCTAAAACACCACAAGAATCTATTTCATTTATGTATAGAAAGAAGAGTGATTAAATGTGTGTGTTTAAAGGGAGAATTAAACATTTCTTACTGATTTGGAGTTTAATTGGGGTACTGTGATAGATACTGAGTTTTACTGATGTCTTTGAGTATGTATATAAGGGAGAAAACACTGCTTTTTATATTAAGGACAGATGTACTTGAAGAAAATGAAGACTTCAGCTAATTTCTGTTTCTGGGATTTCCTTATAATTGTCCATTTAAAGGAGTTGCATGCACTACCCATGTAAAGGCATATGATTTAACATGCAGCTTTGTACAGTTTGTTCCCTTTTTCCTCTGCATGTGTTTTATTAACAACAAACAAGTGAACTGATCTTATGCCAAATGCCAGTGGTTGGCAATCCCTCTAAAATCAAACTGTCTTCTTGCAACTCATTGGGAAGCATTAGCTATTAGTGAAGCAGGGCTCTCAAGGGAGTAATATTAGCATTCCCAGTAAGCAGTAGAGAAGTATCAAAGTGTATATTATAAACATCAGGGATTATATTGTTTTCTCTTCTGTGTCTAGGACTAATGTGGCTTTATTCCAGTTGACATATTTAAGAGGGTTTTTTGACCCAAGATGAAAATGAGAGGTCAGTTGTTTAAATGGTGTAAACACCCAGAGCTCCAGAGAAGACAGACACTCCTGGTTTAGCCAAGCAGATAACTGCAGTATTTCTAAGTGTTTGTATTGCCCTGTTGGCTCAAATGAGTGTGCTTCAATATTTTGTTTTTGTATATGAGGATCTGGCACCGCAAATTCAATTTAAATTCTAATGGGAGCATGACTAGAGCTGCATAAAGGACATCTGTCTCCACATTAGAGTGGTCATCTATGGCAAAGATTTCAACATAGATTCTTACCTTGAAATGAACATCCTGATGACTGGCCGTGAGTTCGTGTTGGGTTTTTTTTTCCCTGTTTCCTCTGGCTGCCAAGTATAGAGTTGTTTATGCCAAATAGCTCATTCTCTCTGGGAGCAATTGTGAACCTTGCTCCAAACTGCCCACTTGCTAATGTGCTCTTCTAAATTGGGTTCAGATCCCTGCTCTGTGTTGATATGGGAAGGATTTGACCTAGGTGTTATGACTCTTTTGGCTATGGGAGAAGAATCAACTTCATCCCACTCTTTGAGACACTTAAGAATCAAACAATGAGGCACAACAGGGATATAAGAGAGAGGGTCTGTTGCCCAGGGATTATTTTTTTTTTCTAAGCCAACAAAGCCTGACAAATTCAAACTAAATGCTATTTAAACCAATAGCTTTGGCTTAGTCAGGTGTTCTTTCACCACCTTATTTTGGTGAAAACATTGTTTGCCTGAAGCTTGGAGAGACTATGCAGGTTTTGTACTTCTCTGTAGAGAGTTTCCAAGAGGACAAGCACAAGGGGAATAACAAGAGTTCTCATCCTTAGCTTCTGACAAGGATACTCCAAGAGACCTTTTCTTCAGTAGAGGAAAGTCTGAGATGAACTTTTCCAGGCAAGTAGGGGGACTGGCAAGTCTGCACAGGGATGTGAAAGGTAATACAAATGTAAACATATGAGTGTATATGTTGTATTTTATTACTGAGAAGTATGTAGTAGAAAATATCAGTAGAAAATGTCTTTACAAATACTCTATTTCTCTTAAGTAAAAGTAAACCTTTACAAAATGATACGAAATGCAGCTGCATCTAATGAACTAATGCAGGCTCTACTTACATGAGACTATATTTTCATCTTTTAAAAAAGTATTTATATATATATTCATACTATCTTTATATAGTAATACTGTTTCTTTCAGGAGGTGTTTGTACTTTCAGGAATCAATGCCTGATAACAAAGTTATTTAGTTTGATCAGGCATACTGACCCATAGCTGAAGAGCTGGGCA
The DNA here is from genome assembly GCA_013397075.1 of Rhabdornis inornatus. Lineage (NCBI taxonomy): Eukaryota > Metazoa > Chordata > Aves > Passeriformes > Rhabdornithidae > Rhabdornis > Rhabdornis inornatus. Next base: position 546,730 of record VWZS01006230.1, on the reverse strand, counting down.
GAGCACAGGGACTACCTGTCTGTGTCCTAATCTGATGAACTAGCATGATAAATCATCATTTTCCACTCCCTGTAAATCACAAGGCGTTAATGCAGATTTATATGGGTACACATGGTATGCTGGGAGATAAATTATTGTTGATCCTCTCCCTCTTCTGTTGCAGCATTTGAGGAAGGGGAGGTCCTAGGGAGCAAATTTTGGATTTGGCTGTTGTCTCATGTTGAGAACAGGAGCAGATGTTGGTGTCTTGGCTACACACAGTTCAAGGAATCGCAGTGAATTCCTTCACCATGCTGATGGGTCTAATTGAATGAGGAGAACTAATGGGAGGATGGAAGTGTTTGCAGCACCATGGGAAATGAGAGACTTCCCCTGCTGCCATGTTGGTGTAAATTGGCAGATTCCTAATGAAATTAGTAACCTCCTAATAATTCATACACTAGGATCTGTGCACAGGGTGTGCTGTGCCTCTCAGAGGTTATGTAGTTCCTCTTTGCAGAAACAGAGTTTTTAATTGCTTTAATTGGTCTGGACAGTAGATAACTGATTCTTACCAGTATGTCTGCTGCTAATGAAATCTGTGGTACAGAGTGGTTATTTATAAGTAGTCTATTTTTAACAGTGGTACTGTAACAATTTAAATGCTCTGAGCTCCCTGTACCCTTGATGGGCTTTTTGTGTGTATTTATTATATGGGAACAGCTGGGTATTTGAGAACACAATTTGTTACCAGGGTTTCTCTAGGTGGTAAAACGATATGACTGTTCCCCTGACTCTGCTGAAGTTTGTTATGAAACCAGACCCTGTTGTATCCTATTCATAAGAAATTGTGAAAAGGGTATGTCGTTCTCTTGGCTCAGAAGCCTTCTCAGCCATTGCTTCTCTACATGTTCACCTGCCATTGTGATTGGAGAGGTATCTGAAGCAGGTGGTTGCTTGTTGCTCACTCATCTCTTTGTAGGTTATCTGTCAGGTTTGTCAAGAGCAAAGACGTTTAAAACATAATTTCCTGCAGAATGATGAATTCTCTTTTGTGATAGCTGTCCTTTGCTCAGGGCTATTACCTTACTTTTGTTCTCTTTCTGTCAACAACATTTTTAAATTGCAAGGTTGGAAAGCCATGTTTGTAAATTCTCTTTTTGTCCTGATGCCAGTGCAGGGCACTGTCTCCTTGTGTCAGTTTGCAGATGTGGAGATAGCAACTGCATGAGAATTACTGCGGTATAACAAAGTTTGGCTAAAAATTACTGCTGTCTAACGTTAGCTTGTAGTGTGTGATTTATGGGGCATGGGGGCAGTGGCAGTGTCCTCTGACCTTTTCCAGTGGGAACTGTGTAACCCTGTGTCCTTCCTACCCTGAGAGTTGGTGTTCCTGCTGTCTGCCTGGTGCACGCAGATGCCATCACAGGACTTCTTTCCTGTGCAGAGTGTACAACAACCATGGGGCCTGAATGGGCACGTAGAGAGCATCCTGATCCAGTTGGGATGCACGTGTTAGGCATTGTCTTGAATTCAGTAAGCTCTCACATGCTTCACCCTCCTGGTGTTTTGTTGCATGCTCGCAGCAAGCACCCAGGAGTGTAACGGTTGAAATTACTTTGGGGTTTGACAGGGTTTTGGCTGTTTCATTGCTACAGGATTTCTTCTGCTGAGTTTTGTGCTAACATGCATCAGCACAGAGGTCCTGACTGAAAGGCTGTCATTGCTGTCTGAAGGCCTCTACAGGCTAAATTATGAATGCTTCTTGTTACACACAAGTTTTGGAATGGCAACAGCAGAAGCTCAAGCAGTAAACTGCTCCCTACATTTTTTTTTCAATTAATAATCCCCAACACAACAACTAACCCCTTCCCCCACTCCTCTGCAAACTTCTCTAAGTGAACAGAGAAACACAACATGTACAGTGCAGTTGATTTTTTTTCTGCCTTGCTCCAAGACTTATCTGTTCATCATGTTCTCAAAGATATTTTAAAACTGCTGGCTGTTATTTAAGGATGCTATTAAAGTCCTTGCTTTGGAGAGTTTGGATAAATGTAGAATTTAATTTAATTAACCTTCATCAGTCTTTCTTTCTGCATGAAAAGGTGACCTTTATAAAATGCCATTTACAAACCCAAGAGCCTGGTGCTTGCATTTTTCTATGTCTATATATATATATATAAAGGCATATTAAAACATGTTTACATATGTTTTAGATATTTAAGGACCATTTATTATGAACATTGGTGTTCTATATACAGACATATACTGAAAAACTGTACCCAGTGGTAGGCTCAGGTTGTTCTAAGTATTATGTAGTTAACCAATTCTCATCAGAAAATGGATCTAGAGCTGATGGATTCATCTAGGAATCGGGTTGTAGCAGAGTGTTTAGAGGCATTGCTAGAGGGCACAAAGGCTATGGCTTAGCCCCTGTATGGGTATGCAGTAAAAGAAATTCTCTCATCCAAAAAAGCATGTAAGTTCAGCAGGCTGAAAAATGTGAGAAGATGGTAGCTTGGAGTGGGAAGATGATTGTCCAGGTCACATTGCTTCCCTGCGTTTCTTCTGAACTCCAGCAGCAGGGCTGCTGTCCCCTAGACTGACCTGTCTTGTCTTGTTCTTACATTCATCACTCATTCATATGAATAATTTTTCCTGTTTTCTCATGCCAGGGAGTCTAGAAGAGAGACTTCTTAAAAGCTTTCTTCGACTAAGGCAAGTGTGAATAAACACAGTTTTTGGAGACTATGAAGTCTAGTATGCTTGTTAAGTTCCTCAGATTGAATTTGCCTTTAATTTGCTCTTGGGGTTGGATTTCAAATGTATTTAAGTTTCCAAAGATGTGAACAGATGCTTAGTAAAATTTTCAAAGCTTTTAACTTGCTTAGGTGGTTTTGAAAATCCCTTTAAATGTCTGTGTGCCTTTAATCTCCTCAATAAATTTGCAAATCCTTAGAGCCTGTTGTTCGGCATTCAGGACTTGAACAAGGTTTGGAGTCTCTGCTTTCTGTCCGTGTTTCTGTTAGCTGTATTTATTGCAGCTGGGAGACTTGCATGCTCACTCTAACTTTGTAAATGCAAATGGGTCCCAGTATTGAATCTGACCCTCAATAGTGCAGATGTAGGATGTTCTCTGAATAATTGTTTTAGACACAGGGGGCTTGTGGATTCTGTAATTGACATCTGTCCTGTTGCAAAGAAGGTGTTTTGCTCTCACTCTGAGAAAATCTCTTCCTTGAACAAAGTTTGTATAAAAAAGAGGTTCCTTGACTGTTAAAATAGACCAGCTGTGATTTATAGCACCACACAGCTCACACACAATCATAACTTCACTTCCTCCTGGTAGTGGAAGACATATGATAGTAACCAGACATGTGTATTAGAGGGAGGGGATTACCTTAGTGTTGGTATTTCTGTTTCTTGCCTGCTGAGTAACTTAACAGTGGAGATGAATGGCAGAGCTAGTGCAAAAATAGTGCGCTAATTTATCCTTGAAATCTAGCAGGCACACTGAGATTACCCAGAAGTGTTCCTCCCTGGCTCAGAGCTGGAATTAGTCCTGTTGTGATGATAGCTCAGGGGTAGGGGGAAAGAGCTCTTAAGTTTCAGGCAGAGCAAAAAAGTTGATGGATTTAATTCCTTCAGTGTGTTTGGTCTGCATAACTTAAGTTCAGGCTTCTCATTTTAGGACCCATCTCCCTTTTAGAACCTGATTTTGAAACCCGTTAGCTCCAGTAAGCTTTGGAAGAGATTGCCAGAGTAAATATGCAAGAAATCCTGCTTGCCAAGCAGTGAGTATAATGAGGTTTGGTGTGATAGCTGGGAGCTGGTCCATTGCTTTAAAGAAGCTGCATCTCATATTAGAAGTTGTCTCCAGTGTTTCTTATTGCCAAGTAATTTTTTTGTTGTTGTTGTTTTTCGGAAAATGAGTATGGGAATGATGTTACTAAGGATCATGGAAGAAATTTTAGCAAACTTACTGGTTTAGTAAATAGGGTAAAGGATTTCAACTTCTAGAATTGCAATATGAATTTTATTTTTAAAGTGAAACTTCTAAGGACTTCAGTGTCAAATGGAAGCAGAGTATGAAAAAATCTTCTCAAGAAAGCTGATCTGCCAATTAAGCTTTGAGAACCAGTCGCTATTTTTTTCCCAGTGATTGTTTTTGAATTTGTGGGGCTCTCGTTATGTAATAAAATCTATTATGTCTAATAATGTAAAATCTATTCTCTATATGTAATAAAATCTATTAACCCAATGCAATAAAACCTTGCAAGTGTTAAAATGATTGCTGGAAAATAGCTGTCTCTGAAATTTGTACCACACACTACTTACTTTGTTCTTGACATTTGCTCCGTCATGTCTTATGGGTGCTCCTTAGAGAAGATGATATTACCCTCACCAGTTAGCAGTAAAAGTAATGTATTCCTTGTCTGGGGCATGCAGTAGATGATTAAAAGAGAGACCTTTGGAGGCTGAATTCAGTAGTGCTCTAGTCTTTTTTACTTCTGATGCTCTCTGTGTCTCTCTGAGACATTATCTCATTTCTCCATTTCTATTATTGCTTAGTGTTTTTTATCTGTAGTATCTGAGAATTTCTGAGAGTCGGTGGCAGTTTATTTTGACAGCTTTGGAGAAAAAAAATGAAAGCGTCTGAACCACCTGGAACTTTCTACTGACCCTTGCAGCTGCTGAGCTTCGTGTTACCCTGGAAGGGACCTGTGTGGGACAAGGTGGGATAAAATCCTGGCACTGGAAGCAGTCTGTGCCACTTAGGCTTGTGGTGTCTCAGCAAGGTCTTGGAAGCTGTGCTGCCCTTAGCTGTGAAGGCAGGTGACTGTTGTACATTGTGGTGAGGAGCCAGGCTGAAAAAATGTCTTGTCTGATTGCAAGGGGCAGTAAATGCAGGGAGTGAAGGGGTGGGAGAGAGGCTATGAGCTATTGAGCTGTTGATTTTGAGTGGGTGTTTGTACTTTAAGGTGACTTGGCTTTTCAGTAGAGTCTCATCTGATTTCTGCATAATATCAGGTAGCTTGTAGCTGTTTCTGTTTCTGAGACATAGATAAACACATTGCTCTGCATACACAAAGGTATTACTTTATTTGGGAGTTCACTCTTGCATAGAGGAGAACTGTTCAGATTCTTCTGCTCCATGTTTCCTGTTTTTTCTGTAGCTTTTCTGGTGAAAAAGGGTGATTNTTTTGTTTTGTTAGGGTTTTTTTGTGTTGTTTTGGTTTTATTTGTTTTTTAAATTGTTTCTCTTTCTCCCCTCTGCGCCTTGGTGGAACCTGCTTCCCTTCTACCTTGAATTACTCTGCAGAGATGCCTTGACTTCAGATCCTGGTGCCAGGAGTACGACTGGGATACTGCAGGCTGTCACCAATATCTCATCTCTATGACATTGGCACCTTCCTAAAGAGGCAGGTCTTGCTGATGGAGAGCTGCTGTTCTGGTTCATCTGCCTGCCAGTGCAGTGTCCCTCCATCCAGGATCTTTTTCTCGGCTTCCTGCAGCAATAACTCGAGATCTGCCTGCCATCTGGATGGCACTTCCCCCAATATAACCTAGTGTTGATTTTTATGTTGTTTTATTGTGTAATGCTGTAAATACATATGGCTGTGTATAACTTTGGCCTAACTGCTGCAGCTGTAGCAGTGAGAATAGGGGTTTGTGAGGCTGAGCAGACTTTTAGCTCTGCTCCTAATTTGCTCTGTGAACTAAGGTGTAGGGTGCTTCTTGCTCTCTTTGAATGTAATTTTCTTTCTTTTTGGCCTGATTTGAAAACTCTTAAATCAGTGTAATTTTTTTAAAGTCTCTAAATACATTTTGAAAAAGGGGCCCTCTGATAGCATTCCTCTTATGCTACCTCTCTTCGTGTTGATGAGAAGCCTTTATATGCAGCTGCATAATATGCTCAAGGTATGCTCAGAAATTCCACATGTGCCCTGCAACACCAGAGAGAGATTTGTGTATTCTAATGCAGACCAGGGCTCTAGCTAAGATGGGAGTGTTTCATCCCAGCAGGGGTGACAGCTTTACTATTGGCAGTGTGATCAGTCACACTGATGGCAGAGGCTCTCCAGAGCTGGCAGAGGGCATGGGTCACTGCATGTTTTACTGCACAACACACATAAAAGCCAAAATGCTTGTATTGTCATAAAAGCTGTCTGTTGAACTTTCTTGTTTTTCTCTTGTGCGAGGTTACATCCCAGATCACTTGGGAAACATGTGGTTCTCATTAAATGTTTCTCAATAGCTCAACAGTACTCCCCAACTGGTGGAGGTCTGCGGTAACAAACAGAGGTTGCCAAATCACTCCTGGCTGACAAAGCCAAAGTGCTGGCAGGCTGGGAGCCAGCTCACCTATCATAGTCCTCTGCATTGGCAGCCTTGGGGACATGGAGATGTCATTTGCTCCCCATTATTTTGAGATGTTGCATTTGTTTTCTCATGTCTTGGTGTCCAGCATGGGAATGGTGTCAGATGTTAGCAGCAACAGGGAAATCACGAGGATGCAGGAGATCCATTTGTGCCTGGTTATGCAACCATGGGATGAGTGCATGATTTTTAGGAGAGAACCGTGCCTGATCCTTCAAGGACAATTGGTTGTCCTTCATTTTAATGTGAAACATATGGCTCTAGTTTGAAACTGAGGACGAGTAAAGCCAGAAACACAGAACCCTGGTGGTGGCTGTAATCTCTGGTGGCAAATAAAAAACTTCAGCAGCCCCTTTAAATCTTTCATTGTATGCTGTTTTCAAGTAGCTTTGTCATCGGTTGCTGTAGCTGAATTGATTCTGGTGATTTGAATACATTTGAATAGAGACTGAAATGATACCCATTCAGTACTTTAGTTTTAGTTTCACTTTAATTAGTTTTCCCTATGACCTTCCCTCTTTCCCCACCTTTACTATTTTGAATGCTGCTTAAAAGGGGGCTGAGAGGAAGATGCATTTATCATATTGTGTCCTGTATATAACGATATCTAATTTTTAAACAGAATAATTACTAGGTAGCTGTTTTTGGTCAATGGGACCAAAAATTAAATAGTATTTTAACACTAAAAGATGCAGCTAGGTACTATTTTAAAGAAAAGACAGATCTTATGGCACTTTGGTTTATGGAACAAGTAGGTTTCTGGCTTTCCCACCTTGTTTGTAGCTGTAGAGCAGGAAAGAGAAACAAACTATCCTGAGTTTTCAACTCGGTTTTTGAAGTGAAGGATTGACATTTGGGGAAAATGCAAATGAGAGCATTCACTCTTTGGTACTTAATGAAAGCAGTATTTGACACTCCGCTATGTTTGTAAAGCCTGAGTTAACCTCAAGAGTCAAAGCTCCATTATGTGTGCAACTTTAAAAAGAACCTTCTATCACTGAAATTTATTTGGGGTGGACATAGTTCTCCAGAGTACTTGAAAGGTTACTTGTATGTCCTAAATAGAATATGGAATAATTGAGTTGTAATATGATTCTTTTAAAAAAATCCTCATAAACTTAGAACGAGATTTCCATTCTAAAAATAAGAATTAAGGAGAGATACTTCATGTTGCTTTAAAGAAATAAGCTAACTGCTTTTTACTGGTCTTATGGTGAAGACCTTGTTTGTTTGTGTTTCTGTATAAGCTTGGAGGGGAAGGAATAATAAATGCCTCTGTCATGGCTTCAGTCCAGCAAGATATATGAAATCAACATTAAAAGCCAGTACATCAGTGGCTGTCTCTGGCACACTGTTCTGTTCTCTGAGGAAACGGGTTTCTTCCCACACAGGGAAGATGAATTAGCTGTGTGAGGAAATGGGTTTCTAGGATATTTTTCTGCAGTCAGCAAAGTGAAGTAAGATGATAGCATTCAACTTGTTTTGCTGTATTTAAGGTTTTGAGGTACCTAGAGCTTGAGATACTCAGCATCCAAATAAGCTTGCAAGAAGCTGGTTTGTGTTTTTTGGGTGTTAAGGTGTGTAGGGGGAAATCAGAGCCACACCAAGTACAGTATCTTCAGCAGGGACAAATATTTCCTTTTAATATAATCTGAGCACTTTGCACAATGACTGCAGCAGGATGTAGTCTGCAAAAGTATCTTGTACTGCTCCTCGTCTGTAGGTCTCTTAAAAAATTGTTTGCTTGGATCACAAAATCCTACCCCTAATGTGCCAGTGGTGTGGTTAGGGATTTTCTATAATTCTGAGTTGTCTGAGATGTTGGACCTAATTACAGAAAAGTCTCCATTGGAAATACCTTGTTTGCACCCTTGCAGATCTGATGTTGCTTAGTAAAAATAATTCTTCCTTTTTTCCCTGCATATATTGACTGGAGATTCTTAACCTACCTTTTGATATGTTTATTGCTGTCCTGGTTTCAGCTAGGGTAGAGTTAATTTCTTCTCAGTAGCTGTTACAGTTCTGTGTTGTGGATTTGGAACTAGGATGGTGTTGGTAACACACAGGGATGTTTGGGTTTTTTGCTAAGTCGTGTTTATCCTAAGTCAAGGACTTCTTTTCCTTTGCATGGGGTGAGGAGGTTTGCAGAAGAGGCTGGGAGGGAGCACAGCTGGGACAGGTGACCTGAACTGTCCAAAGGGATATTCCACACCATAGAATGTCATTCCCAGTATATAAACTGGAGGGTTTCTGCAGAAGGGGAGCTCACCTGGGCTCAGGGAGGGAGGTTGAGCCAGCAGTCTCTGAGGACCCCTCTGTTGTGGGGTTGCTGAAGGTTGAAGAACAATGGGAGCTGGTTGCTACCACAACAGCACACAGTTGGCAGATCCACACCAAGGAAGGCTCCGTGGTTCCTGTCCTTATGGAGATTTGTCATCTGGAGGGCCAAGGAATGATCAGCAGGACCTGCTCACACTTTAATAGCCCCAAATGACCAGTGTAAAAATCTAATGGAGAGTGGAGCCTGAAAGACTTACCATGGTCTGAATGAAGTCACGCTTCCGTGTAGGATGTAGAATCATGGAATAGTTAGGAATGGAATGTTAGTCTTGGAAAATGTTCTGTGATGCACCTCACAGGGGAGTAAGGCTAAAGCTGCATGGATATTGTCACAGAATCAGCCTGGCCACTTTGCAAGCTGGCTCAAAGTCTCCTTAGCATTTGTAGGCATTAGAGGATAGATGTTATCCTTGGCATGTGCTCCTATAATTCTGTGTATTCAACAGAAAAATGTCACTTGGTGGCTGTGCTGTGTAATGAGTACCTCATGCTGTCAGCAGGACTTGCAGATATATTTATAATGCAAGGGCAATCAGGAGTCACCCACACAACTGAGATGTTTTCAAGAGATAAAGACTATTAAACCTCTTGAAAAGACCAGTTGGGTCTCTAGAGGGTGAAAAGCCAATTTTGACCTGACAGAAATTTTACTTGCTGATTTTACAAAGGAAGCGTTAGCAGAAGAAAAAGATAAATCTGTAATGGAATTACTCTGTTCTGCAAAATGTGCCCAGTAGCAAGATCCACAAAAGTGGCATGCCCCTTAAAAATGAGGTGGGAACCAGAAGGTAAAGCATGCTTTCTTCTCTTCCCCAGTGGCTGGATTATGTGGAATTCAGCTCCTCACATCCATACTGTTCAGCATTCCCTTGCCTGGCAATGGGGCTATCCCACAGTATGTGAGGGTGATTGCATCTATGATTGAGGGAAGGGTGGATACTGTACTGAACAGACTATGACATTTGCTGTCTCAGTGTTATAAGTGTACTACTCTAACTTTCTCTTGTAGTACTACAAACTGTACAAGTTTCCAGCATTCTTATTCTGGGATAATAATACCCAATGGCTCTGAACTGGAAAGCTTTTTCAGTAAAATGTTATTTTGCAGTAGTTGGACTGATTCCATCAGTGCAAAATGACTACCTTGTTTAAACATTGGTTATTTTTTATCTGAAGGAAAATACTGCAGTTTATTTGCTCTTTCTAAGATAGTATCTTTATTTAAACATATTGATGCTTTTCTAAAAGGGCTATTTCTCATATCCGTTGCAATCCTTTTGCTTCATTCCTGTGATGGTTCTTACTGAAGAGAAAAGACTCCTGTGTGTCTTTACTGGCACAGTGGTTAGATGGGTACACCTGATAGGGCAACGGAAGTGTTTGTTCAGGAAATATCCTTGTTACTTGATAAATCGGCCAAAACAATTCTTGCTGTTGTATTGATTCCCTGACAGATGCTGCAAACCAATGTAAATATAATTCTCTTTAGCGAGTGAGAGATGAGAGGAGGTTGATGAATTTGTTTGATGTTCTCTCTCTGTTCTGACTTCCAAACTGGAGTTGTTGACATGAGGGTAGAACTGAGGCATGTGAAGTGTCTTCCAGTTGGTCACTTGGGGTGTGTGTATGAGGATTGTTACTCTGACAAAGCCTCTGAAAAGGAAAATACTCTGAAGCAGTGCATTATGGCTTTTACATTGCCTTGTAGATGCTTACTTAGAGGTTACAGAATTTGTCCTCAAATTTGATCATCTGCTAACTTCATTCTCATTTCAAAACTGGCTGACATGTTCTCTGTATAAGCTTACATGTAATTATGGCCAGCTAGAGTTGCTGAGAGGCTGCTGGGTATGGAAATGAAGAATGGCTAGTCCAGAATGTGGGAGTGGGGTGGCTTTTGACTACCACGGCAAAGGCATTACTGGTTAAGCAGATTCCTTAAATTTGACTTCTCTTGCAGGCAGGAGCACAGGGATCAGAGCTGCAGTTAGAATCACTTCCTCTCCCTTGCAGCCATAGCTCTGCAGCCCAGGATTTATGCCTTTAGTGTCTGTTGCTCCCACAGAGAGGGTTAGGATGTGTGGCACGAACCACTGCACAAAGCTGTGAAGTTGTTTTCGAGCTATGAGAGCACAGGACAAGAAGAGCTGTCCTGAGCTGTGAGACCAGCTTCCTGCTGCATTCCATCAGCATGATAAAAAGGTGACAGTGGGCGTCATTCTCCTATTCTTTCATTGCTTGCTTGCTTCTTCTTCTCAAAAATGTATCAGTCTTGGGCTCCGTTCTGGTAGCCTCCATGAGGGGATAGAAGCAGGACTTTCTCAGCTTGTTTTGTTCTGTTCTTTTCCCACTTGCCCACCCTGTTTCCCTGGTTGGTTGGTGTTTTCTTCTTCGCTGAACCTTTAGACTGTTAGTTGATTTTATCTTGCAGACACAACTGAAGGAGTTTCCAAGAGGAATGAGTCTGAAGGAATTCTTTTCACTATTCCTCTTTCTTATACGTGCCCCAGTTTCCATGTATTGATATATATTCAAACCCAGTAATTCAGGAGGCAAACAGTCAGGGAAGTGAGTCTGGGATGTTTTTGTGAGGCTGTTTCTTGGAGTAGCCAAGAGAGCTGTTATCACAGGTATGAATAGGACGTACCTTGTTGCATTAAAATTGTTTTGCTATAACTGTTCTTGTATGTGCAGTCAAGTAATGAAATCCAGGAAAACATCACTTCTCCTCAGGTCAGGGAGAGTAAGAGAAAAATCTCTGTCTGCAGCTAAAGTCCTTCTTGACCTCACGTGGTGAGAAATGACTGGACACACTGCTCTTGAAAGGAAAGATGTTACTGGAGTCATACTAATGAATTGAGATGTATGAGTTCAGTTCTTCTGCCATAAATTTCTGTGATCATGAGTAAGGTTCCTAGTCTCCTGAAAACCTATAAATGAGGTAAACAGTTTTTTTTTTTCTCCGAGCCTCTGTTTAAATTGTGATGTCTTTGAGGCAGGAACAATACACATTGTGCAAATGCACAGGAGGTGAAAGGGTCCAAGCTATCCTGTCCTGTTTGCTGCCTTCTGCTAACTCTTTTGTGGTAAGTACAGCACCATGGGTGTGGGAGAGAGTGGAAGAAGCAGCCAGGTGGAATTACATTTTTGAGGTCTGTGAAGACATATTTTATAGAGGGGCATAACAGAATGTCTCTAAATATTTAGATTTTGAGAGATTTTAGAAGGTGTCGGAAAACATTTATTTCCCTCATGAATTCAAGCTATGCCTTTATTCACATGCTTTTAAAAAGTAAGAGAAATTACAAACATTATAAAGGCAGAAAGGAAAGCTGAGGGATTCACAGAGGAGGCAGGGAGGATGCCAGGCTTTACTTTGGGGAAAATAAGGAGAGGAGAGTGTTTTTGTCTACTTTTACTGAAGGTACTCCATGTGGATTGGTGTTAGCAAAGGCTGTGTGCGTCACTGCTTTGTAAATGCTGGCAAGTAACACTTACAGACTGCTGAACTCTGTACAGAGTGTTGATCTATAGATGGTTTTTCTTTCTCTGTAAAGGACACCTCCAATGCTAGCTGTATTTGAAGGCACAGGAAATAGGTTTGAAAAGCTACACACAGCAGCTGTCATAATTTACTGTAATATCCTGCTGTTTAGGATAACTAATGAGTGTGTCAGTTCCTTGGGTATGTTGAGCCAGATCATTAATCAGTATCAACTGACCTTCCTTCATGGAATTGGGGGGACTTCCATGTGAGTTGATGTGCATCACCTACATTGGGAGATTAATGTCTGGAAAGGAGGTGGTGTGAAGCTGCTGGCTGGATTTGTGATCATTGGAGATGAAATCCTGTTACCTGGCTTAGTGTTGGGAATATTATGGTGTTGGCATATCATGGAAAGCATGGACCAGTTACAAGAAAAGAACTTGTATTTCTAAGTTTGGGTTTTGTTTCTTAAGCCTCTCTCCTGCTCTGTAGAACATGAGCAATTTGGATCATTTAATACTTCACAACCTGTCCTGTAATGAGGAATTATTTCCAGAGAGGTCCAGAATTTGCTTCACTTCCTGTGGCTGACTTTCAGCTTTTGTTCTCGTCCAGCTGTGAGGATATTGTCCTTCTGCTTTATCCTCCTGTGAACTGCCCAATGTTAAAGCAGATCAGAAGTGAGAGGATGTTATCTTCATAGCAGGAGTTTACTTATATCTTAAGTGATACAAGGTTTTGATACAGCCACAGCATATTTCTTTAGTGTAGTCTCAGTGTACATAGCAACAGCAGCATTTCTTACAGTTGCAAATTAAATCTGTTTTCATTAGAGTAGAGCATTCTAATGTAGTAATGGATGGGCATCAGCCAAGCATTGGGTGCAGCACTAGCTGTACAAAGGGAGTAACAACATGCCTGTATGAAGTATAAACTAGGGAGTAGTTTTAGACTGTGCCAGGCTGAAGGTGAGTCAAAAAAAGAAAGGCAGATGGCAGAAGCTGCTGGGGAGAGGCAAAGATAAGACATCATCGTTGTTACTGGCTTGTGGGCCTGGCGTGATTCTAACAAGAAATATGCTGGTTAGCCATAATGCTGTAGGAGTGCTAGTAGCCAGTGAACAGCTGTTACCCCTGCAAGTTTAATCTCCACCTGTAGCATTTTATCTACTTTTCCAGCTCTTGTGTGATTGTTGCAAACCACAAGACAGAAGGACAACCAAAGCAAAGTGCTTTATATTTCTATTTTTTGGGGGTGGATACTTCTTTGTCTTCTGTGAATTTCTGAAGCTCCACGTTTGGCTCTCTGTCTCATCATAGACTTGTGTGGAGCTTTGCTTTTTTAGAAGATTTCTATGTATATATGATAAATACTTTTTTCTTATTTTGCTCCATTTTTTGAAGTATATGCAAGCAATTACTTGTATGCTGTACTGACCAGTCTGTCTCAAAAAACCCCAGAAATTTCCTGAGGTAAACCCAGTAAAGAGGTATTGTGATAGATGGATTTGAAGGGCACATCTTGGTTGCAGGATGGACCAGTAAGTTGAAGTGCTGTCTCTATAACGTGTGAGAACTGAGGGGTAGAGAAGTGAAGACCTGAGCCCTGTTGGTAACTGCTTTGCTTGTGTAATAGGGATCAGGTCAGGAGGTAAAGAACTGCATCTACTGTCAAGTTTCTTTAATTAATATGGTGCAGTGTGGCACTGCTGTAACTGATTCAGCACAAAACTTTTGAAAACTATTAAATAATTTAAAGTTGTTGATTCTAAACCCAGGTAGGGTCTCCTGACAGAGTGTAAAATATTCCAATGTATTTGCAGAAGTTTATGCCAGCTTACATTTCTACAGTGGAACTTAAAGCAAAGACAAAGTAATACTGATTTTTGATGAGGTGCATTTGGTTTTCCTGGGGCCTCGTGGTGGTAAGGATCCCATTAAATCTGTTTCTTGAATCCTTCTCTAAAGGGAAGAAGTTTGGGGCAATATAGTATAGTTTGTTAGTATCTTTGGTATAGAAACTTAGTACCTAGGTATTGATTCAGATGCTTTCTAAACTGTGCAGGGAAGTGTAGGTTATAAACTGTGATTGATCCTGTCTGAAGGTGAGAATTTGACTCCTGTGTAGCTCACAAATTTTCATGTATTCTGTGCAGTTATTCTATAATAAGTCTCCCATCTTGTCATGGTTCTGATCCTGGTGTTTGAGAGATGTGGATGCTGCTCTCCTGGCTCAGACAGACCTGCTCTGTGCTGTACTTCCAGCACAGTGGTTCTTCCAGTGCTACTTCCCCCACTGAGTGGGTCCCATCCAGTGCTCGCACTATTGCCAAACCCCAGCGCTCTGAAATTGCTGCTCACAGCTCTCCAGTGCCCTGGAGTGGCTGCCATGGCTGCAGTGGCTGTGGCCCAGCCAGGAGTGAGTGTTATTTGTAATGGCTGGCTGATGGGCTTGCAGTGATGCTGCACTGCTCTGCCAGCACGGGGTCCTGGGACACAGCCATCCCCTCTGTGGCCAGATGGAACAGCAGAGCACAGGGAGTGCTGCAGTCTGACATGGAAAACTCACTTGCATTGTGTGTTTTGGATGATTGGTTTAGGAGAGCGAAAGATCGAAACTTGCCTTAAAACTATGAATGTGTTTGTGGTAACTTAAAGTTTTTGCAAAGGGCAAGGATAGGAGAGGTGTGTCTTCTCCCTGGAAGTACCGTGGTAAAATTTGTGTGATGTAGTTTACTGTTTCAGAGATTTTCTGGGAGGAAAAGTGTGTCTTGGTATATCCACAGCAACAAAATTAAGGTAGCAGTTGTTTTAAGTCACTAGCTTAAAAGAATAAGCTGAAAAGATTAAAAATCCACACCCTCCCCCCCAACAAGTAAATACTTTGCAGATATTACAATGCTAGAAAACTCAGAATGCCATGTCCTCAAGTGCTTTACTCATTGGTAGAGGTAGGAAATTAAGTGATGTGCAAACTGTTGTTACCACCAAAATATCCTTTGCCTTCATTGGCTGATTTCTTGTCTGCCTTGCTCCTGCACAGGTGGTTCTAAATGTTTGCTCAGGGCATGTCAGTGGGAGGACATTTACCTGTTGGTCCATGTGGAGCTGGGTGCTCACTGGGAGCATGGTGGCACTTGGTTCAGCTCCCAGCTGTGCAGCAGACTCCTTGGGAAGGTCACTTTTGTCCTCCTGCACTATGTCAAGTGTTGTGGATGATCTCAGGGCACCTTGGGTGTTGCTGTGAGTCACTGTCATGCCACAGACACCTCTGAAAGAGTGTAGTGTGACCCCAGACCTAGGCAGTAAACTCTCAGTCAGCTCAGGCAGTGCTGCACTGCCTTTGTTCAGAGGGAGCTTGAAAAGTGGGGAGGATCCTGCACTTGCTGGTTTTGCCATCCTCACGGTGTTCATACCCGTAACAGCATGGGAAGAATAGTCCTTATGCTTATAAGGATGGCAGAGGGACAAATGTGTGTAATACTGGGATACTGTAAGAGATATATCAGCTCTTTGGGGATTGGACTATTTCCTTTAGCAAATACCTCTGATCTCTGTTTAAAGGCTTACAGTTGGCTATGTTCACTGGGAATATATTTCAGGAGCTAAGTACCTGTCATATTTTAAAAACACCCTATGTTTCCCAAAGCCCTGGAACAGTTTTGAGAATCCCTGGATGAGTATTGGAATCAATGCATTTAAACAGTGCTGTGTCTAATCATAATCATAGATAAGCAATTAAACATATTCTCTGAAAAGAAACCTCTTCAGTGGTGAATTCGAAATAATGACAAATCAGGTTGAGATTTAAACTTTCCCTAACCATTTAATAGCATCTAAATTAAGAAATATTTGCTACTGCAGGTTTGGCTAGGGCTTTAAAGGAAAATGAAAGTGCTCAAACCACAGGAAATCAATGGTCTAATCGTCTGGAAAAAGAGTTCATTGCAGTGCCAGGATAACCTGTGAGAGCAATAGCCTATTCTGCAGGTGTAGGGAGAATATTTGTCATTGAAGTTCTACTGCAGAAGCAGTTCCATGACAGGTAACTTGAGAGATGAGTTGAGGATGTCACATATAGCTTGTGTCAGGGAGAGAGTCAAGAAAGACTAAATGAGGGATGGTGAAATACTCTCTTTATTTTGGTAGAAGCAGTCACATTTCCTTACTTTCTTTCATTATAGATGATACTCTTTTAGAAACAATTTTAAATGGCAATTTTAAACTGCTTTATTCACTTGTTGAGGTGTAGACACCCAGGTAGCTGGGTGTGCAGCTGCAGGCTGTGCTCTGGGTGGGGGACATGGTGGGAGCCCCAGGCAAGGGGCTGTGACCTGGTGCTGGCCCTTTGCCCAGCTGCCCACTGAGAAGGGACTTTGGTCTCAGCAGTGAGGGTTTGGAGCCGTGTGAGTGTGACTTCTGGATGGTCAGACAGGAAAGTTCCCTTAACAGCTGCTTTCTTCCAAGGACAGTAAAAGTTAAGCAAATGAAAAATCACAAAACAAAAGAAGAAACAAATAAATAAAAAAACCCACCCCGACTTTAATAAAAAGCAAATCCACATATAAATTGGGAAAAACCAAAACTTTAATACATGAATCATTGCATATCTTTTTAGTTAAATGAATGGTGGTGTATCTTCCTTAACAAATTTGCACACTGAACTTTAGTGTATGGGATATTTTAATCTAAACATCTATATGTTTTACAATTACTAATCAGGGAGAATCGGCCCTTTTTTTAGGCATAGCAGCTAAAATCAGAAACCAAGTTTAAAGCTGCAGACCTTAATTATGGTTTCATGTTTTGAACTTAGGATAAATTTGAGTTAATTATGATTTTTGAAAGTATTAATATTGCGACCTGCACTAATAATTTCTTAGTTATGAATGAATGGTCAGCATCGGGAAGGCTTTCCTTTTTGACAGACACAGAAGGATGTCATGGGAGCTGCTCCTGTGCTCTCTGGTGAGATGTAGCATGTCTTGCAGAGGTCTTCTTGGGATCTAGAAACACTAGATATGAAGGCAGACCTTAAGAGTTATATGGCAATGAAGGAAAGCAGTGATTGATGCAGAGAGACCTTCAGGGGTCGACTGTGTTTCCTCCTTTGTTTACCTGCTTTGAGGAGTAACTGCCCTAGACTGCACTGGGACACTCTAATCCTTCCCTAGGGATGGGTTGTTTGCGTTGCTGATTCTATCTAGAATGCCCAGGGTGTGGAAGAATGTAAAGCCTCATCTTTTTGCTCTGTATTTTGGAATAAAAGTCGTAAAAGTGAAAGCTCTGCATGAGAAGAACAGACTTCGTTACCAGTTAGGCTGAGACTTGGGAACAGCCAAAGCAGGATGACAAATCTTGCAGCTATCAGTGTTAAGTGCTGAGCACAGATGACTTTGCAGAAAGCAGAAACACAGGATGCAAATATTTAACAAAGCCTTTTTCAAGCTCACAGGAGGGATGCAGAGTGCAAGTTGATGTTTGAAGCACAGTGCCTGAGTGACAGTCTGCTGTTTGCACTAACTCTGATGAAGTTACACGTGCTCATCAGTTTAAGAGCTGATATGTGAATGGCCTGGACTATGTCAAGAATAACTCCAGAAAGTAAAATCAATCCATTGGTTTCCAGAGACAAGAGTGAACTAATGTTGTGGGATCATGGCTGTCAGGGTTAATGCTGATCTAAGGAGGATAAGAATAATGTAGAGTTCAGGAAATCCTAAAATAGGAGTGGCAAGGGAATAACTATTTATATATTCCCCCATGTTTTATATATATAATATATATAAGATACCAGCTGGAGATAGCTTATCTGGCAGATTTGCTGGGGTTTGAGTACATGATGATGGCTATGGGCATGGCAGCAGAGTAGTCTTTGCTGACAGTGTGAAGATGTCTTGCATCAAGCAATAGAAATTGAAGGAAGAGATTTCAAATGATTGCAAGTTGTCAAGTGGAGTTTTGTTTGAGGAGGAGACCATGTGGGCAAAAAATACAATGTTACCTTAATTTAAAAAATCATAAGGAAAAAAAGCAGGGGTGGGTAGGAGACTGGTGGGTGGCAGTACAGAGAAGAATCTTGCTGACCTTTCTTTTTGGTATTTTTCCTCTTAAAAACAAGAGCAAGCAGTACTCATGTCTGCTTTAAAATATATTTTCCACAGCCTCTTGTGTTTAGTAGGACTTCAGAGAATAGCTTTTTTTTTTTTTTTTTTTTTTAGAGGCACTGCTTGCCAATACAAGAGTTCAGTCAATCAGTAAATTTCCTGAATTAGTTGCAGTACTGAAGGCAGAGCAGAGACTGAAAAAGGCCCCTTGTCACTGGTGAAGGTGACTGTGCCTAATCTGTGGGGTGCTGGCAACTTCTGTGTGTTCTCTTCATGGCAGGGAAGTTGAGTTGTGCTACACATGTATGTCCTGTGTGCTGTTGTGACACAAATTCACAAATTGGAAAATTTCTTTGCTGTTGCTGTTAAAATCTAACCCTGGGTGTCTGTGAGTGCTGGCAAAAAGCGATCACATAGTATGGCCCACACAGAAAAGCCTTTTTAGCATCAACATCCAGTGCCATTAATGATGTCTCTGTTCTTAATGATTCTGTTTCTTAGGATTGCTGCCCAAATGACTGCAGTTTGGAATTTGTCACAGTTTGGGTGTTGCCTCAAAATAAGAAGGATGAAGCTGTTTTCTGGTTTAAGGGGAAGAAAAAAAATTGTTGATTGAGCTCAGATGAATGAAAACCCTGGCAATATTAGCACATCATGGTACCAAATGTTTCCTGCCATGTCCACACTTTGCCTTCAAAAAATCCAGTAAGTCTGTCACCTTTGTACTTTGCAAAGTCATAGAGCAGATCCTCCTGGGAACTGTGATGAGGCACATGGAAAATAAGGAGATGACTGGTGACAACCAACATGGCTTCGCTAAGGGCAAATCATGCCTGACAAATCTGGTGGCCTATGGCAGTGTTACAGAGGTGGTAGACGAGGGAAGGGTGACTGATGTCATCTACCTGGACTTGTGCAAAGCGTTTGGTAGTGTCTCACATAATGTCCTTGTCTCTGAAATGGAGAGAAATGAATTTGATGGCTGGAGCACTCAGTGGATAAGGACCAGCTGGAGAGATGGGCCCATGCAAACCTCATGAAGTTCAAGGCACTGGTCCTGCAGCTGGATGTGGGCAATCCCAAACACAGATACAGACTGGGCAACAGTGGCTTGAGAGCATCTCTGAGGAGAAGGGCTTGGCAGGGTATTGGTGGATGATGAAAAGGAATATGACCCAACAACATCTGCTTACACCCCAGAAAACCAAGTGTATCCTGGACTGCATCCAGACCAGGGTGGCCAGCAGGTCAGGGAGATGTTTCTTCCCCTCTGGTCCACTCTAGTGAGACTCCACCTGCATCCAGCTCTGGGGTCACCAACACAAAGATGTGGACCTGTTGGAACAGGTCTGGAGGAAGGGCACAAAAATGACCAGAAGCCTGGAGCATCTCTCCTTTGAGAACAAGCTGGGGGTGTTGGGGTTGTTCAGCCTGGAAGATTTTTTCAGCTTTCTGGTGCTTAGTGGGTCAGCAGGAAAGATGAACAGAGAGTGTAGTGACAGAATGAGGTGCAATGGTTTTAAACTGGAAGAGGGTAGATGTCAATTAGGTATTTGGAAGAATGATGATGATTAGACAGTGGAACAGGTTGTCTAGAGAACTTATGGCTGTCTCATCCCTGGAAGTGTTCAAAGCCAGGATGGATGGGACTTTGGGAAGTCTGGTCTAATGGAAGGTGTCTCTGTCCATGGCAGGGGGATTGGACAAGATGATCTTTAAAGTCCATTCCAACCGTACCATTGTGTGATGCTGTGAAGTAGCAGCGAGCTCTAGAAGGTACTAGAGCACTGAGAGGTGTCCTGCATCTAAAAACCAGTGTGCAGATAAATACAAGCCCTAAGGAAAAACTGTCCTGTGTTACAGCAGGAACTCACCTTGATCTCTGTATTTGACAGGAGTGCCAAGGGGGGAATGGAAAAGTAGGAAGAGTGAGTGTAGGTATTTCAAAGCAAGAAAATCAGAGAACAGGACTTTCATCTAACTCAGGTGTCCAAGTTCCTGGAAAGCTGAGCTGTCTGTGACACATATTTGATCAGCTTGAATTTGACATTAGGACTCAACTCACCTGCTCTTGTTAAGCTGTAGTTTCCCCCACTAAGACTTTGTGAAGTTAGTCTGGGGGAAAAAAAAATCTTTTAAATGGTTGGGAGTTGTCAGAGAGTTTTTTAGATGGACTCCAGGTGGTGTGGGACAAGCCAAAGAGCCTGGAAGTGTTTGACATAAGCCAGGACAGAAAGACTGAAAACATGCCTCTGGTCTCTGGAGCAGGATGTCTGGAGTAGCTGGATTTGAGGGGGGCCTTGTAGCTCTAATTGGAGTTACACTGCAGCTGAGGTTTCTGTTACTAAACTTAAAACTTAGAGGCCCCATTGTGCACAGCAACACATGATAACTAGGTATGAATATCTTGTAAAAGATCATCCCTGGTCAAAAGAAGAGACAGGAAAAAATATCCAGCCTGAGAATGAAGGTGGGACACAAGCAGACAAAATGTTTTGCCTGGGCTTATACAGCAGGTCATTTGTGGATGAGGGAAGTGGAGCCCTGGACTCTCTGCTGGTGGTGTCACCACCTTCTTTGCTGAAAATGTAGTTGCCTGGGCTCACATGTTGAATGGTCAAGGAGAATCTGTGCAATAGCTATGATACTCCTCGAAGAGGAGGATTTTGGATGTCTTCTGGATTTGAGGAGTAGACTTAGATGCAGCCTACTGAGGTCATGTGCTCTCATTTAGCATAAAGATGCCCCTTCTGATGGCAGCGAGCACCTCTGTTTGAGGAGGCAGGGCTGCAGTGTGATCAGCCCTGCCTCACATGGCTTTATTAACATTCTTTAATGGGCATGATGAAGGTATGGTGGTACTGGGCTGCACACAAGTACCCAGGCTTGCTGCAGGCAGTGTTGTGTGCATGCTGCTGCGTCTTCTATGCCTTATCTCCTGAGCTGCTCCTCAGCTCTGCTGAAAGCACGTGTGACTGCAGTGGAGATACAGACTTCCTCCTGCATCCCTATAGAGATAAGGCGTGCAGTGTGTTCTGTGCATCTGTGCTTGTGTTTGCTGTACTCCCTAGGGATGCAAATGAAGGATAAGGCTGGGTCAGCCCAGTGGTCTGTCTAACTCGTTTTCTTTTTTTGCAGCTGCCAAGAGCACCTGCTTGAACCAGTCAATATCAGTCCACAAAAGTCATGGAGAAAAAAGGATTTGTTTGAATTGTTATTACTAGAGTTTCTAGCTCGTTCTTACTTCATGATTGAGTTTGTTTTTGTCGGAAGAATCTTTGCTGTTATGAGTCACTCTGGCTTAAAAGCAGGATTTTGCTTTCAGATGCCTTTTGCCTTAAAAGGTGATGTTGCTCCTGGTATTTGTCAAGTTTAGGAAGAAAAAAAAAACAAATTGAAAAATCATCAGGAAGTTCATTCTTCTCAAGAAACACTTGACACTTCCATAGTTCTTTGTTTTAGAAAAATCAAAATAAAGCAATGCTTAGTGAATGCATTGCTGATGCCTCTTCAGGACCAGCTTGATTTATAAAACAGTGAAGTATCAGACAGTGACACTCCTGGGTGTAACAGGGATGTAGCCTGTTTGCTGGTGTTAGATTTCTAGACCATCTGGAAATTAGTGTCATTAAACACCTGAAATAACAAGATTAAAAAAACCCAGACAAACAGCAGCAAAAAATGTAGGAGTTAAACTAAGGCAAGCCAGGCACAGTTCATCTACAGACCTAATATCTTTGAAGTGGGTAGATAAAGCCAGTCTTGGCTGTGTGTCGTCACTAAGGATGGAACAGTTCTTTTTTAGAGGTTGGCTTTTTAACCCTGCATAATTTACAGTGGGGATAATTCCACTGTGCTTAACTAAAAGATCTATCTGCAGTTCCAGACTTAATGCTGAGGAAATGTATACACTAGCAAATATCTTGTGGCACTAAACAGTGGTGCAATTCATTATCAGTTATAAAACTGCCATGGAAAAGGAAGGGATGGTTCTTCTCAAAGTGTTTTGTCTACAGCTCTGACCTTACTGCTGCTTTTGTAGGTAAAGCTAACCTGATATGCACTGGCTGATTATGCATTCAAATGTTTCTATATATTTGAATATAGCTATAAACTCACTTTTCCCTCTGCAGCATCACTTGGTGAAGTTTTACCACTTCCAGCAGAAGATGCTTTTTATTTGTGGGTATTTATTGCATAAACTGCTTCCACAAAACTAAGCTTGTTTCCTTGGCGTTTGTCAGCCTCAGAAACTTGAATGTTTAGAAGTATTTACCAATTTCACTTTTCTTTGGCATGACCTTTTCCCAGTATAGGAAACAGAAGCCCACACTCTTCTGAATGCTTTCTATGCATTGTTCCTTGGGACCCACAAAGCTTGTTTCCTGTGCTGCTGGTGGACTATAAGCCTGCTGTTTTGTAGACACTCTTTACCTGGACTTTTCTCTGCATGCCCAGTGTTCCTTATTCTCTTGCCACTGCATGTTCACTCTCACGTTACTAGCTTGTAAGTGGAGCCAATGACAAAGTCACCTCTTTTTAATGCTTTTTAAAAAATTCTGTATTGAAAATAAGCAAAAAGAGATTTTTTCCAATAAATTACTGTTTATTTACAAGTTTCATTTTAGTAACAAACGCCACTGAGGTTGAAGAGTGTGTGGGGAAGTACAGAGGTGGGATGAAGGGGATTGTGGAAGCAGTAATACTGGGTTGAAAAGTTTGTTCCTGAAGTGACTCCTGATGGCCACCTGCCTGTTTTACTCATGAATCTATTGTTTTGTGTCTTGCAGTGGCATCACTGAAGGGACCAGCTGTTACTGCTGTGGGAGATCAAGAACTTTTTCCAATTGCATCTTCTGTGTCATCTGCAAAACCCCCAGCTACAGTGAGTTTCTCCTACACACACTCTGTTTTCTCCAGTGAGGATTTGTTAGCTGTAATCTGTGATAATTATGTGTTTCTCTATTTATACTTTGTCAGTTTACTTGCTACTGCAAAAAGCTTTGATTTCATCCAGGCCAAAAGGATGGGAATCATAAACTTCTCATCCCCCAAACCTCATACTCCAAGCTCATAGTTGCAAATTCTTCTAGCCAGCTTCATACCTTGTGAGGGAAATGATCAAAGACTACGTGCTTTGAGTGAGTGTTCTGGTTATTCGTCCAACAGCCAAGATGAGAATTGGACAAAATATTTTGTTCTCAAGAATAGCTTCAGAAAGAAAAAATAATTTAAATAAAAAATGGAAAAAAAGTATTACTTGAGCAAAGAAGATTAAACTTGTTCAGAGGGCCAGAAACACATAATACCTGTGTGACATCTAGTCATAGGCATGGCAGGTGAAAAGAGAGGGTGACTCAGTGCTGGAGTGTTCCTGAGTCTGTACCTAGGTATACCCTTAAAATGAGATAATGGAATTTTCTCTGCAGTGCAAGAGAGCTGCCTAATTCAGTGCTATTTGGAAACCGAATGAAAACTCCTGAAAATCCACATTCCCCCTTTTAGTGTCCACTAAAGGAAATAAAGAAAGTGCTTCCCTAATCCTGCCAGCTATCTGTGAATCTCCATGTAACATATAACTTGCTGTGATTCTTTTGTCAATAGTTCTCTTCTGCTCATAACTCAGTAAAACAGACTCAGGTGATTTCAATATTTTGCATAACAATGGTAAAAATTGCTTGCGAGGCCATCTCCAGTTTTCAGCCAATTCAGACAATATTTACCTGGTTGGAAGAGCTGAATTGTCTTCTGAATTGGAATAGTTGTGTATGTCCTGTGTGGAATCCATCTGCAAGACCAGAAAGGTGGGAGCACATCTATGCCTGTGGAAGTCTTTGTTTTGATAAAAAATTGAGGACTACATGAACAAAAAAAAACCCTGTGAGTGCTTAAGGGGCTGTGAGACATTTGTACAGTTAAATGGCATTGAATGTTGACATGGTCTTGATTTTGGGTTATGAGGTTGAGTGTACAGGAATTAATTGTACTCAGGTAATGGATTCTCCTGAGAACTAATGGCAATAACAAGAGGAACCAATGCCTTAAGAGGAAAATGCCCTCGAATCTCTTGAAAGCTTTTAGGAAATGATTTTGGCACAATGTGTATTTCTAGCCTGTGTCAATATTGCAGATGCATAAATTATACATGACTTACAAAATAAGAGAAGTTGGTTCTAGGGAGCTCTTGTGTTTTGCCTGTAAGGATGGAGCCAGATTGCAACATACGTAGAGAATATTACCTGTCAGAAATTGAATATTGAGTGAAAGTAATTGTTTTAATCAAGAGTAGTTAAAAGTGAGGCTGAATTGAAGGAAAAAAGCAACTGCTCAGTTGGAAGACTGCTTCCAGGGCTGCAGACATGCCCTGAGATGCATACTTTTTGTATTAGGAATATTGATCAGGGCCATGGTTGCACCTTGCGTTACCACTGTTCTTCCTGACGATCGCAACCAAGTTTTCTTAACTCTTTGAATTCTGCTCCTTTCTCTGCACCCAAGTTCAAAACACTTGGTGCTGGGGTATTGGATGAAGGAGAACACTGCTCAAAGGAGCAGCTTCTTGGTTTGTGGATAGATAATTGGCAGAATGTACTGGCTGAGGCAAAGACATTCTGGTTTATATCAATTAGCATTCCTAACATATCATTTGTAGTGATTGTGGGTGTTTTCTTAGGAGAGTTGCTGTAAAGGGGTGTCATTGAGAGCAGTGACTGTATGCACAGTCTAAGATACACTGAGCTGAGTGCTGTAGAGGAGCCCAAGGCTTTGTGTTTCTGCTAAGAAACACCCTAGGCTGCTTTCTTTTAAGTGGTTTTTTTTGTTTGTTTTTTTTTTTTTTTTGCTTTTAATCAAAAGCAGGATTGTTTCCACACATGTTGCCTGTTTTCTGTTTCTCTTGAGTCAGTGTCCATTTCCTTCTCATTCTTTACAGTGCCTTGGGAAAACTGTATGCCTCTTGAAACCAGGGAAGCCACCTCCAGTTAAGACAAGCTGAAAACAGAGGGATGAGGTTGCAGATGAATTATGTCAAAGATCTTTGTGTGCTACAACATTAGGCTCCTGCATCCTTGAGAAGGCAGAACTCTGCAGTTGTAGCTGCTTGAGTAGGGCTCTGTGCAGAGCAGGTCAGCCCTGGCACAGTGCTGGATGCAGGGTGGAAACTGGTGGCCCTGCTCATGCATTTGCTTTCTTAGCCCACATCACTCTGGATGTTTTGCTCTCACTGCATTGTTCTTTTGTTGAGCCATCAGATTTCCTGAACAAGCAGCACAAGTGAATGCTGGCAGATGTGTCTGTTGGAAGGAGAATGGTCTGGTAGCTAACTTGGAGCCCTGCAAATCCAGTTTCAGCTCCATGATCTGCTTACAGATTGCCTCTGAGAACTCAGTAGTATGGCTTAGTCTCTCTGCCAGTTTCCTGTCATTTAAAGAACACTTTTAACCTTGGATGGGAACTGAGGGTAGACATAGAGTCAGTGAATGTTCCAGTAGAGTGGTTGAAGAAGTAACCAACCACTTTCATAACCAGGATGTCTTTCTCTAATATTTCTGCACAGCCTGAATAGTATCCCTGAAGTCTTTTTAGCAGTGAAGGTGAGATGATGAGCAGTGTATATGAATGGGGAATGCAGGGTTGTATATCATGGCAGTGATGCAGATGTGCAAGTGTGAGATCCCAGCATCCACTATCCTGCTCTGATCACTGAGGATGTCTTGCCTCTCTGAGTGAAAGTGCTTGCTTGGACCTGGGACACCAGATATTAGCTTGGGTTCACACTCCTCACCTGGGATTTCACTAGCAGGTGCTACCATATTCCTCATGTGGCTCTGCCTTGTGTAGCCTCATCAGCTTAACTCCTCTGGCCTGCCTGTTGCATGTTGGCTTTCACTATTTACTTTAGAGTCAGTAAAATCTTTCACCTTGCTTTCCAAATGTCACTGGGCAGAGATCTCTTCAGAACCTGGCTATTTCATGGCTGCACAGCCTACCTCAGAATTGTTGCTGTCCCTGGTGTGTGAATGAATAAGACCTTGATAGGATAGACAGCTATAAAACATTCTCTCTGAACTCTTGAGATGAAAGTGAGACATTTCCTTTCTCCTTCCAGAGGGCTCATCTGCTGTAAGAGGAGGGAGGTGGTTTCCTTTTCTAAGATGTAACTCCTATCTGGTATCATAGCAGTGTCTGTAGCACTCCAGGGCAGCATGCTCTGATGCCTTCCCATGCTATGGGAAGCTGGGAATGAAAGGTGACTCTGCCAAGAGGCTTCTGTGTGCATTGGTAGGATAGTACACGTGACTCCTATGGCATTACCTGGAGCTCGCTGATGATACAGTGGAAGGGAATTAGGGGGAAATTAAGTTTGGGTTCAAATATTCAGATTGGAAGGATACTCCCTGGGACTGATCGGCTTGCTTGCTAATGGCATAGCACAGGGAAGAGA
Organism: Rhabdornis inornatus; assembly: GCA_013397075.1. Classification (NCBI taxonomy): domain Eukaryota; kingdom Metazoa; phylum Chordata; class Aves; order Passeriformes; family Rhabdornithidae; genus Rhabdornis; species Rhabdornis inornatus. The sequence continues at coordinate 519,994 of VWZS01006230.1, read as the reverse complement.
ATAAAGAGTTTGTTTGGTTTTGCACTGCAAATACATAAGCCACCCTTGCTTTGGCTTTCAGCCCAGGGTGAAAAGGCTGGCTGATCACCCTGCTCTTTCAGTGTTGACAGCTGTTGTTGTCAGGGACAGATGTGACTTGGGTCTAAGATAGGGATAACAGTGTGAGTGCTTTTTACTGGCAAGGTAGATTTTAAGGAGATAATGCAGTTTGTCTGTTGCACAGTTAAAGGGAAACGAGAAAGGCTTTTCTGTTTTCTTGATGGATTTTTCTCCATTTTTTTCATATTTATTCCACTGATGCTAGGAGATTTGCTCAAATATTCTGGTACTTAACGGTCCTAGATTATGTCTTTGGTTCATCCAGTCTCAAACCATCCCTCTTCATGCCAAAACCAGTTACCTTACTAGCATGGAAGCAGGCAGCTCTAGGACACCACTAGCTCTGCAGATCTAGGTCTGTGTGTTTGATCCTTATAAAAATGTTTTGGAAAGCTGAACGAAAAAACAGTGTAGGAATTTGGTGGGCAGATAAACTACATTCCTGTTTCAGGCTGTTTATTCATAGCTTTAACGTTTTTAAGGCAAAAGGAGGCTATTTTAAGCTTGCTTTTTTTCCCTCTATATTAACCAAAACAAATTTCCCTCTCGAAGGAGAGGGTGGAGTTGGGAGGAAGGAGGGGTGGAATTGAAACTGTTTCATTAAATCAGTTTAAATATCATTAATGCACGGTTTTGTTTTTACATTGCAGTTCTGAGCACAGAAGAGTCTCTCTACACTTTCCAAAGAGGGGAAGCTTTGTGTACAGAGGGGGTGAGTGAGGGCATGGGGACAATGAAGTGGTTATGGAAAGCTTATGACTTTTTCTTGGGGCAAACTGTCAGGAGGGTAATCCAGCTCTCCTGACTCCTGGTATCTGTGTTTTGATGGTTTTATGGTAAACTTGTTTCTGGTGCAGAGAGAGCAAGAGCAGCTCCAGCAGTTTGATTATTGGCTTGATGTTACTTTGGCTTTAACTTTCTTGATTACTGACTTCAGTGTGCTGCAGAAAGGGTGGCTGAATCCAGGGCCTCTGGATCAGGTTTGTAGAAGGAAGGATAAATACTTTCTCCTTTGGGACTGAATGGTAACCCAGGAGCTGGTGCAGAGCATTTCTTGCAATCTGTTGTTGATTCTTCAGTACCTTTTAGTTCTCCCTCCCTCTGTTGATAGGAGCTGAAGGATCTGGACAGTGGAGAATCTGTGAAGTTCACCTCTGGTGGTGGAGTGTAGAGCTCGTCCATGCTCTCCTGTCTGACTGCACAGGTTACTTGAGATTAGATCCTAAATTATCTCTTCTTGCAATGTTTTACTCTTGCTGTGTGTTCTCCTGCACTGTGGGAGAACCGATGAAAAACAGAAGTTATCTTTGTGTCTAAAGAAATAAAAACTTTCCTGCTTTAGAAATACACAGGAAGCCTGCCCCAAAATATGTGAATCCTTCTCATCCAGTGATAACCTTTTACCAAGCTATTGAACTCTGTGTGTAAGCTTAGACCTGGAAAGACAACCTGGTTTTCCAAGCCTGAGTCCTAGGGAAGACTCACTGCTCCTGAGGGATCAGCATGGGGCAGGGGCCTTTTCTGTGGACTCCTGGATTCTCTTTATCTGCCTTCTTCTCCTCTTTGACTTCTCCCACTGGGAAGCTGCCTCAGATCACAGCTACTTTCTACTCGGATTCCTCTAACCTCCAGCCAAGAAGAGTTCGTGGTTGGTTTATTTCATTTCTGGACCAAGATAATCCTAAGGTTTAAATGTCTCTCTGCATTTCTTGCAGCTCCCTCTCCTCAAGTGTGTTTGCAGCAGTTATCTTACCCTCTATTGTGCTGTGTTTTGTCAACTTAAACAAATCAGACTTTCCTGACATAGGCCTCTTGGTCTAACCAGCACTTCCATGCACCTGCTTTCAATTCAGTAAATTGCCTTTGAATTTTGCTGTGACAGAACAACTCACAATAAAGATGTAAGATAGGGCTGCTTGCATTAATGCTGATTTCAACATCTAACCATCAACTGTGGGTTAAGCATAATCATACATATATATATTTGAGAAGAATTCTCTGGTCTTGCTTTGAGGACATCAAGTAATGGTGACTCTTTCTGTACAAGGATAATTCTGTCAATGGCTGGTTACTTTGATGCTTAACTAGGTACCTTAATTTGAATATTCTGCCTTCCATCACTGCATCCTGAAATGCCTTTCCTTGTTAGTTTACAGAGGCTTGTATTATCACAAATCTGATCTTTTCTTAGAAGTGCTCTAATACTTGTAGGCTATGTAAAGCAATTAGTAAATTACAGTAGTTTGTATTTCCAAAATCAAACACTCTTATTCCAAGAAAAAGTCCCCTTTAAGGTGTCTTTGAGTATCCAAAAATGGCTCTCTATCAGCTTGCATTTCCAGATGACACTAGGCACTACATCAGCAAGAGTATATGCAAAGAATTAAAATAAAGTCCATTATTTATGACCCTCTCTCTGAGATTCCCTGGCTTGTGTGAGAAAAGTGGAACTACTTGGAAATACTTTGCTTCCCCCTGGATTTCTGGCTTCTTTGAAGGTTGTCTTGATCTTTATGAATAATCTTGGGTTTATACGTTTGATTTCATGCCAGCAAACTAAATCTTTCTGTAATGCGCATTCCTTCAGGCTTTGTATATCATCAAGATTTGAGGGATATCTCCCACTGTTTGTTGTAGTGCTGTTTTCTTTCTGCTGGCACCAAAGAAAAGCAGGATGTGGTTGTGAGCAAGGCACAGCCTGCTGTGCACAGCGTCAGAGTTTGTTACCTGGCTGTGCTGCCTGTCCGTGAGCCAACTGCAGAATTGCTCCCTGGCTCTGCCTTTAAACTGGGGGCAGTGACACTGTGCTGGCCCTGCTGAGCTCTTGGACTTCTTAAACCCTTCCAAAGACTCTGTCTCACACCTCAGCCATTGGGCTTACAGGGATGGTAACACAGGGCTGCTAGTGGAGATTAGTTTGTGGTCCCAAAACCCACCTGATCTAGCAAGACAACACTCTCACTGTTGGGAATATTCCTTCTTAGGATGCTGGTCAGGGGGGCTCTGGTTTGCTTTTTCATTCCTTGTGCTCTCCCAATATCTGGTTTTTGTTCCACACTATCTCTTCTAATATACCCTAAATCAGTGGCTTCTAACCTTTTTGGAACAACAAACACGAAGTTTCTGGCAGGCTGAGCTCCTTGTTTGTCATACATCACTGTTCTTGCATTCAGAGTCAGTAATTTTGCTTATTGGAGAGGCTACAAATGTTTATCTTGCTCCTGTGAGCTTCTCCGGGGGAGCCATTGTGTTGCTCTCAGCATAAGGACTGTTTTTCTTCTGCTTGACAGTGCCTTCCCCTAAAGTCTTGATTAAAGTTGTAGTCATACAAATACATTTGTCCTAAAATTGATTGAGTGGATACCCCATGCCTTTTATAAAAAAACCCCAAAACCCCAATGGATATAAGTTGCCTTCTGAATTTAAACTGAAATCCTACCATGATAAAATTAATTGGTCTTTTGTTGTCTGTTGGCGTTTTAGTCCAGAGCTAAATGATTTTGGCAAAATGCTTCCAGGCACTTAACTTTAATAATCATTATTTAATTTATAATTATTAATAAATCCTTTCACAATGACAAGGTTTTGCCTTTAGAAATAGCCTGTGAGACACTCCTGCTAGATTACACTGCCAGTATGTGTATATAGTTGATCAGATAAGTATGTTAAGGTAGTTTTAACTCTTAAAGAAGGGGTCTTTGACTGTACACCTTCTCTTAGATGACAGCCATCCTTGTTCTCTGGGTATCCTTTACATCATTTAAGGAATATCATAAACTTAGCAATTAAAATAACTTGCCATACATCCCCTTGTCATTGAATAATTTTTCACATATGCAATTATAGTGTCTTCTACTTTCTCTTTTCACGTTTTTCTGGAGGGAGAAAGTGCTCTTCTGCTTTTAAAAGTATTTTTTTCCTACTTTGTTGCAAGTAGTTAGTTCATTCTGCATTACTTTTTTAGTCACTTGCTCTAGTCCTTTAAAAGTGCAATTACATAATTCATATAAATTTAGAAAGGGAAAGATGAAGATCTCTCATGTCTATTTTTTTTACCCTCCATAGAAGTGAGGAAGAATTCAGGTTAGGATTCTGGAAAGTAATTAGCATTTGAAATGGAGGTTAAGATTAGACAGTTTCTCACGTGTGATGGAAGAGATGATTCTGGAGTTTGTTTGCCTTTCATTGGGAGAAGTAATCTCTCAATTTTAATAAATAACTGGTTTTGAGTCCTGAAGCAGCTTCTCCATAGCTCTATTTGTTTTTTTTTTTTCTCTTGTCAGAAGTCAGTGTCTAGTTTACTTTGACTTGAGAGGTTCACCCAGCCCTCTGTATTAACCTGGAATGTGGGCAGGCAAACAGCCTCTGCTTTGGAATTTGGTGTGAATAAGGCTGATTTTATTTGTTTGTACCACAGCAGTGTTCACCAGCCCCAACTGGCAGCTCATGCTGTGTAAGCACTGTGTAACTGCGGGACAAGAAATGGTTCCTAATCAGACAGGCTTCAGCCCATGTGCAATACCTGATCACTGTGTTAGGAAATGCTCCTGCCTGAATAGAGACTTCACCCTAGCTGTGCCCAACCCTTCCAGATGGAAGGAGCTCAGTTTACAGTGAGAGCTGTGCTTTGTGCATAAACTGTGCAGTTGCTCTATGTAGAGTAGCTGTAATTGTTTCCCAGGTGTGAAACTTGGAAACATCCTTGCACACAGGGTGCTGTTTTCCCTGAGTTGCACCTGAGGGAAGGCAGTGACCAGCAGTGGGCTGCTGGTGTCCTGGTGAAGGTGACACAGTCCTGCCTGTGCTTTTGCCAGAGAATCCCTTGGATCTGAACAGGGAGAGGAGCTGTGGGCTGTGTGAATTGTTCTTGCAACCTGCTCCCAGCCGTCTGTGTTATGGGGCAATTCAGCACCTGTCAGGAGAGAGATGAGGGAACAGCTTAGGGTTTAACCTCTATTAGGGGCTTGTCAGTTTGGGCTGTATGAGCTCTTCTGCCAGGTCATATATTGGAATATTTGCAGTCTACATTATTAAGTTCTATTTAAGGACTCATTTGCCTTGTTCACTTAAAAAAAAAAAGGTTGTTTTAACAGAAATCTGGGGCTTATCATCTTCCCCTCTGCTCCCAGAATTTGCAAATAAACCCAGGAGTAGAAACTGATGGACAGCTCTGATGACATGAATCTAAGGGGGAATAATTCAAAACTGTCAGTCTTGTGAATTTTCCTGTGATACTCTTGAGCATTGCGAAGACCTATTTGTTTTAATCTATAAGCTTAGGAATAGTGGTGCTTCCACTTGCATTTGCCTTGCATTTAGAAGGCTATATCTACAGCTATAAGGGCTGTATCTTGATCCATTTTGAATGGCAACACAGATTGCATAGAAGCTGGAGACTTGTATTTGTGCTCTCCAGAGTAAGATTTCCAGTCGTCATAGTGAGAAGTGGATTAATTGCTGCAAACTCCATGTGTGTACTTGAATCTTATCTCTGCAGTCATTTTGATGCTTTGAGTCCACCATTAGCTTCAGATGCCTATAGCCCAGCTGTCTGCCTCTGACTGACTTCTATGGGCTCTTGTTCCAGACAGGAAAAGGAAGGAGATATTTTAGGACATTGTTCATCTGACCCTGCTTTAGCCAACTGCTTTAGAAACAGATGAATCCTGTCCTGCAGGTGACTGTTTCTCTCCACTGACTGTAGTGTCAGATGTTGATGTCAACATTTGCTGAAATGAATCCTGTATGAAATATCCAGTTTTAAATTTAACTGGTCAGGCATTTTCACTGAAGTGTAGTTCCCAGCCGGCAAACACGTCCCGGTGCCCAGAGAGCTGCTTGTGTGCTGTAACTTTCTCTACTTTTATTCTCCAGCTCTTTATCTAGAGAATGAAAATTATTCCATCATGACAGGAACACTGGCCTTTAGAAAGCTCCTTTTATCTACACAAATACTTTCTGCGGTATTTTTCCACTTTTGCTTATCCATCTTAGAGCTGGATTAACTTCAGAAAGACCTTGTGTGGAACTCTGAGGCACATTTATTTCTTTGACCAGTAAATCAGTATTATAGTTTCCTGGGGCCTGGAAAAGAGGGTATTATTATGGAGTTATACTAAGTCCACTTTCCTGAATGCTGAATTTCCGAGGAAAAGATATAAATCTCCCCTGTGCAAGAGAAGCTGCTGTATGAAAAAGACTTCAGGTGCCTTATATTCTCTTTGTGTTTATGCTTGCTTGCCTTTCTTTTCTACCTTCCTCCCTTTCCTCAGGTGTTGCTATATATTACTTAATCTCCTTTGAGGTAAATATAGCTTCTTTGTCACAGTGTGGAACACATTAGTATTCAGAAGAGCTTTTTCCTGTGTCAGAGACAATATTTTGCTTCTTTGTAACCCTAACCTTCTTGGAACTCTTCAGCTAATATTTTTCTTCCCTTCTGTCTTTTATTGACCGTGGTACATTGAGTATTGCTTCGCTCCCCAGTAACTTTTGGGTTTTTGTTCATGACTAATGCATCCATTTTATGAAGGCATGAAACCTATTTACAGAGGAAGGCAAAGCTGGTTGCAGGGGCTTGATGGAAGTGGCAATAGGAAGCACAGGCTCCCGAGTCATGTGTTTTGTGTAGAAGAGGTCTAGCATGCAGCAGAGAAGCACAAATTCTGTGGCTCCACAGGATCCTTCTGGTCTGTCTGGGAAGAATTGTGCTGAGGCTTGCTGGCAAGGGCTTAGGTGAGCAGAGAGGGTGATAAAATGGGGTTCCATTCTCCCAGCTCATGCCAGAGGAGAGGAAATCCCAGCTGCTTTGCACCTCTGTGTCTCTTCCCCACCATTCTTTGTCTGCTTGCACTGCAAACTGCATCAAGGATAAAATTTATTCCTCCAATGCCAGTGCAAAACACAGCATGTGGAGCTTTGCATCCTGTCCCCTGCCCCCCTTTATTTTCCTTCCCTCTGCGTTCTACTGTCATTTTAGGAGACACTGGAGGAGTTCCAGTGAGCTGAAGCTAGTTTTCACATTACTTTTCTTCCCTCCCCTCCTCACTGTAGTCATATAGGCTTGACACAATCTCATTGTATACATGTTTTAGAAGGCTTGGAATTCTCATGGCATGCAAGGGAGGAGGGATGACGTACATGCTTTGCAAGTATTTATTGTTATCTTCACGTATTGAAGCTCTCAATTTCTGCCAGGATCTTCTCATCCACAGCAGATTTTTGGACCACAGAACTGCCATATATGGGGCGTGTTAGGCTGTGCAGGAACACCTGGGTAGTTTCCTAGTGTGGAGAGAGATCTCACCAGCTGCTTTGGTTCTGGTTGGGATCCCCTGAAGTTCTAGGGAGATAATACTTTGAGTTGCCAAGGTATTGTGATAGTGAGGGATTAAGTAGACAGCTGATTGTGGCTGAAGGAAAACCACTTTTTAATTTGTTTGGCAATATTATTCCAGATCACCCTTCCTTTTGTCATAGATTAAATGTGGTTGTAGCTTCTCTGGTTTCATCTGACAAGCTCAGGGTCTGAAATGCAGACCTGTGATTCAGGGCCATTGACCAGTGGTTTAAGTGTCTGTTCTGGCATCTCCCTAGCAGAGTTGTCTTGTTCACAACTGGTCTCCTAAAGGATGCAGCTAACTTGTCACATTTAGGCCACCAAGTCATTGGTTCAGTGAGTCAGTGTTGCTGGTTATTTGCAGTGAAGTCTGAAATACATCTTCAAATAAAATTTATTTTTGAGGAATCCACATTTTGATAACTCTCAGCCTTCTCTATAATTTGCAGATAACCTAATCTCAGTTTTCCAACTTCCTTTTGGTGCTCTCCCAGTCTTACAAGAATATTGTCCAACCAAAACTGGTATTGGTCATCCATGAGCTGTTCAGAAACTTTTAATTATCTGCTTTGAAAGTGCTGTAAATCTAGTTCATAGATGACAGATCTGGCCACCTAGGCAAATAAACAAAAACAATCAACACACTGGAATTTTTCAAGATGAGGTAAAGCTCTGACAGGAATAGAGCAGTAGGAGAGAGTTGGTGGTGGGGAAATCTGACAAGTTAATTTATTTTTGGTGTTTTAATTGGATCGGTTGGGAGGCAGAGAGAAAAGATGGTGCAGGAGACAAGAGTCATGGAGTCCTGGGAAAGGGGAGCAGGGAAGGAACTGTAAACATGACCAGCAAAATAATCTACTTCATGTGCAAAGTCCATTTAAATGTAAATTACCCAAAGTGATTTTTAGTGGAATTTTTTATCAGTGCAGTGTAGAAAGACAGAATTATTTTCCCCCTTGTTTAAATACGTGATGCAGACAGCTGTAGAGAGCTATAAACATCCCTCATCTCTCTACCTCCTCACACCCACTTCTTTCCTTTAGGCTCTTTGGAGCTGTTCCCTGCAGCAATGCTTCCAGATAGTGACAGTGTGGATGTTCACTTCAGTCACCAGAGCCCTGTCAGGGCCAATTAGCATCCTAATGACTGGCGTGTTCCATCTTGGCAACATTCAGTCTGTGCTTTGTACCAGGGGACCTTGCCTCTTAAGAACCCATCTTGTCTCATCTGGACCGTACTGGTCATAGAAACCTGTTTAAAAAAAAATAAAATTCTATTTCATCTTGTCTTCTGGGTCCCAGGGGCTTCAGCACTGAACAAATATACTGTCCTTTCTTTTTCCTGAAAATGATGAATCTTGGCTTCAGGGAGGGGACTTAAATCAAAGCAGTGCTCTTACAGGTACTGTGGACTTCAGGCTGAAGCTTCAATGAGGCAAAGTAATGCAGTACTTGTTCTTCAGAGCTCTGTTGAATGAGAGCAATTGAAGACCAGCCACATAGTCTTTAAATATTGAGTACCTGGCTAGTATGAGGACTAAAGTGGTACTTTTCTGAAATTTCTGCTACCTGTTGTTCAGTGGTCTGCTGCAAAATCCACTCTAGTAGCATCTGCTGTCAGAACTCTGCTTTTGTCATTCAATCAAACCAGAGCTGAATGCAGTGCAGAGATCTTCTGGGTAGAACAGGCCAGGGCATGCAGGTGAGGAGATTTAGGGGAGGTTTCACAGCTACTCAGTGCATAGTGGAAGTCCAGGGTGTAGACATGCCCCTCAACACCATTTGGCATCGTGGGGATTATTGAGGCTTTGTACTCTGCTCTGCCAGACTGGAAGAGGAACATCTCTAGCAGCAGCAGAGTTAAATGCTGCAGTATTAAATCACCCCATCCCCATGCTGTGTTTTATTGTTCAGTGACAGCGTGCTTTCAAGAGAAACTCATGCATCTTTCCTGATTTTCAGCCCTAAAAGTCAGTGTTCCTTCTTGTTAATATGGCATTGCTGTCCAGTTCTGCCATGTCCTAGCTCTTCAGTGGCTGAAATGCAGCGCTGTGATGCCAGGGCCAGCTGGTTGGCACAGCTGGCACAGCCACACCGGGTCATCTGGAGGGAGAGGTCGGCAGTTTAATGGTCCTTAAGAGGAGCCAAATCAGCGGCGATGCCAAAGAGCATCTGAAGGGCAGAGTGTTACCGTGCCTGGACTGAAGCTGCACTGGGGGAGGATTTCAGTTTATGGGGCTGTGGAGGTGGCACCTTTCACTGGCAGCAGAACACTGTATACTTGAAATGGTGTTGCTAACATTCTGATGACAAGAACTATTTTCTTCCCTGTAAGGGGCAGCAAATATTGAGTGTGAACTCTGGAGAGTGAGTGAGCAAGAATTATTATTTTTAATGTGATAACGATTCTTAAAACATACAGAAAAATATCCCTGCCATCCCCTAGCCCAGTGTGCAAGGCTGAAAGACAGCACATTAACATAACCACATGGTGCATATGTTATTTTTAACATTGCTGTGAGAATTTTCCTGAATTTTTTGAATGACGTTTGCATTTACTATCAGAATGCTGTCATACTGCTGTCATGACTTTTTAAATCCTAAACTTAATGTTTTGATGTGATCTTCTGCAATGTCACAAGAACTTGATGGCCAGGAAGACTGCAGATACATAGATAGGAGCACTGTGTTTGTTCAAGTACTTGCCTGCACGTCTTGTCTCTTCTGGATGTGTCCCCAAAAGACCTAAACCTGTGCCCTGGAGCCTCTTCTTGGAAGTGCCACCTTGAATGTCATGGAATCTGCTACAATCTGGTTTGTAATGCACCGAGCCAGCTCTCATGTGCATGAGGGGTAGTAAATCAGCAAGGCTGATTAACTGCATGCTCACAAAGTACCCAAAAAGAAGCCCTCCTAAAATGGCCCAATGATTTGAATTCTTCCTTTTGTGATCTCTTATGTGCATGATTTAGTTTGTAGATACCTCTGAGACTGATGCCCTCTGTCCTTCTCTTGTGGGTCTCTGAGCATCCCCAAATCTGACATTCTAGGCATCACACAGTCACAATATGCTGCTTTCCCAGGGCATCTTGCATTAAATTCTACTGAAGGTCACACTTAGTTTTTTTTTATAAACATGAAGGCCAAAAATTTAAAATAAAACATAGCCTCTAATAAAAGTGTGATTATTGTATAATGATCTCTCTTGAGAAGCTTAGGTGCTTAGTGAAGTGTCAAGTATTAGATGAAATGGAAAAAGTTGGCAGAGCTGATGTAAAAGATGGATAACAACAGGGCGGATTTTCCCACATTAGTCTGCCTATATTCCTAATCCTGACCTAGAGCAATTCTACCTCTGCCTTCAGAGTAAGGAAGTGACTGGGTTTCTGTGGCCTGTTTAACAAGAAGCTAGTGCCCTGCTGCTTTCCAAAATGTGTGTGGGAAGAGAGCATGTAAGCTCCCAGGCAAGGGTTTGGGGGCCCTGACACAGATTTGGGCAGCTAAGCACGTGTATCAGCTGGAAGCCAGGGGCTGGCTAGTTGTCCATGCTGCAGAGAGGGGCTGAGCCCAGAGCATGAGCCAGCCCTCCTGTCCCAGTGGAGCTTCACAGCCTTCAGAGCCATCTGCTTTCTCAGGACTGGAGCCAGATGCTGAGAGTTAGGGATTCGGGACTGAGGCTCGAGGGTGATCCCCAACTGCCCAGGAGAACATAAATCTCATTGCTGTGACTATAGACATATCTATTGTGGCCAAATCTGCAAAATTCATATAGAACTGTAACTCCCACTGATCTTGAGAGGATTAGGTGCCTACATGACTTTGTATATCAAAACTGCCTGCTTCAGTTCTTTTGCAAAATCAATAGAATACTACATCTTCTTTTTGCCTCCCAGTCTGGCTTTGTAAAGATGCAAGGGATTTATCCTGAGGATTTGTTTCTAGATCAGTGGGGACATACTCTCAGTTAGGACTCTCATCACAGGGTAATTATTGCTTTATGTTGGGGTACAGAGCTGTCACACACAGTTTTCTGCTCAAGTACATAGTCAAATGTCAGAGTCTGCAGCTCAAATATGGTCAAACCAATAATCTGAGTATTCTGTGGTTTTCTGTAATGCAGGACAATTCCCAGAGACTAATGTAAATGAAAGAGCCTTTCTAGTGGAAGCAAACTACAATTCTGTGATTGCATTAGATGTTTCAAATGGCTCTGTAAAGACCTGGCAACTACGTATTTTTGAAGCACATTTATTTTCGATGCAGTTTAGATCTAGCTCAGTGATGAATTACTTTAAAATGAACTCCTTGTCCTGATGTCAGGAGGGATTGTGATCTAAAGGTGACTTGTAAGAGAAAACAAATATTTATTTGGCTTGTAAATTTTTTCGTCATATAGTAGGTAAAAAGAGCACGAAGAGCAGACACTTCTTGAAAGCATCAGTGGTGGCTGAAGGAATACTAAAACAAAAAGCATATCAGATCCGTGTAGTTCGTTCAGACTTGCAAAATTTCCTTCTGATTGAAGTTCCTTTTCTTTCATGTCCACTTCAATTAAACACTGGAGGAAAACTCTGTTTCATACTTTCAGTGTCCTTTCTGGGTAAAGTGCAGGAGCTTGCAATGTCTATTCCCAGGACACTTGTGGAGGAGACTTGCAGTTAGCTATGCCAGTTACAAAAAGCTGGCTGCTAAAGAGGTAGGAAATGGAGAGTTTAGGGTTAAATTTAAAATTTGTCTAAATACTGGGAAGGAAGAAAGCTGCCATCATCTTGCTACTCAGAAAACTCATCTTTTCCAGTTGCTGAGACTGATTTTAATCTCAGTCGTGGCCTGTATTTGTCTGTACAAGTTGGTTTTTACCAAGTGACTGATAAAGTCTTGTCTCAGCATCATATTGTAAATCAAACTTAAAACCTACATGACCTGATTTGATGGCTGATTTCTGTCTGGAAGCAAAATATCCACCCTAGCATTTATATTTTTTGAGTACAGACTGTGGCTTATTGCTTATTTTCTGCTCCACCCTTATGCTTACTGCTTTTTTCCACTCATTCCATATATGTATTTAAGGGGTTTTGAGGAATCTCTGTGGAGTTAACTGTTATGCCTTGTGTTTATTAGGATAATTTTTTTTCAGCAGTAATCTTGAATATTGATAATGAATTAATAACTTCTGCTTGAGGCCTACTGCATTTGTGGTCTTCATCATTCCTAGTGTGGCATCCATGGCATGGTATTTAGACAAAGCATTTTTATGGGAGAAATTTGATCTCTTGGAGTTTGGGCTTGTTGTGGGCAGAGCTGTGGTAACAAATTCCTGGTCTGTCCAGTTATAAGAGTCCATAGATTGTCTATATCTTAAATCTGTGGCTGCAGCAGGTTGGGGGAACATGCAAAAACAACTGTCTCAGCATGCACACTATAACCTGCTTGATTTACTGTAATCTGCTGATGGATCTGATATCCCGACATATATCCTTTGTCTTTTCACATCTGTGTTGTGTTTCAGGGTCTGGGAAACCAGCAGTTCTGCAGTGGGTTTGCATGAAGTAGAAAATAGAACTGCATTTGGTGTGGAGTGAGCAACAATTTGTTTTTCTGTTAGAATCTGTTCTCTCTCTGTTTTGAGTATTTTCAGTTGGCTGCAGGTTTGTTGTGAAGCTGTGTAATGTACTTACACATTATGGCCAGCAAGGAGAGGACTTCTGAGCTTGGTTTTGGGATCAGTGTATAAAGTCTTTGTGCCAGGGTTCTGGAATAGGATTGGTAGCAGGATTACCATGCAGTCTGTAGTCTGCTGATGCAGTCTGTAGTTCTGCTGGATGAAGGGGTGTCAAGGTACAGTAGTTACCTCACAAGGAACACCAGGAAAGATGGTACTTCTGTTCTTCTGTTCTCAGGCTTCTTGAGCTGTGTCCCGTTCTGAGCAAGGAGTCTGTAGAGCTGGATGGACTAATTTCTAAGCCTTACCCTGGGTGGCTTGAGAAACAAATGTGTAGTATGGGGGAAAAATGGCCAGAACATGAATTTTGAGGACCATGCTCTGTTGTTGCAAATTACATGAAAGTAGGTTGGTTTCTTCTCTGTGTGTGGGAGGGACAACAACTTAAATGCTGTCACTGGCTGCCTGGAAGGCAGCTGTGCCCTTCTGGTCTGTTGTGGCTGGCTGACTGCAAGCGCAGGCAGTTCTTAAAATGCAATCCTCCCAGGAGATTGCCAGGGCACAGTTCTACAACAGTGATCTGCAAAATGTCTGCTTGTGCAGTTCATTCTGGCCTGTGTGGCTCCCGAGACAGTTCATTGTCTGTCAGAGCTGTATGTTTCTCCCTGTTCCAAAAATGTGGTTACAAATACTATGTTTCTGGCTTATTGCTTTGGACATTTTTTCTGCCAACTCACAGGGCTTCGTTTTCCACCACCCAAGTGCAGAACACTCATCTTCGTTGTCAGCTCTTCATAGCCTACCCCTGCCCTGTGCATGTTGTCCTGTGCAGCACCGAGACATCACCCCCCATCTGCTCTGTCAAGCCTTGAGTCTTCATTTGTCATGCAGTCCTGAAAAACCTCCTTCGTGTTTTCTTCCATGTCACAGCTGGCAAGAGGAGCTCTACTTAAAGGTCACCAAAACTGACAACTTTTCTCATTCTCAGTCCTCCCATAGCACTCTCCTGTGCCAGCAGCAAGCTGGGAGATGATGAGACAGCTGCTGCACAGGGAGTACCTGCAGAGCTCAAGGGAGAAGCTGCTGAGTGACAGAACTGCCTGTGTCCCCCTGTCTTTGCCCATGTCAGTACTCTGCTGCTGCCCAGGGAGGTTTGGGGTGTGGAAGGTGGGAGAGCACTGCCTGCTGGGGCTGGCCTGGTCCCTGCTGAGCCACTCTGCTTCAGCTCCTCCAGCAGAGGCAAGGCTGCCTCTGTGCAGTGCTCCTCAGCCTTAAGTGAGGGGTGCCTTCCTAAGGAGCTCTGAGTTGGGGGGTGATGCCGTCGTGACAGGCTCCCTCACATGTCTCCCTCACATCCCCCCAGGGACCTTAGCCAACAAGTCCTTTAGGACAGGGACAATGTCCCCCTAACTTTGTGACCACTAGATGTTTAGCAAAATATGCAGGGATGCCCAAGAATTCCTTCTCTACTTCCAGTGCTGGTTGCCATAAGCTTGTTTAAGGTCTGTCCTTCTTTCTTGCTATGGAAAAGCACAGTGAAATTTATTTTTTGCATAAGAGGGAGCACACATTGCTTCATCAGTGAGAGAAATAGTGCTGGCTGTGGTTCCAGTACTAACAGCAACCAAAGCCCCCCCCCCCCGCAAAAGAGAACTTTTCTCTGTTCCACTCCCTTGGTAGACAATTTTATAGGCTTTTTGTCTCATTATGTTTTATTTGCCCCAGTTGTTTGTATATATAAAGAGACTAAAGTAGAATTATTGAATAAAGTCCCCAGTGTTGAAGCTTTGTGTTTCTCATACGGCTTCACACAGATTTTTTTTAATCTTTGTTTATAAGGCACTGTGTATTGTACCTCCTCCCAATGGTTGCACTCCCCCAGACGAGCTAGAATCTGCTCCTAATGCTTTTTCCTTAGCTGACTGTAATTCTGTTCTAATCTGGGAAATAATTCCTTTTTGTGTGGCCAAATGCTACATGCAGCTCTGTTATTGATATATGTGCATCACAACTAAAGGTCTGATTGAGAATCTGCATGAGACTCTGATTCTTTCATTGATTTTTCCATAGGTTTTGACTGTACCTCTAATTACCTATCGTTCTTGGTGAATCTGTGCTGCTCTGTTTACTTTGCTTGATGAGATAAGGATCATTCTGTTCCTTGGTGAGATGTATTCCCAGGAGCCTTCCTTTTTTTCACCTGTGCAGTGATCACTTTATATTTTAGCAGCCTGATGCTAATAAGTGCTGCAGCATTAGCTGTGCCTTGGAGACAAAGTCACTGTAATACAGCCCTGATGTGCCCATGGGTTTTACATGTTCCTCTCAGCCAGGGTATAAATGGGTGACTGTGGCTGCCCTTAATCTACATCAAAGCTCCCCCAATACTGTGTTTGTGAAGGGATGACATGGCACTCTGTACTTTGCTTATCTTACTCGTCTCTTATGGTCCTTCCTTGTTAATCTCTAGTTGCTATAGTGAGTTTTCTCTGTGCTCCTCTTTACTTTTTGTCCCACTGATATTTTTGCAGCTTCTTTTTGTGTGTATTTGGCTTTTCTATCCCCATTTTTTTCCAGTGGTTTCTATTCTCAGCTATGTGGATGTCACTTTCTATCTTACTCTTTGGTGTTTGGCTTTTTGTCATCTCGTGTGGCACTGGACAGGCAGCCAGTCCTCCTCTGTGGAGCTGTGTGGGTGCTTTGGATGTGCATCCAGCTAAACAAAGATCAGCAACTCAGTCTTCCCTGAGAGCTGGGAGGAAGATTCCAGGAGCAGGATTTGTGTCAGGGTGGTTCACTGATGTAGTCACAATTCAGGTGTTTGGTTAGGTAAGTGTTCATGGGAACAGACTGCAGCTTGGTGAGCCTGAGTAACCTAGCAGCTAGACCAAAGGAAAGATGTAGAACCAAGAGCCACTGACGTGTGCTTTGCACCAAGATTGCAAAGTCCTTGCTCCTGTTTTGAACACAGGCACTCGGTTTCTGCAGCATCTGAATTTTATCTGTTGCCCACATTAATTTATTGCATTCATGTATTGAGCTGGCTGCGTTCAGTATGTCGATTGAATGGAGAGATGATTTAAAAACATGAAGTGTTCTGGAGAGAGATTAAACTGTTTCCTTGTTCAGTATTTCATATCTCTCTATCAGCCATGAAAATTGAAACTGCAAATATTAATAAATTAATTGACACATTTGCTACTCTCATTGTAATGATACAGCTAATCCACAAGCAGTCATATGATGAGTCATATCTTCAAAAGCAGGAGATATTTTTTAAATCATGAGGTTATTTCACAGTATTGGGTTTTGTTTTTAGTTTGTCTTCTGCTTTATGAACATTTAGGCTTATTATTATCAGGCTTTCTTCTGCACTCAGGAGGAGCAGAAACTTAGTTTGCCTTTTTTTTTTCTTTAATGACAGGACACTTATGCTTAACGGGAGATCTACAATAATAGTAAAAATTGACATTTCTACAACTTTCTCTGTATTCTTTTACTTATGATTTAAAGCACTTTAAAGATTCAGCTTTCTGTGACAAGCAGTNTCACACCCCCCCTTTTACCAAATTCAGAAGTTGTAACAACATCAGCAATTGTTTTCTTAGTGTCAGTGCACCAGGACCATGGTGCTTTGGACAGGAAACTTAAGCAGGGTAAATTCCCAAAGCTTTGTCAAAGATCTTGTTGCAATTTTTTGCCCTTGTTTAGCTATTCGTGTGGGAGGATTATTTTCCTAATGGTTTTGATGGCTGTCTTAGGGCTGTAGCACTTTACTAGGGCCTGATACTAATAAATCGCAATGGTGTTATAAAAAAAATTACAGCAGCTAGATTTAAAAGCACTTTGAAGTGTTGTAGTTACTTTCAGTACTGAGTGGCCAGGTGATAAAATGCCAATTTAAATGAATCACCCCTGAATACAAAGTATTGCATGTAAAAAGAAAATAACCTTCTTCCCCTCCCTACCAAAAACCCCACAAAGTGCACAAGGGTAGTGATGATCAGTCATACCTCAACTAATACTGCCTTGGGCAAGTTGCTCCTAATAAGTCTTTGGAAGAGTAAGCACCGTATTCAGAGGTGATTAAAGAGGCAAATAAAATGAAAGATTTTTTTTCTGCTGTGTGTGAATTCATCAATTTCTAGACTCGTCAGCCTGGAAAAGAGGTAAATCAGAGGTCGCAGGAGAAGGCTAATGAAATCATGAAGGAAGAAGAGAAGAAAAACTAGGGAATGAATGTTCACCTTCTCATAAATAAGGCATTAGAAACTATCCAATGAAATAAATAGTATATATTAAGTAAATGGAAATATATTTTCCTGCAACATGGTACAGAGCTGTGGAACTTACTGCTACATTATGTTGTTGAGTGTAAAAGCATACACAGACTGGAGAGATTCATGGGCTGTAAAACCAAATAGTTCAACCCCAGCCTCTAGCTGAGGAGCCATAATCTTGCAGTAGTCAGCTGGAACTCTTTAAGGAAGGGAAATGTACATCCTCTTTAAGGATGTACTGAGAGGAAGGTAGTGCTACGATCTCCGAACTTCTGACTCCTACCATCTTCACTTACGTATGCCTGTGGAGCTGGTTTTTTGGGTTTGCATGCGAGTTTGTGTACCTGAACAGCTTAGAGTCACAGGAGCACATTCCATTCCCCTTGTCTTCGCATAAGCGTGCACATTTTTCCTGGAAAGCTTTTCTCCATGATTGGATTGCATCTGTGTTATTTCAGTGCAACGAGATCTTGGTGCAGATTATTACATCGCGCAGAAAAATTCACGGTGCTGCACTGAGGAAAATCTCCACTAGTTGTCACTCGATCCCCATTTTAAAGCTGACTTCAAGACCAGTTCGAGCTTCTTCCTCTAAGAATGATGTCCTAGACCCCAAATAACAAATATCCTGGGACAGCTTTTGCTATGGAGTCTCTCTAAAATGTGGTGATAGGGATAAGTTTAAATCCAAGAGATGGCAGCCCGTGCAAGTGTTGTTCTGTTGGTTTTGGCTTTCTAAATAATTATCCTTAACAGGGTTGGAGCTTGTGAGGGGCATGGGAAATGCTCCTCTCTCTGGAGAGGTGATGGTCCTGATGGACACATTCCTTCCAGGGGAAGTTACAGAAGAGTGAAAAGGGTATGGTGGTGCCAGTGTTGGCTTGTGATCAATGTTCTCTTGGGTTAGCAGGGCTGAAAAGGATCGTGGCAAAAGGGTGCCAGCAGTGATGAAGAGGAAGGGGCTCAGTAGAGGTATTTTGCAGCTTATTCCCAGTGTGGTTTTCTTTCTCTGGTTTCACATCTAACAAGCAGCTGTTTTTTTAACTGAGGAAGGCAAACTCTTTCAGAACTCCACGTTTTGCCTGTTTGTATTTCTTTGGTACTTGCATTCAAAGCCAGCATGAGTTTGAGAAAAACAATATATTTCATAAACTTGCTAGACATCTTTTTTCTTCTTCTCCTCTCTTTAGCTCCCCCTGCCACAGGTTTAGTTTTGGAGCTCATGTGTTTTATTGGTTGTGTTGAACAAATCATGTTCTGCACCATTTGGTGCTTGTTTCCCAGGTGTGAAACTTGAAGTGCTACTGCTTGTCTTGAAGAGTTTGCTGTCTGAGTAAATCACAAGAAAATACAAATATGACACAATTCAGGCTTTTAATTCTTTGTTATATTTGCAAGGTAGTAGTCAGTGATGGAGCCTGGGAGCAAGAGCAGTTAGGGTGTCCTGGACCCTGTTCCCACATGCTCCCTCTGTAAGTGCCACCACATGCTCTACCATGTCTATGCTGGAGAGAACACAGAGCAAAGCAGCCTGAGTTGCTGTGGCTGGAAAGGTCTGACATATTCTTGTTCCTACAAATCAATTGCTGTTTTCAGTCTCTCAGTGCTTGAGTAGAAGCAAAGCTTGTTTAAAAGGAAGAAAACCCCAACAACAGCAAACCAAACAAAAAACCAAAAAAATCAACAACTTGCCCCCAAGCCCACACACAAAATCAAACTGGCCCCCTCCCATTCTTCAGGATTTAAAGAGATTTCCTTTTTAAAGTAATGAAACTCAAAGAATTTGTTTTTCAAACTCTTGTTCAGTGTAATGGTAAAAGTGTTATCCTTAGTTACTACTATAAAATTTAATAGAAAGTGCTCTGCAATCCATTCTCCTTTTTCTCTTGAAAGGAATAAAGAAAATCAGCTCAAACTGAATTGCTTTCAAGGTGTTTCTTCCAGGTTAGAGAATGTTTCCTGCTCTAGCTACCCATTTCCTTTGAAATAATTATGTTTTGGAAATGCTGTGAGCACAGACCACCAAAATTAATGTCAAGGGAGCAAGGGTCTATTTGAGACCAATGGGCAGGACATCCATGCATTTGTATCCCAGCACTTACTGTGTTTTATTTTTCTACTGAGAAAAGATGGGGATATTTATTTGCATGAAAAATGAGTATCTTCTTATCTCTATTATATCAGCTGATAATTTGGTTGCTTTGTTGAAACTTTTGTTACACATCTTTGTCTAATATTTTCTTCATTCTATAATTTTCTAGAAGCCATTTGAAAATCATGGAGATTAGGCAATCCCTTCCCCCACATCTTACATTTTAAATGTGGGGGAAAATAATCAGAAACTTCTCATTGCTCTTGATTGCCTTTTAATTATTTTATGCTTTAATTAAGTCTCACCATTCCTCATTAAGTCTATTGTTCAGGAACTGTTTTAGTAATTCTGCACAAGCAGCATCTGTGAAAGCTTTTGTTAGCAGTTGCCTTGGTAAGAAGAATTTTCTCTTACAAAAACATGTAGCACATGATGAATTTTGGTGCCCTGTGTCACCTGGGGAAGCTGTTCTGCAAAAGACAGAACCCCAAATTTACAGAATGCCTAGGAAGAAAGTTCCTGAGGCTGGAGCAGCCTTGCCTGGAAATGGTGGTTGTACTAGTAAAGTGACCATTTTCATGGTTTATGCAGCACAGTTCAGAATCTCTGTTAGCCAGTTTGATGGCATTCTTGATCCAAGGCTCTTTGTAATAAAATTAGACGTGCCAGACAAGGACTTCTTAGGTGCTGCCATCATTGTCTCCTGTGGCAGCAGTAAGTGTGAGGCAGGGATCAATACGTTGGGATGCAGGAGACAGCTCACACCTGCCTGCCTGCATGGTGTGAGAGGGGCTCCTGCTGCCAAGGCCAGACATGCCAGCACTCCCTGTGACACTGCTGTAATGACACCTGCAGGGTCTCTCTTCTTCAGCTGAGGCACTGACTCTTCCACAGATTTTCATTCTACTACTGCTAGACCTGTAGCTCCAGGGGGAAATTCCTGGGTCACTGTACATGCTAAATTGAACAACTGCAGCTGACAGTAAGGCTGAAGTGCAGCTGCTTAACTGAATTTAAAGCTTAGGGATCACTTTGAAGAGAAGTTTGAGGAACAGTAAAGTTTTCCAAACAAGGTCCATGCTGCAGCAGTGTCTGGATAACTTGGTAGCAAGATGAAAGAAGCCTGGGAAGTTGCAGCAGCATTGCTGGAGGTTTTACCAGCCTGTCCACTATACTGGATTTGTGTTTAGTTTGCAGATTTGTCAAATGAAAGTGCATCCTCATCTGCTTAGTTAAACTCTCTGTAGAATGAGCCTCCATCTCTTTGGTTGACACCTGTAGAGCATCCTGCTTTTGCAAAGGTCAGCATTAGCCATAAAACTCAGGTAAGTTAGCTCAAGGGATTGCCATGAGCATGGTATGGTTGAACACCTTGTGGTGATCAGTCTCATGTAGGGTTACTCCTCTCACACAGAGAAGCAGAGATGATCTGCTGTCTTTGTATGTGCGTATGCAAAAAACCCCAAGTAGTGTTGGTGTACACAGGGTTGAAGTTGTGTACAGCACTGTCTCAACGCTTGTTGGCATTTTGGGTATTCAGCTGTAAATAAATGAGAGTCTGCCTATCAGTTCATCAGGGAATCTAGTAAATGAGGAACTGCCGTAATTAAAATCTTGCTGGTGTGAAATCCTACTGAAAATACTTAGCATCTGCCATGCAGCAATCCTTAAATACTTAACAAGCTTTTGACTTTCTTATGAGGAGGTAAACATCAATATCTCCCTTGCTCCAGACACTGGTATGCAGAAGAGTCAAGTGACTTTTCTTAGTCATATGCAGTGAACCAAAGCAGAGTTCTTTGGATTAGGGTTTTAACTTTAATGTTGGAGGTCCCCATACATGCAGTCACAGTTATTGCAACCTGTAGAGCAAAGTCTTACCTGTTGTAGGCAGAATATGATTTTTAGGAACTTGTCAATCAAGGAGAGGTCAAGCGACTGTCCATTTCTTTCAGAAAGTCATACACTATTGTGGAAGAAAAGGAGCTCTGGCTGTACATCCACCTCTTTTTTGCACAGATTTTTTTTTTTTCATCAGTGAAAGAGCTTGGTTATTAAGGAAAGAAATTTTTCCTCAATCAAGAATATAAGGACACTTAGAAAAGTGAGAGTCTAAGTTAGAGCCTTAGGTAGCATGTAAACTGTATCAACACGCTGTATGAATGGCTTATTGTAGAAGCAGGATACTTGAAAGCAAAGTCTGGTTAAAAAATGAGTTGAATAATTCCTGCACATTGTAAAATATTTCAAGTGGAATGTAAAAGACTCTTTCACTGTCATGGAAATGAAATTGCATTTCACATAAGCTCCTGGAGACTGATAGCCAGAACCTGCCTGTAGGCTTGGAAGGAGTGACAGGGTGGAAATCTGAGATGAATTTGGGGGTTGTATAGCCCCAGTGTATGAATAGTCTTTCAGAGTCTCAATGTGTATATTGTGAATAGACTCTGAGAGACGACAGGCAAACCTTGATGAGACTCAACAGAGAAGAAAAATTATGAAAAAACTGAAAGAAATTTAAATTTAATCTTAACAGAAGTCTCTGCTACTTCAGTGTATTCTGATAGGCTTTTTTTGTGGCATCCTGCTTACCAAGCTGTATCTGGAAAACCAAATCGTGCTTAGAGAAGTCGTCTGGAGTTCTGCTGTGATGAGTGTATCTCTAATTCTGACTAAAACATTTTATCATAACAGCTGACAAATACATTATGGTGTTCCTTTATCCTTAGGTCTAGGTTTACAAACCTCCATTGCAACATCATTACAAAATTCATAGAATTGCTGTATTTTCAACATGAAGTTGGCTTTTTTTTCTACAAGAAAGCTGATTGTGAAGGCACTGAAATAAGAATTATTTCTAAGAGGGCATCTGCCTATTCCTGATTCTGCAGATGAAATAACTGATCACATACTGCAAGTATTAACTGAACAGGCAGCAAAACAAATACAAGCCAGTAAAATTTGCTTATCTTCCAGGTGAAATGTAGCTGTGGAGGGTGGCTGTGATACCCATTTTGGGTAATAACAAGAAATAATATTGTATTATTTATATATATATATACACACGCAAAATAAATAATACAATAAAATTTGATGGATAGAATAAGGAATCGATAAGACCCTTCTGTGAATCTTGAGGAAGACTGTAAGCATAACCCATATAGTACATTTGTTATCATTTATAGACTTTTATTTAAAGGTTTCTAGGTGGGTGAGTTCCAAGACTTCTGTTGTCCTTAAAGAGTGTAGTCTGGCAGTCAGCAAGTGTGTGGTGATGATTCATCAGGTGTAGTGAGCTTGAATAAATTTTTGACAGGTGCAATTAAGCTGTGTGTCTTAGCAACATTTTTCTTAGCTACAGGTCAGTGTACTCTCCATTTGTTGAGGGCTTTCTCTTAAGTGACAAATGGTGCAAGACAGCTGTTTTGGAAATAGGACTCATTCAGTGTCAGAGGTGAGAAAACACTTTTTATTGTGTATAATGGTAAGGCTAACACCAGGCTTTAGGAAACACTACAGCTTTATACTATGTGGGAGACCTATAGGAAACCTTTTATGGGGAAGGAGAAATAATATTTGAACCTTTTTCCCTTAGTCCTTAATCTCTGGTAGTAGAGAATGAAGGAGGCATTCTTATAGCATGTGATCGTTTTATCAGGAATTATTTCCTCTTTTGCCCAGTCTGTATGCATGCTGCTCACTGAGAGTTGTGTAAAGAAAATGACTTCATATCTCATGATGGATTTCAAGCAGTGCTCTGTGCTCTTTTGTAACAGTCCTGCAGACCAATATAAGTATGCAGAAGATGGCAAGGAACAGAGGAATGCATATCCTCACGGAGCCTGTGTCTCAGTAGACCTGTTCAGGAGTTAGCAGTTGATGGATTGTTTTTACTAATTCCTTTTGGAGCCACCTAAAGGCACAAAACACTATTTGGTGTTGATAATTGGAATTACTTAAAAGAACTGTCATTAAAATGCTAAGCCTGTAGGAACTGTATTCATCGAGAAGGAAAAAGTGCCAGATGTTTCAGGTATAGAAGATGTTGAAGAGAGATTAATTAATAATTTGTGTAAGTCTATATTTTCTATGACTAAAGCTCACATACTGAGAAAAAGTGATTAAATCTATTTATTAAGGGTTAGTGTAGAAAAGTTGTTGGAGAAAGTGGTTAATGAGTTTTCACTGCTCTGTTAATGAATCACATAAGCATGGTAATAAGCACAGTGAATTCCAGCTTTTAAGATGTCATTCACTGATTCCCACTATCTTGCCCTGTAGTCTTTAGGTATTTATCTAAAAATATATTTGTATTTATATATGTGTGGATATATATATTTTATATGTGTATATGAAAATGAGGTAGAGCAGCCTCATAGATCTGGGTGTGTAGAACAAGACAGTGCTAAGGGACTCAGGATGTGCTGGCCTGCTGAGACTGCTTGGCAGTCGGTGTGGCCATAAGCTGTGTTTGAATGGCAGCAGTGACACTGTGGGCGTGGTGTTTTCACACAGGCACCTTGTGATGACCCTGCCCTGTTTCTCTGGGGACATTTACACAAGGTGTACCTGGACAAAGCCGAGATGCTCACTCCTAGTGCAGTCCTTGTTACCCAACAGCTGGTGCAAACAGCCATCTCTGAGACAGACCAATTGCATTTTAACACAAAACTGCACATTCAGATGCAGAACTTTACTGCTTTTGGGGTGTTTTAATCTGAATTTTTCTTCTAGAATGTGAAGCATCCTAGTTTCACGGTTGGCAGCTTTGTTTATTTTGTTAAATGTGGCATTTCCTCTCAGAGCTTCCACAGACTGCTCAGCTCAAGGAACCTGCATGCTCTGCCTTCTGAGCCTTGGATGCTGCTCTTCAGTATGGCTTGTCTGTGGTGTTGTTTGTGTGAGTTCATTTATTCTGTTAAATAGAATCAACCTGAGATTTTGATTTTCTGGAATCTCTCCTTAATTCTGTTTAGAAATTGGCCCACCTTTCTCTTGATCCTTGTATAGAATCAGTTGATGCAAAGAGATGTGGAAATAGCCGTGTGGAGGGTAGAAGGCCAGTTTTCTCTGGCATTTGGAAATTTGTAGAGGATACTGCTTTCTGCTGACTTGGAGCAAAATCTAAAATTGTTGAGATTCCACAAAGGAGAACTCTGTAGCCTCACAAGTGTGTATAGGGAGATATTTGACTTACAGTCTAATTTTTTTTTTGTTTCATATTTCAAAACTGAAGTATTTAATTTAGATTCTGTCATCTGAAGTGTAAATACAATACCTGTGGGGGGGAAAAAGGATGGGATTTAAAATAAGAGAAAGTAATTTAAAAATGAAAAGTTGAGCAGAACCCTTTTTCAGTGAGATTCTGCAACGTGTATCCTGGTTTGTAGTTTTTTTGTTTTTTTTGATTTTTTTTTTACTCTTGTCAGCATTGCTTTGATTTTATGAACACTTAAGGTTTTGGTAGAAATGCTTGTACTGAAGAATTGTGGATCTTTTTAAATACAGTGTTTTCCTGTTGTTACTGTTGCATTACTGTGATGCACAGAATTTAGATTAGATCTTGGTAGTGCTGACTGGAATCCTCGAAATGGAGAGCATTCCAGTAGGATTAGTGTATTTCAATACATAGAGCAGCTAATCCTGACCCTGTTAATGTCATTGACAAAACTGCAGTGAACTTCGCCCAACTGAGGGTTTCATTTGAATGATTTCAGGTTTTGCTTTCTCTGTAAAGCTGGAGCTCTTTATTTTTGGGGCACTTGATGAAATGACTTTGTCTGTGTTTGTTTAGGCTTTGCTTTAAAAGCTGTTTTCTCACTTCTGTTGCCTATCTTTGGTTGACTTTCCCATTCTGTTTTTTCCTTCACTGTTGAGTCCAAGTGTGTGTAAGTAGGGAGGAGGCAGGAAATGGTTTACAATTGAAAATGAAAATAAAATGAACACCCCACACAAGTCCCTCAGCTTCATTCACATTCACAGCATCATGTCAGAGTTAAGAGTCTGAAGCCTCTCCAAAGGGGCCAGTCTCTACTGTGGCAGTTTCCAGCTGTACTTAAAAAAAACAAACCAAGCAACAGCGATAACAACAAACCTCCCCAAAAACCCATCCAAAACACCCAAACCCACAGCCTCTGGGTTTTGTTTCTCTGTGGTCAAACACTCTGGACCTTTCCCAGAGGAGTCCCTTTCACCCAAATCTAGCCATTTCAATGTCATTACTGTCTAAATGTTGGAAAAAATATAATTAATATATCTGTTGTTTCTTATGGCTCGTGTATCTGGACTTAAAAAGCTTTTACCTTATGGTACCAGTTGAGGCTGTCTTGAAGAGAGTAGGCTCTCCACTGTCCCAGAGTTTGCTTATAATAAATTCCTTCAGTTTGCTTCTTGAGACTTGTTTAGAAAACTTTTGTTAGAGGTATACTGCTGAATGGCATCCAGTGACTCAAGTACAGTTGCTGGCTCTTATTATCAGAGGCACAGTTATCTAGGAACAGTTGTGGGATGCCTGATTGTAGCAGCATCTTGCATAACATCCAGGCTTGCTCTCTGCAAATGACAGTTTCTTCCTAAAAAGTGCTGTAACATTTCATAGCACTCACATGTGATCTTAATGGGAGTACAGGACAAGTTGTCTTGGGGCAGTATAGTTAACTATAGGACTTACAGTTAACCCTAAGATGTTTGGGCAAATTGACTGTACAAATACCCTGTAAACTGTAATTATACACCTATGTAATTGTGAGAACTGGGTGATTCTGCTGCCACTGTGGCTTGGGGGCATTGTCATGCCTGCTATAAGAGGGCTTGATGGCCTTGTGCCTGGTCAGGATCCCTACAGACCCACTGTAAATGGTGCTGAAGGATTTAGCTTCTTGGTGGGCAAGATGGAAAGGAACTATCACTATATTCCTTTCAGAAACAGAACTCTAAAACTGGTAGGCTTGAGTCAGGTCTAGAGGAAACTCCAGGTCTCAGGGCGAGGGTCAAGGCTGCGTGTCCCTTGCACAGAGCTCCTGCCTGGTTAAAATACACATTTCTCCCATGTGTTGTTTCATTAGTTATTTACTTTTCCATCTTGTTACATAGCTTCTAAAAGTACTCAGCCAGATGGGCTGTTTGATTTACTGGATGTTGCACTCTTTTATGTTTAGTTAAGTCAATACATGTCAGTTTTTCATCTGTAAAGGAGAGCTAAAACTCTCCTATTTAATACAGTGCTATAAGGATGAATTAGGAGGTTAGTTTCTCTTTTGCTGTGTCAGGAAGAGAGTTAATATAGTTTAGAGAATAGAAAATAAGTATTTCAGATCCAATCTTTCCATCCTTCCTCTCTCCCTGCATTAAATATACTGTGCATCTGAAGTTTTGGCTCACACCTACCCTTTTAGGATGTAAGTAGCACATTTTAAATCCATTACCTCTTTTGGATTGCACAGGTTAATACCTGCATATTTCCACTTTCTCTGACCTTGTTTTGTGAGTGTAAGGATGTTGGTCTTTGGAGGCAACTGAGTAATATGACTTCTTAATTATTATGAGAGTGTTGGGCATGATGTGTGACTTGAGATCAGGAGTCAGGCTGTAGTTCCCAAAGGGAAACAACACAGTCTTGTTGTTAAGATCAAAGCTGTAGATCTTGCATGCAGTCCTGTCTTTGTACATCCTTCAGTATCCCAAAGTCATTTAAGTGAGGGAGCTTAAATTTCCCTGTCTAGCCTAGGTGTTGTAAGAATAAATTAATTGGCAGAGATGAGTCACTTGAAAATGCTCTGGGACTATGGGTTATTTAAAAGCCTGAATTTATCACTGAGGCCAGCCTTTTCTAAAGGGCCCAGCTTGGCTTGTAAGCTCGTGCCAGTAGTTGTCTTACCACAGTCATTTAGGATTTGTGTCACAGTTTTGCTCAGAAGCCCACATGGACATCAATAATGCATTACACAAAGGCTTATTATCCAGGAGTTCTTGCCCTAAAGTACTTGCAGTCAAGTCAGAGGCAATAAATGGAGATGGGGAACATAAGAGAATGGAGAGAATGTGGCAATGGAGTACACTCTCTCTCTGCCTGTCTGCATGCCTATCTAGGTATCTATCTTTCGACCTTTCCATCTGATGAGATCCCTGATGCCAGGAGGAGGCAGTAAATATTTTTAACATTGTGATTGTAGCTTTAAAGCGGGGAGGAATCTCTATGGCATCATTTTAAACAAGTGTAAGTAGGAGAGGTAGAGGTTTCAGTAGCAAATTTCCTGGCAAGGTCATTGCCAGATTAGTGTGCAGAGACCAGTCTATCTGTGCCCTGCAAGGTATATTTCTGCCCTAAATTGAATTATTTTAGCTGTCAGCAAATGCTTGATAATATAGTGATCTGTGCTTGGGAGATTCCCTCTTTATATTAGTGTTGTATTGCATTCAGTGTTGAGGCTAGACAGAGCTGCTCATCTTTACCTCATGATCCCACGTGGACTCCCTTAGCTTAGTCATGAGTGGGCAATTAAATAACAAGAGAGACCTTGTCAGCTCCAGGCATTAATGTAAATCTTGGTGCTTGGAATACATTTACATGGCTCCCCCAGGTCTATCTGGACTTATAATCGTGTCTCTTGTTCACAGATCTTCTGGGATATTGACTGCTTGCTTTTGCTTTGTAGTTCTCTGAATTGGGATTTGGCCCAGGAGATAACCAGCAGTAAGTTTTTCTGACAGGCACTCAGTGAGTATAAACACTTCCCACTTCGGTGTGCACAGGCATTGCCTCAAGTAATACTAAACACTTTTCTGGGGAAACAGGGGCTCCTGCTTAGCAGGCAGCAGATTGATTTTACTCTCCAATTTCTCTTGTTCACATGTATTTTACGTTTAAATGGCTTGGAGATTTCAGTGCCTCGTGGCTGACACAAGCCCTTCATAAACAGATCTGGTGATCTTTTTATTTATGAAGTGCACATACCTGCATCATAAAGCCCTGAAGGAATGAGGGGTCAGTGTGTCTGTTTCTCACAGAGATTTCATTAAAAGCTTCTTCCTAATTTCTTTACCCTAATCACCTGGAGGTGCATTAAGGACATAAGTAGTAGTGTTGTGACCCTAAAGCAGGCATGATCCACTAGTTAAGATGGCTCATGTTATGTAAAAGCCTTTGCTGATGATCTTGTGGAAGTTCCATGGCTTGAACGAGCTAGGATTTTGATTTACCCTGGAGGAACATCTTACAGAAGGAAAGACAATCTGCAGACCTGCTGGAAAAGAAGAGCAAAAAGATTTTGTGCTCTTTTTCTCAGCAAACAGCAGTTTTCTATAGTGAGTTATTGCCTGTAAACATCAGTAAAGTGTCTGTAAAATCACACAGAAGCAGAGAAAGGTGCATGGCTGGAGTCTGGCATTTGTTGGTTTTGGTTTTTTTTCTCATGCAGCCTTAGAAAATGCTTTTTAGATCTCAGGCAGAACTCTTCCATTCATTGCTGCTTCAGCACTATTGTATTACTATAAATTAATAAACACTGTGACATAATTTTATAAGTAATCAGAACTGGGAAGTGGGAACTTGAGCCTTCATTCTTCCAAGCAGATGCACATTTTACTGGCTTTTATCAGAAAGATTGTCCTAACTGCTGCAGAGCCTTAAAGAAGATGTCACTTCTGGGACTTCTTCCCTTCTTTCCTGCTTTGCCTCCCTAGGTAGTGTCCACCAGAGCAGCTGATAATATTGTCAGCTACTTGCAGCTCTAGTGTAGAGGTGTTGTGAAATCCAAAATAAACTTAAGAGATAACGTTACCAGAATCAAATGTTGTCAGAGGCTGATGCCTCTCTAGCTTTCTGTAGGGAATTCAGGCTGTCAGTGTATAGTTGGACAGCAAGAAACATGGATGCTGTGGCATCGTTTTGTTAAGGTGACTTTTTCTGTTCTATGAAATGAATGCTGAGAGTTTCCTCGCTTCATCTGATGAGTGTTGGTGCAGTGGCAGAAGCTGCCCACTCTGTATCTTCATTGATACTCTGCTTTTTGGTGTGTTTTAAGAACCAGCTTATGTCAGACTGCAGTCAGTTACAAACCAGTTGATCATGACAGTAGAGGACTGGATGGGTGATGGCAGCCAGGGCTTGGCAGCCAAGGTGTTTGTCAAATGCAGCTTTTGTCAGTATGTGGCTGGACATGTTCTTTGGGGGGCTGGCAGAACTATTCAGTATCCCTTTGGACTCAGTTTTGTTCTTGTGTATATGTGAACCGTTCACAGTGAAGGCGGTGAGTTGTGTTATGTACACAACTGCAAAGGTAGAAGTGAATTCAGTCTTGTGCTACAGCTGAGTGAGAGCTGTTGGTGAGAGAGTCAAATGGCCCCAGTTGCTTTCTATTTTATTACCTAAACCACTGTGAACTTGCTCTGCTCCTTGCCGTATTTCTTTCACCATCTTCCTCTTCTGTTCATTCCAGGTGAGTGCTAATACAAGTGCCACACAATCTGTTAGAGCTTTGGGGTAACTCAGATAGAAACTGCAATGTTAATTGAAGACAGAGTGTCAAAGGCTGGGAACACTCCCAATTTATGAAAGATTTATGTGTGTGCCTGTTTGTGTGCATATAGCCTGACTTGTTGATTTTTTTTTTAAAATTGTTTGGATCATGAGCACAGAACATCTTCTATTTCTGCTACTGCAGAGACATATTTACTGCTGAAACTTTTATGGTGACAATTCCTCAGTAGTACATGTTTCAGACTATTGCTTTGCTGTTGACTACAACCTTTCAAGTCTTTGTTGTAACAACCACAGTAATAATATTTTCCCTTTTTGTACTGAGTCCATTGTGCTTGAGGTCAGCTGCAGCCTTGCCAGCAGGTTAGAAATACTCTGCCTTAGCTGAAACATTAGATGGAAGGGAGGTTCCCAACACTGTGAACAGTCTGCCTTTAGTAAATGGATACAAATTAATGAAGCCTCTGCTTCCTTATTGCTCACAATTTTTGTCCTTTCCTAAAGGAAGGTTTATTGTCTGTATGCTGAATTGTCAGGCTCAGAGCTCCTTCTTGAGCACTGTTTTGTTCCTGCACAATTCTGAATCCCGGACAAGGAGTTCTGTAGGGATGCATGCAGTGCAGACATAGCTGCACAGGAGGCTGTAGCCACTTGTCTCTCTCTGGAGAGGGAAAATTCAATACTCACACTGCATGTGGGAACCTGTATTAGATATTAATATTCAAGACAAATTTGTATTTGTTTTATGTGCAGGTGCTTGGCTCCTGCTCCGTGGGACTCATCCATTTCCCCCCTCATCTAAGCTTCAATATGGTTCTTACTCACAGCTCTGGTTTTCTTTCATGAGCAGTCCTGTTAATGGCCATAGAGGGTCTTGGCACTAAACAAGCCCATGAAAGTGTGGAGGGCAGGGACTTGCTGTGTGCTGAAGCCCCTGTGTGAATGTGCTGAATCTTTTTGTAAGGGATGATGTGAAGTGAAGGTGCTGTCATACTGATGCTGGGTAAATGGGATTTTTATGCCTGACCCATAAGTGAGTTGTTCCTTAATTCACAGAGATGCAAATAAGTGATGTAAGTTATATTTAGAATGTGCAGGGAGTATTGAATATAATTAATTAATGTATAATGTAATTTGAAGAGCTAAAGATAGATTTCTGCCTTCATACTCATTCTGAAAATTTACAGCAGAAGAGATTTGGTTACCCACTGTCCTCAGAGTATTGGGCTTTGAATATTCATCCAGCCAATCTTCCTGATTGACTGGCAATCCCAGGTGGCTGCATGTGCACTAACACCAATTCCTGCAGCAGGCTTCCTAAACTCTCTTGCTACCTGCTTTTACCTGCAGCTGAACAGCCCCTCGTCCTCCATCTCCACCAGAGGACCACGTCAGTGACTTTACATCAACAAAAGTTTAAGACACAAATTGTGTAATGTCTTCATCTTTATGTAACTGAGTGCTCTTTTTGAGATGCCTTGCCAGCAGGTTAATAGGAGTTTATTGGCAGCACAGAATCAGTGAGACTCAGGAAGTATTCACTCTGGTCAGGAGGTGGATATTCACAGGAGTGAAGGATTTATGCATACACCTGTTTTCCCAAGGGCGACCTATTCTGGCTCTTTTTCTAGATTATTTTTTGTTGCAAGCATATCTTCTTGCAGTATGGCCCTACAGCTGGTGTCAGGCCACTTTCCCTTTAGCTCTACTTGGGTGCCCATGCCCTTGGTCAGTTAGAAACTTTCATGTACTTTCAACTTTCTCTCCTGTCTCCATCAAATACAAGCATTTTCTTACCAGTTTCCCTGCTATTGCCTGACCAGTTGCAATTTCCTGCTCTTCCCTTTATTCCTAAGTCTTAGTTTGCTTTTCCCCCAATCACTGGTGCCCTGTACAGGCTTTTAAAACTGCTTGTGTCTTCATTCACCTGCTTGGCACTCTCTGTGGGTGGTGTTGGACTCCTCTCCCAGGTTCATGTGCTGCTTTCTCTGCTGTAGGAGTGGCAGGGAGAGCTCAGAGTAGTCCCACATGCATCTCCCATTTTGCAGTGTTGGTCCCCAGGTATGGCCCAGCCTGGAGCTGTTGCTGCAGAACATTCCCCCCTGTTCCTCAGCCTGCTGCAAGCTCACTGCTGCTGGGCTTTCCGTAGGTGCAAAGCTGCAGTGTAGTAGCTGAGTTATTCAGGAATGTGTAAATTAGTCATGTTTGGGTGGTTCCTGGCTGCACACTGTTCCCTCTTAAAAATCTAAAAAAAAGCTGAAATGCTTCATGTACTTAAGATGTGCTGCTGCTTTCTGAGGTCGTGTGGCACTCTGGGGTGTGTTAGCATGTTGTCTTGTTAACACTGAAGTTCCTTCTCTCCCCCTGCCATTTGAAGACCAATAATCTGAGACAGAGTAACTGCTGCTTAAAACCATCTTTTTCTTCTTTTTCAAAATAAGGTGATGACATGATAGCAATTCTTTGAACAAAAAGGAAGATAATGTAAGGCTGAGTAGTGAAATCAACTGGTATTAGCCCAGTGGATGGAGAACTTTGAAAGCAATCCTAGAAGAAAGAAAAAGGTCAGGAATCAACAAACAGGCTCTTCCCAGGGGAAAAAAAAAAAAGAGAATTGCTCTTATCTGTGGCAACAAGTAGGAATTTCCTATGACTTATCCTTGGCCTATGCAGAGATGAAAATTCAGAGATTCCAAGTAGAGATTTGGTAATGGCTAATACATGCCTTGGGGATGACAGGTCAGTTATCCAAGTTGCTGTTGGTCCATGGGCTTGTGTAAGTTAAGGCTCCTGCTAGCATGTTTTATTTTGAACTGAGATGTAAATGACTGAAGAGGAATTTAATGGAAGGGCAGCTGCAACCAACCTGCATCCTCTCTTAGTGGCTGTGCACTGCAGTCAGGACTGCTGTTGCCGTGGGATGTATCTTAGAAGAGCATCCTCAAGCCATGGCAGGGGTCTTAGAGATTAGAGGGCCTTCTCAGACCCAGCCAGTTTCTTGTTACTATAATTAAAAGTACTTTTCCCCACTGTTTCCTCATCTGAGTGAATCAACAGTGACCCTTGGTGGTTAGAAAGGCTCAGTGCCTGCTGGTCTGTCATGCATAGCCTGGCCAACCTGAGTATATGTCTCCTGAGAAGCTGAATAATGTGGGCATTGAGTAAAGCATTGGGCATCTTAATTCACAACAGATCTGGCTGATGTTCTAGGACAAAAGTGCCTAGCCAGCCCAGTTTGCATGGAATCTTAGTTTCTAAATGGAGGATTTGGGGAGGAAACTTAAATCTCACTCTTGGACTTTTGGGTGATCACTTTGATGTATAGGTTTACCCCACTGCTAATCTGACTGTAGATCCATAGCATTGTCCTGTTTGAAGGAAAGCAGAGGCCTTCACTCCATGCAAAGAGTTTTGGGAAGAGATATTCTTTAAGGCCTGTTTGAATTCATAGAGACCAGCTAAACAGAAGTTTAGCATCAGGCCATAACCTATCATTGGCCCTGATTTTTTTAATAGAAATCTCTCAGCTGCAGCAGACTTCCTTGTATCACTGTGCCTTGCTGTGACTATAAGATGGCTGTGCACTCACAATGAGCTGTTATTCTGATGGGTATAACTGATGACAATGATGATGCTGTGTTTTTGCAGTTCAGTAATCGTTTCTATTCATTCTTGAACCTGGGCTGTGCTTCAAAACAGAATTTAAGTAGAGTCACCACCTGTTCATTTTTCAGCCAGACAATCTGCTTTTTAAATCTTTTAATAAAAAAACCCCCCAACCCTCTTCAAGAGAAGTCAATTTGTTTTTCTGGCTGGCATCTGATTCCTGGCTCATTTTCTAGCCAAGTGGCATCTCCTCCTCCTCCTCCTCCTCTTTACAACTTCTCTTCCGGCTGCTCAGTGTAACACTTAGCACATGATGTGGCATCACTGGAAGCTGTGTTTAAACTATTCAAATTCAACTATAGTAGAGTGGGAGTGAAATTTTCAATTTGTTCCTGCTCTTCAAAAATAAGTTGTTAGTTGGTATATGTATAATATGTCTGTATGTTGCTAGAGATTATACTAAATTTGAGGCATGGGAATGATTAAAAAAACCAATTCTGCCTTTCAAACTGGTGGCCAAGTGAATTGTTTAGGAAAGCTCTCAAATAAACTTGAAGGATATGGACATTACTGCTTCATAATGTGGAGCAAATTCTCGGTTTTTTGTTTGCAACAGTTTTTTATACTTTGTTCTAAACTCTCTCTGATGAATCTGACTGTGGATGTTGCATGATGAAATAAAATTAGGAGTTTGAGGACTTTACTGTTTTAAGTTGTATTGCAAACTTCTGCTTGTGTTGTTCCATAAATTACACGTGTTTTTCCTTTGGGTCCAATATAGGGGTCTGCAGAGACCTCTGAGGGTGTCCTGTATAATGTTTGAACTGGGATTTCCAGGTGGCCATTTGGAATTCATAATTTTATTTGCCTTATTTTTTTACATGAATTATATTCTTAGAATGATAGCATCCATAGGGTTGGAAAAGACCTTTAAGACCATAAGAGTCCAACATTTGACCCATCACTGCCTTGTCACCTAAACCATAGCACTAAGTGCCACATCCAGTTGTTTGGTGAACACCTCCAGGAGTGGTGACTTTACTGCTTCCCTGGATAGTCCATTCCAATGCTTGACTGTCCTTTCTGCAAAGAAATTTTTTATGATGACCAACCTGAACCTTCCTTGGCACAGCTTGAGGCTGTGTCCTCCTGCTGTGTTTTTGGTTGCCTGGGAGCAGAGGCTGACCCCCCACCTTGCTGCACCCTCCTTTCAGGCAGTTGTAGAGTGATAAGGTCACCCCTGAGCCTCCTTTTCTTCAGGTGGAACAACCCCAGCTCCCACAGCTGTAGTGGTATGAGTAGGAGGCACTTCATTTTCAAATCTGTTCTGCCTTAGAAATAATACTTAGGCCACCACTAAAATTGAACAGAGAATGGATATTTCAGTGGAAGTTAAGGAAGATAAAATTGTAAAAGCCTACAGTGATGTAAAAGGTTTTGTTCAAATGCAGTCTTTAGGCTTTTAGTGATGTGAAGTGCATTTAAAGAACAGTGGGTATGTTAATTATAGAACGAATCCTTCATATTGATGGTAAGCCTGTTGTATAAAAACACTTTACAAAGGTGATCAAGTCTTTTGCTCCAATTTTACAGAGAGATGTCTTACCCCAGATCACAAAGCATGTCAGCTGGAGTGGCTCTGTCCTTGAGGACACGAGGTCCATTCCCACCAGTTCATAACACTAAAGCCTCCCTCTGGACCTTCCTGCTGTGCTAAGGACAGGTGGCACAGAGCAGCCCTGCTCCTGGCATCCCAACGTGCTGGAGCAGCAATTGCACACTGCCCCTGTGCAATAGCTTTCAGCAGTGATCCCTACCAGCTGAAAAACATTAGAGCTCCCTGATCTCCTGCACTGTGTGTGTAGTTGTGAAAAAGCTTAAATTTATTTGGAATCATCTCAAGAACTGTACCATAATCCTTTTCGGTTCAGGAGCTCAGGTCAGATGTGAGCTGGTGATGTGACATCTGTCAAATGAGATGTTTCACTTTCAGCCATTTCAGCTCTTGAAATCACTCTCTGAATTTTAGCTTTCAAAGAGATAGGTAAATGATGAGACACATTAGCCTTGCAAGTCCACATACTGGGACAAGAACTTGTCATTTGGCCTCACATGGACAAGTTGATGTGTTGCCTTTCAGTAAATTGATGGGGTGCCCTTGTAAGACTGTTGTCCTTGAGGGAGTTCCTGCACTTCCTCACCATCTTCAAACAGAATGTGCCTGGAAGAAATGTCAGTTAAACTGAAGCCCCTCCAGGGCAATGCTTTTGTTTATTACAGAGCACTGATGTATGAAATAACAGTGCTATAATCATCTGTAAATGAACCACGAACTAGGAGAACATCCACGAACATTCTATAATGAGATGTGTTCTCCAAAGTTGCGGTTGGCTGGAATAAATCAATAGCCCATGGAGTGCACTTTTATTTTAGTCCTAAATGTGCAAAAGGCAGTTTTAAGTGGCTCTGCTTTTGAGAGCACAGACTTTAAAACTTCCTGACTCCAGCCATTTTCAACGCCTGAAATTGTGCACTAAGTAAGTAGTAATACATTTCCTGAAAATGTAGTAGGCCTTTCATCTTTATCTTCTGTGACTTATTCAAAGTGGGAAAATAATTACAGCTCCGTGTTTCAGGGAGCATTGTTCTCTGTGCCAATGTTTAATGATTTTTTCAGTTAAATACCATTCCCAGCTCATCACTTTTGAGCCATTTGTTGTTTGTCCAAGGTGCTTAAGGAGAAAGGAAGAGAAGAATGAAATGAAGTTAAAAGTAGCACCAAAAGTATTTGTTCATATTTCAGCACAAAGACTGGACAGCAGAGGAATTACTAGTTTTTTGCTTTAGAAATCTGCAAAGAAGTTGTTAAGTCATCAAGATTGTGGAAGCGGAGAATCTCCCAAACTGCCTTGTGAACAGTGTTCATTTCCCATTTCACTGTCTCTGTAGGATGAGTATCTCCTTGCAAGCCTTCACACTTTTCTTCTTATTGTGAGCTTCAGCTGCTGCTTTCCCCCGTCCTGTGCCTTCACACCACAAATTGCTTCCCAAAGCTGCCTGTTGATTCATCTGCTCCTTTCCCCCTCTCACTGGAATGTGCATCTTTATTGCAAGCTAGCTTTGCCTAGGTCTAGTGAATCCTTTGCTTTTGGTTGAAACTACGTAACACCACCCACCCCCACTCCAAATTCATTCTGCATGCTGTGTACCAGGTGATTAAATGTTTTCAGTTCTAATGAACACTGTTTCAAAAATATATTGCTTTACTGTTTCTAGTGAAACTGTAGGGATCTATTCTCATTTGCCTGTTTAGGATCTCCTGTTAATCAGTGGTGCTTCTCCCTTGATTGCTGAAGTCTTCTAGCCTTTTAAGTTTAAGGGTTTATGAGGTTTATGGTGAAGGTTGTGGCAAGTTGCTTCGTGTCTAAACAAAACTCTCGGTATGGGATAGATTTGTTACTGCTGTATTCTAGCTGGGAAATGTAAGTCAGAGCAAGGTTGCTGATGACAGAAAAAATCAATTGATGACAGAGGAATTTATGGTCCATCACAGAAAACAGAATGGGAGCTGTGATTTATATATTTAGTTGCTTTAATCAATATGAAAAAACGAAGTGTGGCATTATACATAGGGCCTCTGGCAGTGAGTGATGATGGTGTAATCTGTACATATCTGCCTCATAGATGAGTCTTTCCTGGGAGGAAACTTGTGGACAATGGGCAGCATTTTAAACATAAAGGTGGGTTTTAAAAGTATGTATGTGTGAATGGTGGTTTTATGACAAAATACCTTGACAATAAATGTAAGCACATTTGAGTAGAAGATGGATTACCTGCTTCTCTCTCGGGTGATCCTGCTTTTGTTAGTTGGTGGCCATTGGTGAAAGCCACTGTGTGATTCCTGGTTCATACTAGTTTTGTCATTCCTGTGGCACAGAATGCCATCACTGAGACAGCTTACCTAGATGTTTGAACATGGACCAAAAGACAGAGGAGATGGAAATTTTTTTTTCCCAGCTTGCCATAAAAAAAATTGCTCCAATGTCAGATGGGAAACCCATGCCAACCCATGGACACAGAATACAGATGAACTGGAGGGACTGTTGGATGGAGGTCTGTGGGAGGGTTGGCATCTTTTGGGTCTGGGCTGTGCATACTGTGATGTGTTGTCACTGTGTAAGATCTTTGGGACAAAACATTCCTCTTTGGGAGAGGGTTGCAGCACCACTTTCCATGTCCTTGGTTTCTGTTCTGGTACCATGGGCATCATACCTGGCTATTGCAGAGCAAGGGTTTGGGGTGGGAAGGAGAAGGAAAAGGGGCCTTCTAGGAGCGTGTCAACACCAAATGTAGCATCTGCTGACTAACTTGGCATTTTTGTGCTGTTACTGAATTGCAAATGGAGAAGCATC
Source organism: Rhabdornis inornatus (assembly GCA_013397075.1). Taxonomy (NCBI): domain Eukaryota; kingdom Metazoa; phylum Chordata; class Aves; order Passeriformes; family Rhabdornithidae; genus Rhabdornis; species Rhabdornis inornatus. The sequence goes on along the minus strand of VWZS01006230.1, from coordinate 482,028 downwards.
TGTGATATTGTACCATACCAAGAATGCAGGGTATGAATTCATATCTCCAGCTGTGTACTAGGCTTGATGTAAGTTATCATACCCAGGTTTCTTGGTAAAGTATAGTATATTTAACCTGACTTTTCCTAAATCTGAGAAAATTTGGTATTTTTTAGCTCATCTTTGTTTATGTCCCTATAAACTTAGAAGGAAGAGAAAGTAGGGAAAAACTATTAGGTATGGTAAGTGGAGATCACCATAAAATTGTATGCTGAGAGTCAAGTGCTAGACAAAACCTAGACCTTATTTCCCCTATGCTTAAAAGAGATAAGGCGTTTAAACTTCGCTGATACCTGCTGTAGTAGTAGTTGGTAGTGATCAGGTGGTTTATTTGGGAGAGAGAGAAGAGGAAATGCAACAACTCCCTTCACTGAAAGGAAAAGGGAATGCTTTTGTTAAAATGGAATGATCTCAAAGAATAAGAGACATTTCAGTTGATGTCTTCACATATTTTTGGGTTGTCTTCAATAGCTGTTTTCAAGTTCTAGTGACATCAGATTCCCTCTGAGCTGAGTCTGCAGTTTCTTGAGGGCTGCCCGTGACAGATACTTATTCTTGAAGCGTCTTCAGCAGTGGCATTAAGCAGGGTAGCACATGTTGGTACTTCACAGTCTTCCAGATGCTCTGCTGGTGTGGTTCAGCAGCAGGACTGATGTATTACACTGCCTTGTCTCTCACTGGAGATGGGAACACTTTTACTGAGTGGCAAACAAAAGGCAAGGGCTGGTACTGGGAGAGCAAGTCTCTCAGAGATGGGGCTGGTCAGTACCTTTTGGCTGTGACAAGCTCCCAGCATGGTCTACTGCAGCAGCCACAGCTTTGTCACACACACGAGGCCAGCACATCTGGACCCTCTCCATGTATTCTTGTACTCCCTGTATTTCCTGTGGTGCCTTCTGGTGTTCTTTGTCTTTATATCCTACTGGATATAAATATTTACTAGCCTGCTGTCTCCTGGGATTAGAGAGAAAAAACATGCACTGCCCCTCTGGCATGAAATGGGACATTTAACAGGGACCATTTGTAGTGCTGATGCATAGTTTTAGCACCATCAGTACAACTGAAGTTAAGGAGAGTGAGTGCTGCTTTTAATTCTTGATTTGCAACCAGTTTGAAGGTTTAGGACTTTTATGACAGATTTAACATGTGGCTCTTGATAACAAAAATGGTGAGGACACGTACCTGCTCCTTCTGTGTCCAGACTCAAGCTGGCTATGTATCTTCTTTCATGGAGTACTTATTTCCTGAAGAGTGATTTCAGTTATTACCACTGTTAATGAGATAGCTGCTAATTGTGGATCAGTCCCATTCCTTTCCAAAAAGTGCCTTTTGTGTACTGCACATGGAAAATATGGATGTGAGCTTGGAGATTTCAAAGGCTAACTCTGAGATACCCCAGAAGAGCTGATATTTTCAGCCTTGGGCTATAGCAAATGGCTGAAATACTGGAAAAGTCTCTTATGCATTCAAAATCAACACAAATTTTATTAATACATTTTATTTTGTGAAATCTAATCTTGCACACACTAGAGCAGATATTACTCTTTATATGTTTGATATGTTCTGGACAACTCCAGTAAGGAGAATGGGTGAACTTGTGGGTAGGCAAGCTGAGGTTCTTATTTTACATTTCCATACACTCTGTTGGATGGAAGGATGCTCCTTTGCTTACTACACCAAAGCTTTAATACAGTGGAGTGGACTTGCTTGTCTTCTACTTTCTGTACTAATTTAAGAGAGGCGGCTTCTGAATTGCCTTGGCTTTTGCAATAATGTTTGTAAAGTACTTAATCAACACATTTACAGTCACTATCTTCCTTAAATTTAAATATTCCCCACTCAGATAGTCACAGCTCAAAAGTCCTGCCCAAGGCAAAAGTATGCCATAAAAACCTAATGCAAGATAAATGGGCCCTCCTGGATGCTGAGTGATGAGAACTGGATGTATTTGAATAGTTCACAGAGACTGCAACTTTCATTGTCTTTAGGCACCTGTTATAGATCTTTCATTCTCCTTTTTTTGTGTTGTTCTTTCTCATAGTTACTGTAGTTCAAAAAAGTTAACCTGCACTTGCATAAGGTGAAGCAACTACTGAACATAAGGATTTGAGTTTCCCTAGGAGCTTTGACTGTGGCTGTTGTACATCTACATGTGTGCTTTAGTAGCTGGTTTTGCAGCTGACACCGGTTAGACTAACCTAGTTCCTGGGTATAGGAGATAGGGTAGCAAGGTAAAAATAGGTGTTGCATGGCTTTCTTTATAGTGAGAGTAGCCTTGGAGATAATTAATGGCAGTAGGCTGACTGCCTGAGTCCATGTAGCTCCTCAGATCTGCTGGGATGGGAAGGTGAACAAGGTTAGTGTTGGGAAGAGCCAGCTAATCAGTGCCTTCCAAGCAGTGGACAATTCTGCATATACATCATCTCTTCCTCCCCTTTAAATCGCATTCGATGCTAATCCTGCTGAGGAAACATTTTTGAAAGTTTTCATGAGTGTCTCCTTTATGTTTCTGTAAAAACTCTGAAGTTTCTAATGGCTAATTGTTAGTGAAAAACACGACCAGTAATGTAAAATCCTAATAATCCTGCTTTCGCCAGACTCCAGTGTGCACAAAATAACCTGCTACAAAATGTGATGTGGTACCATTAACAGATATTTTTAATGCACTTTTGTTTTATGTATTTGTGGCCTTTCACAGTGTTAGTGCACACGTGGGTGCTTTTGATGAAGCAGGCAGCTGTCTTTGAACTGTTAGAAATAACTGAGCAGATGTATGGCTCTGCCACACATCAGCTCAGTGCAAGGCATCCCTCCTGTGCAGTATAAATCAGGAGACTTGAGGAGCAAATATACAGTGCTAGACTTCATTTCCTCATTTGTCTTTGACACATTGTACCCCCCTGGGGGGGATAATATTTTGATGGGTGCATAAAGTACTATTAACTTTAACATTATTATCAATCATGGTGACAAAGGAGGACAAGTAGTCTTTGTACTTGGTCCTGCCACTTGTTTAGTCATCAAACCCTTTAGAAAATGAGTGTAAACCACTTCTTTATTAAGGCTGTGGTTCTGTGGTACAGCTTTTTTTTGACAGCAATTCCTGTTTTAGCTGCTGCTGCTCTACCTTGCACCTAAGGCATAGCAGCATCTCTGTCTGTTGTTCTGTGCAACTGCACATGCTGCCACCTTTCTCAGGGCTCCAGCTTGGCTCACCTTTTTAGAGAAAAAACATTTGCAGGGGGACAGAGGCTGGTAGTAGGAAGGTTGTTTGTTGGGTTTTTTTTTTTTTAAGCTTCCTCAGTTCCTTGATCCCATTTGTACATTGCTTTGTGAAGAGCTGACCTGGCACCTCCTGGGAGGCATGGGGCTGGCTGAGGGCAGACCTAGCTGTGGGCTAGGAGAAGAGGTGGAGTGGTTTTAAGTAACCATTTTCAAAAAGCAGTGAACTAAAAGCCTGTAAATGGAAGCCTAAATGAGTAACCAGTGAAAGTCTTGGTAGTGCTGCAGTACCAGGGATGTAGAGTAGTCAGGATTCTTTGTTGGCAGCTCCTCTAATAGTCCTTTAATTTTTCCCTTGTTAAGATGACTTCCTGCGGGGAAAAGAAAACCATCAGGAGAAGTGTGGTGTGTTGCACAGCAGCAGGACACGATAAGGATGTAGGCCAGCCCTATCAGAGGAGTGTCAGGGTTGCATTCCAGGTCTGCTGCTCAGCTGACAATTGAGGCAGCACAATTTTTATCAAGTGCCTTTCTCAACATTAGCCTTTCCTGATGACGTAGGACAGTGCATTCTTCTGATACCTTTTCTTCTCTTTTTTCTTTCAGAAAGTCACTGAAGATGTGTCAGATTATGTCTTTGCTTTTCAAAGGGATTCCCGTACCTCACAGAGGGATAGATTGTTCAATATCAGCATTAGGTTTTAATTTTTTTTTAATTTGGATTATAATCCTGCCTCTTCCTCAAGCATGGTTTTTCTCTCCATCAGAGCGGGGCAGTTGATGAGTGGATGGTACTGCCTTGGTATTTACTAAGTTGCTTCTTGGGGGCAATTTTCTTGCTCCTTGGGTGAATATGGTATGATGACTATCTTTAGTAGGAAATCAATATATCATGCTTCACCAGATTTCTTCCTGGATAGCATTATTTTGTGCTCACTTATGTTTTCTATATACACAAATGCTTAGAAGCGCATGCAGCAGAAAAAAAGACAGCCATGGAAGGAAATGTCAGGCTTGTCATGATGTTACTTTCCGCACACTTTTTCTTCCTCTCCCCTTTTTCCTTCTCTGTCCCTCCTCACCATGCTAATAAACTAAGTTAATATTAATTTTTAAACAGCGAGTGTTGAAATATGTGAAATTGTTTCCTGCTGCCTTGTGTGTCTGGACAGTACGTGACAACAGCTGAACAGGTTTTGAAATCTGGAGCACTGGGAATTGAGTAGAGCAACCTGGTTCAAGGGAAATCTGCTAAGAATGAACATAGGTTGTCATCTTATGGCTTTGAGCAGCATTTTCCGTCTTGGCTGATTGAGTCCTTAAGAATTTACCCCAAAGAGAGAAATGGATCTGTGCCAGTTCTAACAAAAATCCGAGGGAATGATTTGCATGCTCAAAGGTGAGTGTTTTAGGCACTAGAATTTCCACTTTGAAGCTCAGTATTTCTGACTTAACCTGCGTAGCACCTCATAGCCAGTGTTTGTCTGGGCACAGATTTGAAGCAAATCGTTCAGCGCATGCAGATGCATCATGTGTTCTCAGCATAAGGCACAACAGAGCATTTTAGTGTTGCAAATCCCATCCTCCTTTCTGTATAGCACAGTTTAATACACAGCAGAGAAGCATTTTCTTCTCCGTGAAGATTGGGAAACAAAACACTGGCCTTGCTGGAGGTGCATGGGCAGTGATCACAGGTGTGGATGTCTCTCTAGTCCTCTGTGCATGTACACCAGGGAAAGCTTGGCAAGCACTTGCCTGCATTGAGATTCCAAACCAGACTCTCAGCCATTGCAAATGGATGATCCCAGTCTCTGGCTGAGCTGGCAATGATTAATTGAAACCCTTGAGATACAGGAACGAGCAGATGCAGGTGACCTTGGGTGACACAGAAATGAAGCCTTATCTGCATCAAAGAGAAGGTTCAGCTCATCATCGTCTGCTGTTACAAGCAGCAGGAAAGGGAAAAGGCACAGAAACTTGCCCAGGTAAACTTTACTAAAAGAAGGCAGCTAGGAAGAAGCCCACAATATATGTTTTGTTTAAATCCAACAGCAAGAATGCTGAAAAACATTTAAGATGTCGTGTGGCTGAGGTGAGGGGGGGGGGTTTGGCTATTTTTCCTTCAAGTATGTTTTCCCAAGGATAGTCTTTGCTCTGTGCCTCTTTGTGTTTTGTCCTTTTTCAGTTTTCTGACCATCCACCATCAGTGTTTCAGCTCCTGCTTTTACCTTCTCTTTATTTACCCTGATGTGTTTAGGATCTGCACACACACACAGTGATTGTTACCCAGATTTACTGGGTTGGTCAGCTAGCACTGGGCACTGCAGGTTGTCCTTTGCTCACAGGCAAGGAAAGAAAAACTTCCTTTTCAATCATATGCATGCCTGGGCTTTATCTCACAGAAACTAAGGGGATTCTCACAAGTTTCCAGGTGTGGGAATTGTCTCTTATTGCATGTGCTTATATGTGAGCTAGTGTGTTCAACTTGACTGGAGGTAGTGAGTACAAGAACAAGGTAGAAAATACAGAGTGTCACTTTCCAGGCCAGAAATGTGTGGTACATGCATGTGGACGACTCCTCCAGTGGGCAAGCCTGGTTTGTGTCTTGGTTTTTGTGTGTGTATGTGAAAGAAGCAGCTGTGTAGGAATCACTGCTATACCAGAGCTGGAATGCAGGTAATTATACATAACAGTGACTTTAGACTTCTGGGTAGTTTCTGTAGAATCTTCCTGCAGGCAGAAAATTTGGCTCAGGCATAAGGATTTTCAGGAATGTTCTTCTTTTTAATGTGTGTGGTGGAAACTGTAATTTAATTTGTGTGGCCGCCTTCCCTGTGGCTGTTGGAGATTGTTGCTTATTTCCCTGATAGCAGTGGCACAAGCAATGTTTTCCAGTGTTTCCTTGGATGATTGGATTCCTGGCAAAGGCTGTCTGGGATAGTAAATCATGGTGAAGGGAGGTCTCTCTCTTGCTCTAATCAGAAAAGGCTGTGCCTAGAGCTTGCTTCAAACAGCAAGAGAGGGAAAGCAGAGGATAGAAATGAAATGTGAACATGACTGTGTTCAAAGTGGAAAATGTTAAAAGACAGGAGTGTCAGGAAAGCACCATTGTCCTCAGTGGTTGATTGCTTTTCAGCTTGTGATCATGCAAAAGCGCATCTCCCATAACTGTAGCACCATGTGCTTTCCAGCACCCTTGATGTGAAGAACTCAGAGCACTGTGAACACAGATGAGTTAAATCTGAGGCAGTTCTGTGATGGAGGTGCAATCACTTCAGCTCTACAGATGGAAGAGAGGCAGAAAAGTTCAGGTGCTTACCCAGAATCAGTAAGACAGAGACAAAGGTAGGATCTGAATGGGAGCTCTGGCTCCCAGTCGAGCATGCCGGCTGCAATGAACCACACAGTGGCTATTGAGATGGGCTCTGCCTTTGCTTATGTAGTTGAACAAATGAAAGTGTTTTTTTCCTGAAGCACTGAGCATCCTGTAGCTCCTCTGGAAACCTGCTGGAGTAGTGGTAGTTCAGCTATTTTGCAAATCAAATTCTTGAGAAAAGTGTATTGCACAGAAGAAACAGCCTCAAGAGGGTAGAGTACTGGCAAGCTTTCTGAGGTCATTTTGAATGCTTAGAGCAGCACAGGATCAAAGTTGAGCAGAAGAGATAGGAGATAAAGAAATGACTGGGGTGAGAGTGAGAAGGACAAATGAGAAATACTAGAGAATGGTGGCAGAAGAGGACAGGTTTGATCTCAGAGCAGGAAATAGTGGGAAAGTATGTATGATAGCCTGGAAAAAAATCCCTGCCTTTAAGGAAGTACAAAATTATGTAGTACAAGAAATAAGAGTTTTAGAGAGGCAGCATAAGATTGAAGATAGGAGAGCTACTCAGGAGCACAGAACCTTGCATTCCTCTTGCCTTCTCTCCCAGTGATGTACTAAATGTTGTGCCCTTCCTGTGTGATGGTGGTGTGATCTTGTCCAAGCCCTCCAGGTACTGATCTAATAAAGTAAAAACAGTAATTTCCCTTTGTGTGCAATCAGCAGATTGAAAAAGGAGGGGAAAGAGTAAGAGGTGGATGAGGACTATGTAGCCTTGGTTATGATTGTTATTCTTACAATCCAAATTTTACCCTGAAAGGGTTCCAGAAATGAGTCATTGTCAGCTGATACAAATAAGTCTTATTCCTCATTCTTTCCCTTTTCCCCCCGTATCACTAATATGTAGGTGATGTAAAAAAAAGGACAGCATTGTAGGGTTTAATGTCAGACAGGGAAAATCACGTATTGACTGATTTCAGATTCTGTTTCACCATGACCTGGGTAGGGTTGCATAACCCTATGCTTCATGAAGATTGTTGGAGAACTCTGGCTATGTTCTTGTTGCTGCTACTACTACTATTATTATTATTGTTATTATTATTATTACTATTATTATTAAAAGTAAGTAAATGTATCTGAGGGAGAGACTGGGTGAATGCGTGTGGGGATGGGGGAGAAACTGAAACCTGGGTTTTTTGTTCCTGCTGGTGGGTCAGGATTAGGCTCTTGGAACCCTGAAAAAACCTCCTTTGAGGACTTCCTTTTGGAGCGTGCACAGCATCACTCTGTCAATACAAACTTATCACCTGGGTGGAAGACCTGTGTTTCTGCTGCACTTTTAATGGGTCCTCTTTCTTACAGTAGAGCTTTACTACCTGGGAGTCCCTTGGTGGGAGTTACTTAATAGACAATATTCAAAAAGGTGCTCTCAATAGAAGTGTTTTAAGAAACATGTGGATGTGGCATTTGGGGATATTGCTTTAAAGGTGGACACAGTGGTGGCAGGTTAACAGCTGGACTTGTTGATCTTAGAGTCCTTTTCCAACCTTAATGATTCTATGACAAAAAAGCCTCAGGAGAACAATTGTAGTGCTGGCAATGCAAGAACACCAATTGATTATTTTTACGTTGCCTTGGGTTTTCCCACAAGGCCTTGAATAATTCAAATGGCCTCTCAAATACCTCAGGTTGTCGGAAATGAGGTGAGGAAGATAGTGCTACTTAGCTTTGTGGATGTAGGCTGATAAAGGTATTGAAACTGTTGAAGTATGTAAGGGTAAAAGCTTTTATCTGAGACAGTAAATATGTCTACCTGCTCCCAAGTTGCTTATGGTGTATGCCTTATTTAAGTTAGGCATGGAGGCTTTTATAAATCAGTCCCTTGCAACCTGTAGAAAATCCCAGCAAGGCAACAGGAAGCTGCTGAGTGGCTCCCCAGTGCTCAGCACTAGTGTTGATAAAAAGCCAAGGGCATTTCCTGCAACACAATTGATTTTCTTGGCTTTTCACGTGTGGTGGACATACAGTTTACTATTCTGCTTAATCCTGCCTTTCTAGATGCACTTCAGAAAACAACTTCCAGCATCAGTGGTGAATTACAAGGGAATAGGAGGACCTGCTGGTCATGGGGATTAAAGATCAGGGGCATCAAATGGCAGTTTATCCATACCCCAATGATGAGAGTGAATCCCTGAGCATCCCCAGCACATAGGGATGTAATTGTAGGTGATCCTGAGTAACCCAGGATGTGGGGAGCAGGCACTTCTCCAGATCATGACTGTCTGATTTTGTAATTTTTTCCTGGGGCTACCTAACTCTGACTTGCTTTAAGCCTGGATTTGAAAAGTACTGTGATCTATTGTGATCTTTTAGAGACCCAACAAGAATTCCAACCAAATATTTCAAGGCACTGAAAAAGAATCCTTTGCCCTCATGAAATTAATTTGAAACACAAATCACCTTTCAGTTGGCTACTTCTTTGCACAGTTCTGCTAAGTAATTTATCTTCTTAAAGTCGGATGGGATTTTTAAAATTCTGTTTCTTCCTAAAATAAAGGACACGACCCTGATTAGGGTCATCCCTGGGGAATGAACCTAGGAACTCTGGATCAAAAAGAACAAATCTGCATTGCTTGTGCTAGTTGTTTATCTGTGAATGTCTGTGTGTTATCCAGAGGCTTGCAAGTGTCTGTGTTCAGCCCAGCCCCTGAAAAAGAGTGAGGAGCCACGTGGGGGAGTTTGTTTGTATCTCCAGCTTGATTTCATCAGCTTGCATCAAACCTTCATCATCCCGGGCGCCCCTATGTTATTGGTGGAGCAGATGCTGACCTGAGCCCTTGGAGCTGGAAGTCAGGAACTGTTTCTGTCAAAGCCAAAGCATCACTGGTGTGGTGGCTCATTCCTTAGCCCTGACATGTGTGCTCTGACAACGTGCAGAGCAGCAGTGTTGGACTTGGGAACGATGGTAGGGTCTTTTGAGCCTTGGAATGGCAGAGGATGTAATGAAAAATCACAGTGCTTTCCAGCAGGATTAGAGATGCTCCCTGCCTCTTAAGAACAGTTATGGATTAATAGAATGTTAACTGGGTAAAAAGCTGGCTGGATGGCCAGGCCCAGAGAGTGATGTTGAATGGAGTTAGCTCCATCTGGGGGCTGGGCACTGAGGAAGAGAGTGCATGACTCCTGTAAATGATAGTTGAGCCTGCTGTCGTTTGGTTTTACAGGTGAATTGGGGATAGTACCTGGACCTCATAGTGATACAGAGGGCATCTGTGTCCCTCAGCACAGCTTGGATATTTGCTCTTTCAGCTTCTGCAGTGTTACTGGGAGATCAGCCAGCTCTGGAGGTACTGTAGGAAAGCAGAGCAGCTCTGAGGTATATATAGGAAATCTGGATTTCCTGTGGCCAGGATTTCTGACTCTGCTGCAGATCTGTTGTGCCACCTCGGGCAGATCTCTCTATTCCCCTGAATGTTTCTTTTCTCTCTTGTTTATTCCTGTCATAGTGCCAGGAGGGAACTGCATCGAGCCCTCTGTTGTACAGCACCAGGTTGTACAAGCAACTGGGATCTCTCAGCACATCCATCATGCTAATAATGATAGGAAGGAGAGCACCCATCAGAAATATTTCCTTTCCTTCTAGTTATTACTACATTTTCTTTTCTCTCTTTTTTCTTTCTATTTTCTTATTTTTATTTTTTTCTTGCTTGAAGGGGAAAATAAGTTAGCTCTCTTTTACTCCTTCTAAAGCAAATTACTCCTGACAGGTCTGGAAATGTGTTTCCTGCAATTACTCCATGCACACGAGGGCCATGCTGGCTCATTCATACACCCACATACCACAGATCAGACTTTTCATTAGCTTGGCTTACATCTTTTGTTTGCAGTGATAGGCACGTGAAAGTTCAACAGGAGTAGGGCTAGGGAAAAGAAGAAGGGAAGAGGATGCATTGCTGCTAAAAATTGTTATCCAAGTGTTTTATTCCTTGCATATGCAGAACAATATTTTTATTCTTTTTATTGTTTACCAGCAGTGCAAGAACTGATGTGGACTGGGATGCACTGAGTGGCTGCTTGTGCCACTCAGAGAAGGCTGGTTTATGATCATGGCTGGGAGAGGAAGGGAGAAGGGCATTCCAGCAATTCTCCTGTTGTTCAAGAGTAAGAGCGTACCCTGGACAAAGGAGCACGAGGCAGACACTGGACCAGCTCTTTCCTCCTCACCAGTCTTGTCCCTGGTCACTTTTGCTTCTGGGACTCTCCTCCAGCAGGAGCTGCTGTGTGCTGGGACTGGTGGCTGTGGGGTGACAGGCAGGAGGAGAGGGTGGGGGACGTGCTGCTATCTGATTTAAATGCCCTCAGCAGGGATTGTCCTTGGCCTGGTGCATCAGAGAGAGAGCTGAAATGCAGTCAAGGCTGGTTAGATCAGTGTAAGGCTAATTTTAAATCCCAGATATGCTGCCAGTCTTGTTCTGCATAGCTCCAGCTCTCCTGCTCCCTTTCATCTTGCCGCAGCTTCATCTTTCCCTTTCAGAGTTGTCCCCCTATTGCTCAGTGCAATTCCTGGGCGACTGCTTTTTGTCCCTAAGCCCATTATTGTGTTTGCAGCTCGTGTCCTGGAACTGTTTGCCCTTGTCAGATCTGTCCCTCTCACACAGCCAGCTACAGAGTCTGGCAGCTCTAGGCCTCCTGCCAGCGCTTTTGTGCTGTGGTCTCTCACGCAAAAAGCCACTCTTGTCTGTAGTGGCACAGGCTGACAGATGTTTTGACTTCTGCTTTTGTCCTGCCTGGCTGTCTTGGAGACACAAGAGGCACATTGGAACTAGCACAGATGGGAGAGATGTCTGCTGAGAGCTACCAAAGGTCACACAAAAACTGTGGAAGGGAGATATTAGTGCTGTGTTTATTCTATCCCTACCTCCCTCTGCAGCTTGGGATGCTACAGGGAGGAGCCATTCCTAGTGTGTCCAATCTTCATGATGTAATCCAGCTTAATTCTGTCCTGGTGCTTCCTTCTGTTGAAGGCTGTGTAGCCACATGTTCACCATGCCCACATTTAAACAGAAATCCTGGGGTTTCAGGGTTAGCAAGCAGCTCTGAGGAGCTGGGACTGTTATGACTGTCCACATGGCTGCCCCAGAGCTTGAACTCCACTGCTTAGTAAGAACCTCTAGTTTGAGCTAAAAAGACTATTTTGCAGGTAGTTTTAGTTGAATGAAAAAACCCAAACTCCAAACATCCACAAACTAAAAGAGCTGTAATGACTTGTGTCTCCTGTGATTACAAGAGGACCTAGAGCACACCCCAGAGAGCAGGGATTCAGTGTTGACCCAGAATCACTGCCATAGCTCACGCTGTTTAAGTAATTCAAAGGCAGTTTGTTACCCAAAACCTTTGGTCTAGCGAATACAGGTGAGGTATTTTGGATTCTTATTGTGATGTCATGGATAGGATCTACTGTGTTGACACATTTTTGTGTTATTGTCTTTGACCAAAAAATTGCTGCCCAGAAAATCAACTTGATGATGTTGAGGACTTTTATTTTTTGTCTGTTTTATTGTTTTTTTGGAAGCTTGCACCATGGTAAGAAAATTAATGGCCGTGTTCTGTGTGCAATGCCACGGATTATTTAAGGTGCTAATGCCCATTTGAAGCTGTAGGTTAATTGAACATCACAGAGTTATAGGCCTGAGCTGACAAATGTAAACAGGGTAAGAGTTTTTATTTATTTCACAAGATGAAATTCTGATCATTGGTCATGTTTATTGACCGAATATCTCAGGGCTCAGTATTTTAACATTTTACAGTAAATTATTAACATTATGCTGAGGAAAAGAGGGCTAGGTAGGAGTCTTAAAATACTTCTCTGTTGTGACCTCATCATCCTTTTGCACTGATGGCATTTGCTTGTTGTCATCCTTGCACGAAAAGTATGTATTCAGCAGATGTCTTGGCAGCATGGAATTGTATCAGGTCCATTGCTCTTTGCTGGTCTTTATTCTTTAAAGTAGGAGACAAATGGTGCTTAAACCTTTGAATCAAGGAATGGTGTTCAGAAGTGCTTAAATGATTTAAGAGTGTGGTTCCCTTTGGCTTCTAGTCAGACTTTCTGCTCTTTAATCTTCTTAAGTTCTTTCTTCCCCTTCTCTAAGGGTTTGCTGAATCTGTCTCTCCTTAGCACTAACACGGCGCCTGTAACTCTTGTGTGGGTGGTGTCCAGCCTCCAATGCACTGCCATATCAGCAGAAGAGATCAGTGTGTCCAGCTTACAGTGGGGAGTTCAGGCAAGAGGGAGATGGGGTGAGTTGCCCCAAGCCATACAGAGATTTTGAAACATGGGCACCCAAGTGCTACACTAAACCCTGAGCCTGATTGCTCGGCTTCTCTACAGCAGGGAGGTGCTGAGCGTTCCCTGCCAGGCTTTGCTGGGGGCTTAGGCTCTTCCTGACATGGTCTGCTTGTCCACACGTACAAGTACTTGCCAAAACTGCTGATTTTTGCTGTAAACTGAAGTGTTGGAATCAAAACCTCCCAGGATTGCACTCTGATGAATTACTCTGTGTGCCAAGAAAAGGAAGATAAGGAGCAGGCAGAGGAGAAGGCATTTAAATACAGGATCCTGCATATATCATTTGGTATTTCACTCGTGATGTCTGACAGTGGAAGAGCCTACAAACTACAAATTTGCTGATGTTGGGCTCTTTTCCCAGGTAGCCCATCCATTACTGGTGGCTCTGTTGTAAATTTGTGTTTGGTGAGCTTTGGACCACCTCTACGGTCTCACCTATAAGTGTAGGGCTCACCTCAAGGGTTTGGGATCTTTGAGCATGGATGGGCATTATAGGGGATTTAAGCAAGCAAAGATGTGAGTTTGAATTTTCTTAAAACATTGCTTCTTTGGAATGGAGTGATAGCTTGTCTTTGAAACAGCTGTAGCCTTGCATTTAGGAGAAGTGGAGTTTCTGGGGTGCAGAGTGGTAGCCTCACACTGGCCTAGGTTTTATGCCTGGTGTTTTCTTTCTATAAACACTGTCGCTCTGCAGCCACTGCAGTTTGTGCTGTGAACAGGTTTCCCATGGGGTAAAGGACTGGAGGGTTCATAGGAACATTCTTTCAAATGAAATCTTTTCCAAAAATGTATAGAAAGAAATAATTCTGAGAGTTAGTTATTTCTTGGAAGTTTTTAACAATGAGGACAGCGTTCAGCATTTTGGCTGTTGTGTGCCTTTTTTTTTTTTAATTTTGGTTGCTGCTGTTTCTTTCTCTTTATGTTGCTGGGTCCTTGGTTGTCCACAGTGTTTTGTGTGGGCTTAACAATGGTGTGTGTCTCAGGTACCATGTGTTTCAGTTATCTAGTCTGGGTCAATTGAACAGCTGTAGTCACCTGGCAGGTTGTGTTCCTGAAATTAAAAATATGGTTCTAATTTTTTTATTTTGTTTATTTTAAAACCTGATTGGCAGTCAACACTGTGTATCTACAACATTCTAATTATGGACAGTGGCAAAACTAATAAAACCACTAAGGGTATGTATGTATGTATTTATTTATTTATTTTAAAGGAAAATATTCTTACTGTCTTGAAATATTTTAGAACACCTTTTGTCTATTTTAGATTGCTTTATTTCAGATTATCTAATTTACTCTCCAGAAATGATCAGGGTGCACTTGCGTGCCAAATATCAGCCCACCAGGTGAGTTGGTGGTGTCTCTGTTAAGACGGATTTAATAATGGACAAAAAACACCATACAGGCAGAGGAGGGGAGAGAAAAAAGTGAGAAAGAACAGAGGGAGCACCAATGTCAGGGGAGAACAGGGAGTAGATGATCCATGCTAGACAGGAGCAGCTGCTTGCAGCCTGTGGACAGCTCATGCAGGAGCTGATGGATGTTCCCCTGGTATCAGCACAGACTGTGTGGGGTGAAGGGGCTGAGGGCAGCCTTGCTGAGGAGGACTTGGTGAATGGAAAACTGAATACGATTCAGCAATGTACACTTGCAGCCCAGGAAGATGGTTCTGGCCTGTGCTGCATCAAAAGAAGTGTGGCCAGATGGAGGAGGTGATTTTGGACCTCTTCTCTTATGAGACCCTACCTGGAGTTCTGCATCCAGATCTGGACTCCTCTGTCCAGGAGGGACATGGACCTGTTCAAGTGGGTCCAGAGAAGGGACACAAAAATGATCTGAGGGCACCTTTTCTGTGAGGGAAGGCTGAGAGAGTTTGGGCTGTTCAGTCTGGAGAAGAGAAGGCTCTGGGGAGACTTTACTGCAGCCTTTCAATACCTAAAGAGCTTATAAAGAAGATGGGGGTAGACTACTTAGGACCTGTTATGATTACAGGAGTGTTAGTATTTTTTTATTATTTCTATTACAAGATTATCTTACCCCAATAGGACAGGGGCAAATGGTTTTAAACTAAAAGAGGACAGATGCAGATTAGATAAAAGGAAAAAGTTTTTTGTGGTAAGGGTGCTAAAACACTGGAAGAAGTTGCCCAGCGAGGTGGTGGATGCCCCATTCCTGGATACATTCAGTCAGGGTCTGGTTGAATGGGGCTCTGAGCAACCTGGTCTAGTTGAAGATGTCCCTTCTTATTGCAGGATGTTGGACTAGGTGACCTTTAAAGTCCCCTTCTGACCCAAATCATTCTATGATGCTATGACCATAGCTCCCAATGGCTGTGCTGCTTGGGGTGAGGGGTAGAGTCTTGAGAAAAGCAGTGAAATTGAGCCTAGGAGAGGAAAGGTGGTATTTTAATGTTTGCTGTTTTGTTTCTCTTTACCTGCATCTATTTTACTTTATAGTAAGTAATTTTCGTCAAGCCATGTCTGCTTTGCCTGCACCAGTAATTGATAAGTAATCTTCCTGTCTTTATCTCAACCTGCAAGCTTTTTCATTCCTATTCTTACTAATTTCTACATATCCCACTGAGAGGAGAGAGCAGGTGAGAGCCTGGGAGGGTATTTGGCTCTTAGTCAAGGCTAACCCACCGCAGTGAGCAGGAGGTTTAATGTCAGCCTTGAGCAGTGCTGTGCACTGCAGCTGTGAGCTGCAGCTAAGCTGCCTCATTGCAATGACCAATGCAGCAGCTTGGGGCTCACTGCTGGCTTCACGTCTCCACCTGCTTGGGTGTCCAGCATCCTAAGAGGGTTTTTAGTGAAAGCAGCCTGCTTCTTCAGCCTTTTCCTCCTCACCACTAATGCAAAGTACTTCCAACAATGTCTGAATCTGCTCACTTTTCCTTATGGTATCCTACCCTATATGTGCAGACATTGTATTGTCCAGGGGTCTTATGCTGGATGCAGAGGGGAGACTTGTGGGCTTTTGTACTTGCAAATTGGAGAGAGGACCTTGCTGGCTTAGTTGCAGTCAGAAGGGATGCGTCTCTCTACCAGGTATTTTGGTAAGATTGTCTTTGATGTGAAGAGGGTAGAAGCTGCCCTTGGTTACTTGGAGACAGGAGTTGGGTTCCATGAAGCATTGCTGATCTCAAGAGATCAAATCAGACTAAATCATGAAGTTCTTAAAAAAAAAAAAGAAGAAAAATTCTCAGAAGAATATATCTTGAGTTTAATTTCTCTTTTGACCTTTATGCTTTGTTGGCAGGAGTGGGAGGTCCACAGTGTGGTTGTGAGGGTACATAAAAATGCATTCACCTTCATACACTTCCCTGTGGGCTGAGACATTGACTCCTTCATTGTTCTTCTTTCACAACTAAAGTAATCACCACCCACCTTCCTTATGAGTTTTTCCTCTCAGCTTTTGCACTTTTTCTCCTATATGGCCCTTTGGTATGCACAATAAAAAAATAATGCTGGAGGAAAACTAAGAACATTACAGAAGTTGAAGAACAAGAAATGACAGAGCTTGAATGTTGTGGGCACAGGTCTGCCTTAAGATGGAGGAAAATACCTTTGTGAGCCTCATGTGGAGAAAAAAATCTCTAAGTCAGATAATTAGGGAGTATTTTGCTTCAGGGTCCTATAGAGAACTCTGATTAAATTATCAGACCTAAAAATAATAGAGCTGGAGGAGCTGCTCACTTCACCTCAAGGACTCCTGCAATGTCCTGCAAGTGCTAAATGCTGTGATTGGTGAATTTTTTGTGGGAGCTGGCAATGCTGTTACATCATCATATGAATCATACGTACCTCTCCGTACTTCCTACCATGCCTTCCAGCTGTGGCCCTGCAGGCAGGAGAAAGTAGCCATGTACACAATCCATATCCAAATAGGCATTCTTTTTCTGGTGAACTATATTGTTTTTCCAAATATGCACTTAATTAATGCAGTGTACTAACTCTGAAAATGTTTATTTAGCTGACTGTGTCCTTGTTGCTAACAGTTACAGTGTGGTTGTGCTAGGAGTTGGGTGACTTAATTTTGTATGTAAGCTATACATTAGGGCCATTGCAGGCCAGGTCTTTATTTTCTGGATGTTTCTCTGTTTTCCTCATGAAAATTACTGATTTATTTGCTATACTGCATTCATTCCCCAGACATCAGCTCCCTGACTCAGACTTATGAATGGCTTCTAAGTTTAGATGCCCATGCCTGGCAGCATGGCATGTCTGGTTGTTCCTTAGCTGTCAGGAGTTTGGTGGGTGCTGAACTCTGACCATGGCACTTGAAGTGACCAGATAGTTGCAATCACCCCAAGTGTGTGAAAATTTGCTTGCCAAATATTGCAGGTGTTTTTGCAAACCCTGAACACCCTAGCACGTGTATTTGTTTTGTGAACACTGAGGTTAAAAGAAAAACCAAACTGAACCATGCAAAAACTAAGATTTGTAGCTGGTTGAAAGAGAGAAAGAGCATAGCTGTTCAGATAGCCAAGTGTAGTCAGCTATCTCATTTACTGGGGTTAATTTAGCAGCATTTGTGCCACTGGCAAAGTGACAGTCCTGTCACAAGAGACAAATCTGCTGAGTTCTCACCTGGGTGTGGGTGGGAGCCCAGAGTTACCAGCTGTGTGGGAGCAGGAAGGGCAGGAGCAGTTTCAAACTCAGCATTTAGGTGTTCCTGTGCTCTTCTGGAATGGCTGCTATGCTTTTTAATGCCATGGGATTGGTACACCGACATGAAGACATATCGAGGTCATTTGTGTGTTTGTGATTCTTTATTTGATTTGGATTTTTAAAATCTTTAATGCTTGCAAAATATAAAGAGCTGTACAATTGTTGAATAGCACTGAAACTGAGCTGAGTTTTAAAATGTTTTTGGGAAGGAAACCTAAAGTCGTTCAGTGGATGTACATGTTCTGCTGCAGCCCTGAGTGCTGAATCCCATCACGGCAGGGCTCAGTTCATCAGAGTGGCATTCATCTCATCTGTCTCTAGCTGTCTAAAATTAAAGTATCTAGGCCAGAAGGTGCTTCAGTCCAGCTATTTCATGTGCCTGTTTTCGGGTGGATAAGTCAGGCTCAGATGAAGTGTGTCTGCACTGGCTGCAGGGAGCATAGAGAACCAGTTGTGTCTGAGTTCAGCCCTGGAGCAGCCCCACAGTCTGGGAGAGCTCACAGCCTCGTGGTGTCATTTAAGACAGCAGTTGTGTTGGTAAAGTTTCCACTCAGAACAGCACTTGGGAACCTCCTTTTCCCCCTAAGCAGGCATGTTTCCCTGGAATCAGCTCTTACCAGATGTCCCCTTCTGGCTCCAGCTGTGTCAGCTAGGATGTCACTGCCCGTCAGTGCTTTTCAGAGCTGGTGACAATCCCACAGAGATCTGACAGCAGGGCAGGCTGCAGGAAGCTGAATCTATCAATTTATTGTAAACAATTTGCAGCTTTTGGGTTGATCTGTCGTGATGGATTCTACCCAAAGCAGACCCGGCAGCACTTGCACAAATGCTGCTACCAGCAGAGTGATGGCAGCAGCCACTGGACAGAAACTCCTGTGGCACTACAGTGTGGAAGGGGAGTGCAGCTCTCTTTCTGCAGCTCCAGCAGAGGAGACAGGGAATCTCAGCCTGGGTTCCATCCCCTGCACTGTGCAGTTCTCTGGCTTGTGTCTCATCTGCAGGGATGCTCGAGCACTCCTGTCTCTCACTGCGTGTGTGATAGAGTGGTGACCTTGACACGTTCTGCCAGGCTGAGTCAGTGAACCGTGAGGGAATGTGGTGTGCTTTGGGGACAGGTGTAATGGACACCAAGGAGCACTTGGGACAGGACAGCACTGGCAAGGACTGTCTGTCAGAGGCAGTGAGCACATACACATAGCAAGGAGTTGGTTGTGCCAGGGGGATTTGTGACAGCAAATGAGTTTGCTGTAGGTGTTAGCAGATGATTTCTGTGCTTGCATATATTCCTGCAGAGCCATTCTGTTTCCTCAGCCTTTACAGTCACAGATGTGGTGAGGCTATAAACACGGTAATCTCGCTCCTTCTTGATTCAGAATTTGGACTCTTCCTCGCTCCATTAAATCTCACATTTAACTTTATTTTGAAGAGTTTTAGTCATAGGCATGGTGTCAGGGACAGAAATGGTACATTTAGTTCTGCTGAATGGATAGGGTATTAGATTGACAGTCTCTGTCAGTGTTTAATTGCAGATTAATGGAAGGTAATATGTCATTATGGCAGCTCAGTAGCACAAGTTTTGGAGCTGCACACGAAGTCCCAGCTTTCATTTCTTGTTAGAGGAGGCTACTCTGACCCGCCTTGCACAATTTCCTCTCTGTTCTCTTGTGGCAAAGGATAGGAATATTTACAGTTCAGGTACTTAATGACCCCAGGAATATGATGCAAGACCAAAGGTGTAATTTAAAGGGTATGAAGAGATGGGGAAGAACTGATACAATGCAGGAATGACATAATTCCAACAATATGCTACAAGGAATGAATTATCTTTGAAAAGCTTTATGCTGTGAAATGAACAGCTTTCTGCACAACATCTGCCAGCAGATACAAAGGTGTTATTTGTGTCCAGAATGAGTAGATTTGCTCAGCTTTACTAACCACACCATGAAGTCAAGGGAGGGACTATATTCATGGGGTGGAAAATGAGGGCACTCCATAAATGGGTTATTGAAGTAACATTCCAAGTTATTGCCTAGTTGAGCCTCTGTCAGCCAGTACTTTAATACTTCATGTCTTGCAGCAGATGCCTTACACTGAGCAGGTTGATTTGAAGCTGTTCTTACTGAGGACCACCTCGAGACATTTACTTCCCTAAAAAGTACTTTACACTATAAGCAGCCCTCCTTATGTCTGCAGAAAAAATAATGCTATTTGAGAATGGAATAGATTGTGTTTTGGCCTTAGGGAAGGAGCTGAATAACGTGTTAGAAAGGACTTAATCACTTTGAGATATAATAGATCTTCAATTTGTCATTCCTTGTAAGACAACCTGTCACTGTTGCTGTGCAGGTACCAGGCACCTCCTCAAGAGTCACTTATTCTTGAACTCCACAACTGACAGTCCTGCTTGTGCAGACTGTGCAGTATGGAGTGTCATAAGGTAGGATGGATTTTTTTTTCTAATGGGATAGGGAGAGGTTCCTGTGTAGCAATGGGGAGTTTTTTGTCTCTTCCTGTCTGACTGGAGTTGCATGGAGGAAATGTTAACCATCCCAGAATGAAAGCTATGGCTTGAAAATGTCTGTGGCAAGCACAGGACTGCTTCTTCTGTGACAGATTTCAAGGCAGCAGTTGTAATGCTAGTTAAAGGAGAAGAGGAGAAGAGCTGCAGGTGAGGAGTTTCAGATGTGTGTGACAGGTCTGCTGGGAATTTTATCTCGTGCTGTATGAAGTATGGCTGCCACCGTGTTTGCTTGTGATGCACCATTTGTTTATGCTCCCTGTGCTGGCATTTCACCTATTGAACTATTTTGTGTGTCCAAGTTGTTCTCTGCTGCTGTAAAAGTGGGAACTGGCACAGCTTAGCAAAACTTTACTCAGAGGATAGCAAGTCTGTTATTGAAACTGCTGACCCAGGTGGGCCAGGGATGCTTCTATAGAGAAACAACATGTCTCTTAATAATCTTATGTAGTTGGGCCTTGAAGGTCCTTGTATGTGGGAGTGTTTTGGACTTGTGGAGTGCTGTGTGTTCCTGTGCAAAGAGCAACCCTACCATGCCCAAACCTCTCTCTCACAGTAGCAGCCCAGGGACAGTATTGCTGCAGCTGCTATTGCTCCCAATTCCTTACAGATAAGAAAGGATGCTGCAGCTTAGTTTGGGCAGTGAGGCAGCCAGGCTCCTCCTCCTCTCCCTATTGGCCTGCATGTCTGAATCACATCTGGGGAGAGAATCATGAGCGAGGCACCAGGGCTGAATGCAGTGCCACCATGTGGGAGCAGAGGTTCACCCTGCAGGGTCCAGGTGTGTTCCTTTGGGTCTAGCTGAGCTGCAGAGGAGGTGGCTGTGCACAGCAGCCTGGCAAAGGCTGCTGCCTGTGGACAGAGCACTGTGTGTGAACACTTCCTGATCTCCTCCAGGCACAATCAGCTTGCCTAGCTCAGGTCAATGATTTGTGTTGCTTTATACTAGCACTGATAATTTATTTTTCCTAAGTGTGAGTGTGCTGTTTTGACAAAAAGCAGCTCTTCAGGCAACAGTGTGGGGAGTACTCAGGAAGGAGTTGCAGTGAGTAGCTGAAAGGTGTGAAACTCCTTTAAGGGATTTAGGAAAAAAAGTCTCTGATGGTCTGAGATTCATAACCCTCTGCCCTTTGCTCAGGGCTTATTTGACAGCAATGGGTGAACAAAATATTAGTGCATTTATGGTTTGCAGGAAGAAAAGAATTCTTAGACATAATAAATATATGAGGCTAATACCACAGAATGACCAGGCTACTTCAGGAGTGGTAAGATCCTAATAATGCCTTTGTTTAAAAGGACTAAGATGCTATCTCACGTCTAGAACTGAGGAAAGTATTTATCATTAGTACCATGCTGCCAGATTTAGTAGTGTGAAAATAATGCAAACAGTCATCTGTAATGCAAATGTTGATGTCTGATTAATAGAGAAAATAACACAAGCAATTAATCCACAAGGGAGTAGATCATTATAAATGTAAATTAGATCATCAAAGGGTAAGCCACACTGAAATAAAACTACCCCAAAACATGATTAATTATTGAAATTCCAGTAAAAAAGGCATCTTTAACAATAGAGTCCTTGGAAGACATGTCATGTGGTTCATCAAGATTCTGGACAGGGTTATTTTACAACACAAAAATTGATTAGCTTAATTTTAAGTATGATGGGGACATTTATTCCATCTGAGATAGCGTTCTGTTTTAGTGACAGAGCACAGCCTTAGCACTGAATGGACTCATTTCTGATTTGTGTACACCCAATTTCTGCTATAGAACATAGTTTGCTTGAGTAACTCAGGAGATACCTGCCTGCATTTTTTTTCAGGGGTAAGCATAGCCTTTACATAAATGTTTGTACTTGCATATGATCTTAATCACCCTAAGATAAAATGTTAGAGGAAAGGCTGTCTTTCTGCGCAGGTCATAGAGATTTGTCAAAAATTAGTATCTCTTCTTGACTCTCAGAAAAATTTTCAGGTGACCTTGGGCAGATCACTTTATCGTTGCTGTGCTTTGTTCTCTACCTTGGTTTTGAATGTTTCAGCTTAATGATGTATAACATGAAATTATTTAAATGGTCTTCATTTCAAGTAATGCTAGGAATCTACCTTTGTAAAGTCCTGGTCACTTTTTAAAAGCTCAATTAAAGATGTTATTTTTTTCTAGCAAAGTAGGGCTTGCTGCTCTTCAAGTGCTGTTAAATGTTCAAGTGACTTCTGTTTTGAAGATAAACGGTATTTTAGCACTGTTTGTAACATTAAAGGCTAGGATCATAATCTGCATCTTTCCTGAGGTTAAATTTTACATTTTCTTATTATTAGAGACCTACTTAGGAACTTGGTATTTTTCCCCCCTTTCTGTTCAAACTAGACTCAGTGTACTTTACCACAGCAGTTTAAGTACATTTTGCATGGCATTATGGTGGTGTGCTGGACACCCTGCAGAACTGGCCTTGTGGGACACCTTGTACCTTATGCAAGGCCAGTTGGAGTTCAGACACCAAAATTGGCCAGAGAGAAGTTTTCTAACACAGTTTTGAGTGTTAGAAAACAGGCAGCAGTTTTATTGCAGATATTTATCTGCTTTATTGCAGACCATTGTCACTCAGATGATCCTCTAATTAATTGAATGCCCTGAGTGTTGGCTAAGCAGAGATTTTGTTGTGTACACTGATTACATATTCATTAGCTATCTCTGCTTACTTGATGTATATAGATTACTTTATTTTACATAGTCATATCCCTTATTGGAAGTCCTTTTATGGTTCTTTGGCATCCTCTTGACTTCTGTTTTGTCAATCTCATCTACTTCTCTTTATTTGCTAAAAGTAAAATGTTATGTTCTACTGTCCTTATCAAGTCCCCCCTTTTCTTAAGACTAAGTTACTTATGGGAACTAGTCTCTTAATACCTGTTTTTCATTTTATAGCATAACACGTTATAACAAGCAAGCTAAAACACACATAGCAATTAATGTGGTGATAAACAGCTATGAACAGATGTTTTAACCAAGTCCAGCTGGGTAACCATGAAGTAAGTTTGGTCCAGATTTCTTCAGATCCACAGGAGGTGTCTTCTGGAGCTGTGTGGTGTAAAATCTGAGCTTGTTTCCAAATTTCCTGGATATCTGTAGACACTCTACCAGTTTGATAGCAAAACAAGACTTAAGCATCTTGGGTTTTTTGATCACCCAAGGGCATTTGGCCCTTTTAGTTCTGGAATAATGTATCTATGATTTTACTCTGCCCAGTTTCAATGCAGTTAAAGTTGTCAGTGGGATTTGGAAAGGTCCCTTCCACTTTGACTGGAGCAGAGAGGTTCCACAGTCTTTGAAGTAGACCCAATCTCCTGGTTGGAGTTTGTGTGCTGATGTGTCCACTCCTGTCAGTCTGGAGATCATCACTGCTTGCTGTGAATCCCATGAAGTTTTATGAAGAGAAATTAGGTAATTATTCAAGTTGACCCCTCCTTTTAGGTGTGTGTCTGCTGGAATACGTGGTAGAGTTGACTGTATAGCAACTCATAGGGGCTTATTTTGCAGGTGTGCCACAGCTGAATTCTAATTTGTAGTACAGCAACAGCTAAGGCTGGGAGTCCTGTCCTAGAGGTTTCCTGGCATATTTTACCCAATTGCAATTTGTATAATTCATTCAGTCTACTTTGTCACTAGCCTGGGGCCTGTAAGGTGTATAAAGATCCAAAGCTATTCCTTCCAAGGCTTTCCTAACCTATTGTACCATTTGTGCATGCATTAAAGTGGGAACTACTCGCTGATAACAGTCCCAAGGGTACCCCGAATCTAGTTATTATTTCATTCAACAATATTTTAGTCACCTGGCTTGGTTGGTGCAACAAGGAAAGGCTTTTGGCCATGCAGAAGAGTTATCCACCAGAACTAGGAGGTGTTAACACCCCCCTTTTCTGGGTAATTCAGTGAAATTAATCTGCCAATATTTACTCAGAACATTTCCAGATTTCATGCTCGTAGCATTACTTTATTAGCTGTGTTAGGGTTGTTTCTTTTATAAACTATACTTGTTGGATTCTTGATTGTACAATCTGAGCCATTTAAAACCCAGTTACAGATTATTGCAAATGTTTCGGAAGTTTCTCAGTACTCTAATGAGTGGCTTTATGTTGACAATCCACTATTTCACACAAGATCGGTTCTGGGGCTATTATTTGCCTGGTTGGAGTAACTGCCCAGCCTCGTGGATCAAATTTTGCTTCTAAGGTTTCAATTAATTGACAGTCCCCAGCACTATACTCTGATTTTTCTACTGGGAGAGGTATCTCTGACAGGACTATTAAAGATATGTTTTCTCTAGTGCCTTTTTCTGCAGCCTCTTTGGCAGCCTTACTGGCTAAATAATTCCCCAGTTGCAGTTTGGTCTTACCTGCTTGGTGTGCACTGCATTGCATGATAGCAACTTCTGCTGGTTTCTGGATACTTTTGAGTAAATCTGAGATGTGTTTTCCGTTTTTGATCGATGTGCCTTGAGATGTCAAAAAGCCTCTTTCTTTCCAGATGACCCTGTGTGCATGTACCACTCCAAAATTTTTGTGTTTTGAATCAGTCCAAATGTTAGCTCCTTTTCCTGTACTCAATTCCAAAGCACAGTGAGTGCAATTACACATTGGAGGGAGTGCCCCTGATTCAATTGCCTCATGGTGTGTAGTCACTGCGTATCCAGATAGTCCTTTTCCATTTTGGACAAAGCTGCTCCCATCAGTAGACAACTCTCAATCAGGACTTGCCAAGGGTCTGTCTCCTAAGTCGGGTCTGCTGGAATACACTTCTATAGTTTGTAAGGAAACAAAGCAAAACATAGTCATGCTGTGGGGTTCCTTCTACTTATTGGGCAGATAAAAACACAGCAGGGTTAATGACAGAAGTTGTTTTGATTGTCACATTGTCTTCAAGCAAGCTACAGCAAGACTACCTGGTACTTCAGCATCCAGCTAGGAGAGATGCAGTGGCCCCCTTTTTGCTTGAGTACCAACAGCACCACGTGTGGTACAAAAATGACAATCCCAAATGACAATCCCAAAGTCAGTTTTCAAGCTTCCTGGATCGAAGAGCAGTAGCTGCTACTGCCCTACAACTACACCAGCCTTGGCTGCCATTGAGTTGCACTGGAAAGCAGCCCACAGCCCTCCTGTGCTCCCCCAGGAGCTGTGGCAGCACTCACAGTGCTACGTGCTGCCTTTCATGGGTAAATAGTTCACACAGGCACGTGGGCTCTGGGACCCCCAAAGCAGGGCCTGCATAAGGGCTTGCTTCAGTTGCAGAAAGGCAGCCCATGAATCATCAGTGCAGACTGTAAAGTCTTTCTGAGCTGTCTTCAAGAGCTCATATAGTGGCTTTACTAGCAGCCCACAATTGCTGATGTACAGGAGACACCATCCCAAGAAATGTATATATGTCTCTTACCTTTTGTGGCAGTGGGTGTTGGTAAATTCCTTCTTTTCATTCCTGTCCCAGCCTCCTTTCTCCTTGGAGAATTTCGAATCCCAAGTGAGTTATTGTGGTCTGGAATGTTTCTGCCATGTCTTTGGATCCTCTATATCCAGTTAGTCCCAGAAAATTCAGCAAGGTCACGGTCTGATCCCAGCATTACTGTTTAGTTTCAGTGGCTGTCAGAATGTCATCTGCATACTGTAACAAAACTCCAGTAGGGTTATGTTTTTTCCATTCCTCCAGTTCTTTTGCCCACTGATTTCCAAATATGGTGGGGCTGTTTTTAAAGCCCTGTGGTAGAACCATCCAAGTCAGGTGTCTTCTTCTCTCTCTGTTTGGATTTTCCCATTCAGAAGCAAATAGCTCTTGACTCTCAGTACTCAAAGGAATGCAGAAAAAGGCATCTTTCAAATCTAATACTGTAAACTGTTTTAATTTTTCATTCAGGGTGTTGCTAGTAAGGTATAAAGATTTGCTGCTACTGGGTGTATATTTTCTACTATCTTTTTTATGGCTCTAAGGTCCTGTACCAGCTGGTAAGCCTTTCCTTCAGTTTGCATTCTTAACTGGTAAAATAGGGGTATTAAATTTGGATTGACATTCCTTCAATAGGCCATATTTTATAAATTTTTCCACAAGGGGTTATAACCCCTTACGACTTTCTATTTTCAAAGGCTTTTGCCTTACCTGTCCTGCTCTAGGTTTCAATTTAATTCTTACAGGCTCTGCTCTTTTGGATCACCCAGGCACCTTTCCAGCCCAGACTGTCAGGATCACTGTGTCCTTAAGTGATACTGGCAAATGTATCATGTCCAGTTTTAGAGGCTGTAATGCAAAAATAGAGGCTTCCACATAATTAGATTCTGGAATAATAACCAATATTTCGCCATTTTAAAATTTGATTTCAGCATTTATTTTTTCCTAAAATTCTCTCTCAAGGAGAGGCTTTGGTGAATTAGGTAGATGCAAAAACTGGTGAGTCATCCACTGTTTTCCTAATTTAAAATGAATGGGCTTGAAAAATGGCTGAGTTTTGCCATTCCCTGTTGCACCAATGATTTTTAGAAAATAGTACTCAAGTTCCCTCTTACTGTATTTAGCACTAAGTTACTAGCTCCTGTATCTATTAAAAATCCTACCTCCTCATTCCCCAGCTTAGCTGTAAGCAGAAGTTGTGCCGGGGAAGAATCCTCCAGTCCTCCTCAGTAATCATCAGTGACAGCCACAGGTTCTCCACATCCTTGTCCCTCCCCTTTCCCTGCAGCCACCATTCCACTAGAAATTCCTTCATTAACTCCAAATACTTTTTGTTTAGTTATTTCTTGCTGGTTTTCTTTGTTCTGAAAAACTCCACAGGGAGCATCTGACAGCTTCCCTAAATCATGCTGGTCTTGTCCCTGAGCCTGTTGTAATTTCTTTCTAGTATCATCTGAGGTTTGCCCCACAAATATGGGGGCTAATTGAGTTTTTCCTTCCTCTGTTTCAGGATCAATATTAGTGTATTTTTGAGCCATTTCTTTCAGGCAATTTAAAAATTCACTAGGTGATTCCTTACCATCCTGCTTAATTTCAAATAATTTTGACATATTGATAGCCTTTGGTATGGCATTTCTAATTCCATATAGTATCCATTGTTGATACCTATTTAATCTC
Organism: Rhabdornis inornatus; assembly: GCA_013397075.1. Lineage (NCBI taxonomy): Eukaryota > Metazoa > Chordata > Aves > Passeriformes > Rhabdornithidae > Rhabdornis > Rhabdornis inornatus. The sequence goes on along the minus strand of VWZS01006230.1, from coordinate 454,801 downwards.
TCTCTAAACATGGGCACATTAGGATCCCACTTGGGATCCACAGTGGGAAAATTAATGTCCAGCGTACCTGACAAGTTGCCTGTCAAAATCTGCTGTTCCACAAACCTCCTGCTGGTTTTAACAACCATCTCTCTTTCTGTACTGTCAAACAACATTTCTAACATAGCATCTATATCCTTCCAGTCTGGATCCTGAAGTTTTATCATCATTTCAAATGTTTTTGCCATTTTGTCTGGGTCATCTCGGTAGGTGCCAGCCATCAACTTCCAATTATTAAGGTGTGTTATTGAAAATGGATCTCGTGCTGTAATTGGACCATCTATACCAGCTGCCTGATGGAAGGCAGCTGCTCTCACATCTCTGTGTTCAGCTCTAGTTGTCTCTGCAGTTGAACTAAAACCCTCTGTTCCTTGATACATCCTGTCTATCTCTTCTGTCTCCCCCTCTGCTCCTCGATACATCCTCCCTGTCCTCTCTGTCTTCCCTTCTAGACCTGCTAAATCCACCTCTTCACAGGCCAGCTGTCTCATAAGATCAGTCTCAGCAGCCTGGTTTTCTGTTTCCCCATCCACCCTGCAGTTAGGACTGACCATAACATTTAAATCGTCCTTCATACTGGGGAGATGTTTAGAACAAGTTTGTCCTGTGCTGCACAGAGAACAACATTTTCCTTGATTCTCCTTTTCAAGAGCCAGCACAAAAGGGTCTGAGGGGGCTGGATTCAAGCCACAATCTTTCTGCCATTCAGGGTGATTCCGTAAAGTGAAAAACATATCAGCATACATAACCTCATCCCATTTCTGTTCCTGCCTTAAAAACAGCATTAACTTTAACAGTGTATTATAATTCAGAGTTCCATTTTGTGGCCACTTTTCTCCAGAGTCTAGTTGGTACAATGGCCACCGCTGATTACAACACTTAATCAAATTCTCCCTGGTCGCTGGTCCCCCAGGGGGACCTCCAATCTTTTTCCAATGTTGCAAAAGGCAGCCAAGGGGGGATTTTTTCAGAATACCCTTTTTAGATTGTCCACTGCCCATCTCTGAATAGTAGACCCAAAATGCTGCAATACAGATACAAATGCAAATACAAAGCAAATATGGATTGATAAAACCAAGTCAAATAGCGAATTCTGGAATATCAAATAACCCACCCAATGCCCTGGAAGTGCCACAAGTCTTATTCTTCCCAAAAGAATGCCTTAGTACCAAATGGGATCTTACCTGTGTCCCAGACTGGTCCGGGGATCTGTGGTCTTCTCCAGGAAAGTCCCGGTGCTGGCGTGAAGATCCAGAGATCCCTCGGATCCACGGGAGATCAGGCAGAGTGTCCCGTTGGGAGTAGCAAGAAGTGACACCGAAATCGGCCAGGCAGAAGCTTTCTAACACAGTTTGGAGTATTAGAAAGCAGGCATTCCTCCCTGCAGCGCGGGGCACTCGGGGCTCGAGTGCGCCGGGCGTCGGGGAGCAGAGCTTTTATCGTTCACTCTGATTACACATTCATTAGCTCTCCCTGCTTACTTCATGTGTAGGGATGACTTTATTTTACATAGTCACACCCCATATCAGTTGTCCTTATATGGTTCTTTGGGGTCTGTCTTCAGTGTTTGGTGTCCTTTGGAGGGGGCTGCCCCTTGACCCCCACTTTTGAGTAACTGCAGTATCATTGTTTTGCATAACTTCGACTGTGTCAGCCTTGCAGAGCTGAGCTGGCATCCTGCTTGTGTTCTGCATGATTTTTGTTTAGTTGGCCTTATCTACTTCTCCAAGGCTACCTTGTTCCTCTTATTTGATAAGAGTGAACTGTTGTTCTGTTCTGCTGTCCTTATCGTTTTGATATCTGTTGCTGGAATGAGTATTTGAAAGAATGTCAGAGAGGAGAAAAATGTGAGAAGTATCTTCCGTAGTGGCAAGCGGGCCTGTGAGCAGTCAGGACTTGTAGCAGGGGTCCAAAAGGACTGACAAGAAACACTTGTATACAGGATAGGTTGACAAGAATGTTGAAGAATGGAATAGAATCTGAACAACTTTGTCTTGCTGTTCAGTACCTTTTTTTTTTTCTTTTTTTTAATTTTTAATTTGAGGAAACAAGATTTTCTAAATATTATATTGTGAATAAATATTATCCAGGACATGCCATATCTTTCTTCGCTTTCTCTTATCATAAGGAGCAGAACCCCAGTCTAGGATAGCCTCTGGGTTAGAAAGTGGCTCAGAACAAGTTTTGTGTACTGCTCTCCTTAGACTTTTATATGCTGCTTTGTCTGTCCACATCTTTGTCTAACCTTCTGTATATTCCACCCGTCACCCCTCTCGATCTCCAGTTCTTCTTTTCTTTCGCTTTGCCACCTTACTTTTCAATTCAGTTTTGCTATTTTTTTTTTTTTTTTTTTTTTTTTTTTTTTTTTTTAGTCTGCTTTGAAAGACAGGAGGTTGAAATCCTGTAATAGATGGGTGTCCTTGGAGCCTCTTGGCTGTTAACCAGCACTGAGTCTTGACTGGTTCCACACAGGAATTGATATCTCAACCGTGGTTTGAAATTGTTATCCAGAAAGTTTTCCTTCACTGTGAACCACAGTCAGTAGTTTCTATTGCTCCTGAATATTATTTTCAGCCCTGGCAGATTTAGCTTTTGCAAATAGCACTAGAGTGGTGATGCTTGTGATGCAAATTTCTGTAGCTGAGAAGACCACCTGATGGTAAATGTTTCTGCTTCTTCCTTCAGTCAAATGGCCTTGAGGCATTTCTTAGAGGAACTTGTTTGGAATATTGTATTAGGTACCTGTGTGCTTTTAAGGCTCCAACAGCTAGATTTAAATGCTGTAGAACACATACAGAAAACCCAGGAAGTAAGAAACAAATATCTGCCAAGAAAAAGCACTTCTGCATTTTTATACTGTCATTATATCTTAAGTCCCAACCCTTCTGCTCTGATTCCTGTGTACAGCTCTCCTGTACAGGAAAAAAAAAATTTGGCTGTGACTACCCTTTCATTCTGTGCTCCTGAGCCTCTGGTGGTGCCAGCAAGTCATTTCTGTAAGCATCCGAGTTTAAATAGCAGCCTTTTTAGCCTGTAGTGGAAAGTGTCCCACCTGGTCCTCTTCAGCTTAAGGAAGGATGAGTGCAATGCCTTGCCCTGAGGAGCTGGGAACGTGAATGGTAGAAAATGTATTTTCCTGAGTTCCCTTAGGGCTGCACAGAGAACCCTGGAGGGAAAAAAGGCAGCTGAGAAGAAGTGGATGTTGGTAAATGGTATTAAAAGCTAGCAGACAGGGAGATATGTGAATGCAAGATACATAGGCCTGTTAAGTGAGGGAGACTGAAAACCCAACTTATTCCAGTGGCATGAAGAATGAAACAAGAAAGGTGGCACTCAGTAGGGTCCATTGGCTCCTCATAAATTTTGAATTGTCTGCCTTTCCTTTTTTTAATATCCTGTAAAATGAAAAGCTGGGATCATTAGAGGATGTGCTGGTGATAGGAAGTGAGAGAAGAAATTTCTGTATTCTTGCCTTCATTTCTCTGACTGTCGGCGATTTGTTGGTCAGTTATCTGGGAGCTGGATGTATCTGAAATTTGTAAAAGTGTAGATTATGTTGTTCAATTTATCTTGCCTGCATCTTTAGAACCACAGTTGGCATGACAATGTTTTGGGCTCATTTCAATGAAGAAAAGGATTTTAATTTTTCAGCACCCTCTGTGCAGAATGGCACTTAAGCTTCATATATTTTTATAATTTTGGTAGGAATGTTAAGAAGTTGCTGTTTAAAACAAACATGTGGGGTTCTGCTAATTCCTGGAAATCATTTTAATTAAGAGGAAGAGGAGAAAAAGAAGGAAAGGCAGCCCTTTGGTATTGGACTGGGACTTCTGTGTGTGGTGCAAAATGACTGAGTGCTCTCAGAGAGCAAACACTCAGTGCTAATGAGAAACTACCAGTGAGGTGTGAGCAGTTGCTTTGCAGAACAAGACCCATGAAGTGGTCTTTTATACTTGTCAGTCCCTTCTCATTTCACCCTCAGCTGACTTGCAGCCCTCTGAAAAATGAGGTCTGGGTGTATTTGCCATAGATCTCTCAAGTCACTTGGGAGTCCTGGAGCAGCTCTGCACGTTGTGATCCATCCTTGTGGGAGGATGGTAGGAGCATCAGCATCACATGGGGATTTGTTCCGCTTGTAAAGAAGTTAAGGCTGTGTCTTGTGATCTGGTTATAAATTATCTGGAGGTCAGCAGAGGATTTTGATAAATATCTTGGGCTTTCCATGAGAACTTTCATATTTGAAGTACTTTTTCTTTTGAGCAATCCTGTGTGGTCTCTAAGAGTGACCGTTCTCTTTGGTGGCCATCTGAATTCCAGCTGGATAAAGTCTTAGCTTTTCATTGTTGTCTCTGTTCTTCACATGAGGTAGCTGTTTTTCAACAGGGTGTTTTTAAACTCTGTCTCCATAAACTTTCCAGACATAGTTGCCTTTACAAGGTGGGAGAAATGTGTATTTAAAGGCATTATTTAAAATAATTCCTGGACAAAATTCATTAACTTCAGTGAAGTGTCTTAAATTCAAAAACAACATGTGGGCCAGCCTTCTTCCTCCTGTTTTTTGTGGATGCCATCCAGCTGTGTACTTGTTAAAATGCTGTTATGTGCATGAGTTCTCAGCAAAGTGGGGTTCTCTGCCTGTCCCCTACAATGTGCATATCAGTAGCAGTCACATATTAATATTGGTGGGGAATAACTTACTGATTTCTGAACCACTTAAACTCATTTAATGGAAGGGTGGGTGTTTCAAAGCTGTCAATCCTCTGAGTTTCATTCCTCTGTCATCACAGCTTTTTGAAAACAAAAGCTATGTACTGTCTAGAGAGTCTTCTGTTGAATTTTTAATAACTTTGTGATCAGGTGCTGTGCAATTCGGCAGGTAATTGGACTGTGTGAAACCCAGAATGTTTCAACAGGAGTATGTACATAACCACCAGTTTGTACTAATTAAATAATTGCTTCCATTAGGAATGTAATTAATGCAAATTAGATAATAGAGAAAGGTAAGTGGTCAATTTAACTGCTGTGGTTTTGTTGCAGAATTTTCAATTATTTACTTTGTGGCAAAGAAGAAAGCATTGGAAAATATTGCTACTGAAGAGCTCAAATGAAAAGGGATCATCTTGCAGTGTGCATGGCTGTATGTTAGACTTGTGCTGAAAGCTTTTTATACTTCTCTAAGGTTGTATGACAGGTTATAGTTAGAGCTGGGAGGAAGTAGGCTCTTTCCCCCCACCAAGGAACTTTTAAGGCTTAGAAAACCTGAATATACTGACAAGGTTGTGTCATTGCCTGAAGTGGCCCAGCAGTGTCCGTGGCTCAAAGGGCAGTCAGTGATGCAGTGCTTGGAGATGAGGAAGGTCCAAGGTCAGGGTGCTACACTTTGGGTCGGGGAGGTAGAGGGCCAGGCACAAATTTGTGTGAACAAGGCAAGGCCCAAGGGTTTGAGCTTCATTGCAGCTCCATAGCAAATAAATGAGTTATTCTTGACATGAATATCTTCTCACTTACCAGGGCTTTGGTTGTTCTTGGCAGGGATTTTTTTCCTCTATTCTTTCTTTTTTCTTTTTTTTTTTTTAAACACCTGAAATGCCAGCCTGAGACCAGAAATACTTTATGAAAGCCAGGCAGATGACAAAACCACCTTTTTTTGAATTTACCTCAGTGTTTGTGAGTGTTACGTGTCTTCACAGGAAATAATGTGTTTGTCTCTGGCATGATACTGGAACAGCATTGAAAAATGTGCATTCAACCATGGGTTGAAATTTTCTGTGTTTTAAATGCTTCTATCTAGTCCCAGAGCAAAGAAAGGCCAACTGAAGCAGGCATAGCTGGGACAGGATGAAGTCTTGATCACCAATCTTGCTGAGCAGAACCCAGCCAGAAAGGTGTACCCAGGCACAGGCAGAAAGCATCAGAGCTCTTCCATTTCAGTGCCTTGTATCTGAGGAATTCCCTGAAAACTGCTGCCAGCAGCAGTGTGGATATTGGGGGACTGGCAATCAGTGAATTCCTGTTAATTTTGTCCTTGCCACTGCTGCTGTTAGGGATGAACCACAGTAGTTAGGTTGTCAGTGGAAGCTAGAGAGGAGGGCAGGTGTGAGCCTACACTAATTTCCTCCTTGTTCTCACCTGTATAACTGTCCCTGCTCTCACAGGTCTGAAGTCATATGCTGCAATACAGAATTTACCTGTTATATTAAATGTCTTCTAAAAATCAGATAAGATCAAAGCTCCTCAAGTGTGCTTTAGATAAATGGCTTGCTCTTCGTAAGCAAAAGATTGAATTGCCTTGACATTTTATAATCTGTCTGATTCCACATGTTGAAGTTGAAATGCATTGGGAAAGGCCCTTGTCATTTTTCTGAAGTCTGCTGTGTCTCTGAGGACAGGAGCAATATCCTCACTTCCTTGCAGTCTCGTTTCTGTATCTGGTCCTGCAACCTTCAGAAGCCTGGTGTAAGGTTTTGTTTTCCTCAGGACTGTGCTGGCTTCTGGACAGTTTAAGCATACTTGTTTCTAAATTGTATCTGATGAGAAAATACGAGAAGATCAAATAGGGCTTTATTCTCCGGAATACCTCAGCTACATGAGTTGCTCGAGGGTGGAACTGGGTGACTTCTCGTCAATCAGTACTGCCCTATTCTCCATGGTACTGATCTCTGCTTGAGCTGCTGGAATTTATTATTTGGGGAATGAGCTTTCCCAGCCTTGGCTCTAATCTGTTTTACTCGTGAACAATCTGTATACAGCGTTGACACAAACAATTTCTGTGCCAAGCTAATATGCAGTGCAAGGGATAACATATTTAGATGTCTGTGTTGGATTTGGGAGGCTGTGAAGCTCATCATTCCTGCCTTTTCTTATCAGATAGTTGACTGCAGCATTCTGCTACCATGCAGCCTGTCAGAAGTTAGAGGTATTTCTGTCAAGGGAAAGAAAGAAAGAAAATTCAGTCCTTTTCTCTTTCTGCTCTGTTGCTTCAGGAGATGCAGAGAAACGTGATCCCTGAGGATCTCTGCAAATAGTGAGATGAGGATATATAGAGAAGGCAGAAATCAGCTACAGGACACCATGCACTGAGAAATTCCAGATTCAATTGGCTTTTGATACCCCAGACTTTAGGCTGCTTTTTGGTAGTAGGCATTACAGATTTCTGCTGTCTTAAGGCAGCAGGAAGCACCATCAGGGCTCTTTCACAGACACAGCAGGGATGGGGTGGTGTGTTGTCAGTGAGCCATCAAATTCTTACACCAAAATCACTCTTTGGTAGTTACTTTTTCTACATAGATGTCAGAATTAGTGATTCTTTATTAGTGGTAAAGCATTTTGTCAATAATTTCTCCCTTGAAATGAAAACAATGCAATTAATAATGCTGAAAAGAAATGCTTCACAAAGGACTGGAAAATGTCCTGATTTTGAGTCCTAGTGAAAAGTAGAGACTTCAGTGTGCCACTATTTTTGAAAAAATTGTGTTCTGGCAAGGCTTCTTTGGGTAAGGAGTCTCACACACCAGGGGAGATGAGGAGGTAATGGCTGTCTGCTTGTTGTGTCAGATGTGTCTGTGTGTGTGATGTGATCCTCCTTGCTTAAAAACACTCTCAGGTGAGACCTACCTGCAAAGATTATGCTCATTAGAGCTTCTCTCCAGCTGCAGGGGCAGGGACTGTGGCTCACATGGCTGGCATCCAGGATTTTCTAAACTGCATTTGGAGAGTTCCCCTCTCCTTTCAGTTGCTTGGCTGTCTCGGCAGCTGGCTCAGACCTGCTCTTAATCCCAAATTCCAGCCAAGGCTGAACCTTGTGTACCAAGGCAGGGAGGTCTTGAGCTAGAGATGTCTTCCCTCCCAGGACACAGACTGCCCTGCTTGTTGCACTCAGGTTGTGATGAAAATATAATTTATTTAATCTAATCTGTTTAACATTGGCCATACTGCCACTAGCCTTCAGATTTCTGGTTTGTGTTTGTGATACTGTTTTTCTTCCCCCTGAAAACTGAGCTCCTTATATCAGTTAGAGTGGCTGCTGAAGAGCTAGGAATTTGCCTTTGTATGAGGCTTTTAAAGTAATTATTTATGATTCTAAGATGATTGGATATGTTTCAGTGTCAGCACTGGGTATGCATTTTCAAGAATGCTATTGAAACTTTCATACAAAAAAATCCACTATGTATGTTCCTAGAATATTATTTTATTTGATTAAAGAAAGTATTCAATTCAGTGCTGTTGAATAAACTCTCATTTAGTCTTTCAAAACGTCTGCAGTGCTTTCCTCCTTCCAGGACAGGCAGAATTTAAACAAATGCCAAGCAAAGAAGGGGACAGAAACATTTTTTTGGTGTTACAACTCTCCTGCTTTAACTGGGACTAGTTATGCTGAATACATAATCACAGGCTCAGAAGCTTAATTTTTTGTTGAAGTGAGCTTCTCCAGCAGGAGTTTGAAAAGTCACAGTGTGATTGATGTCAAGTAAGCCTGAAGTTGCTCAGGCCTTGAGCTTGTTCTGTGCAATAATGTGAGTTAACCTCAGTGAACAATCAACAGCCACAGTCTTGGACTAGCAGAACTTCCAGATTATGACAAAATAAGAGACCTCGAGTTTTTATATCCTTTGAAAGGTAAATGAAAAAGTTAAAAGAAGAACTTTGTGGTCAATATTTTGTGGGGTCAGTATGGCTTTAGACACTTTCAACAAAATGGATGCTGACATTCCTTGTTATCTAGTTTTCTGTCACACATGGAAAAAAAATAATTTCATAAAACAAAAAGATTAATGAAAAGGGAAGAAATGTATTTTAGATTTTAATAATGATTTATATTCTATTAATTTTATCTTAACTTTATAATTAATTAAGTTTTGTATTTTAGTAATGTTGCCTATAGATATGTTTTGTTAGGTGAGCAACAGAGCTTCTCCTCTGCTTCAGGCAAGAGTTCAGAATTTATTTCTGGGCTGTGTGCCTGGTCAGTTGTATTATTATATGTAGATCACTGTGCTAAAATGCAGAAGGATTTACAGTTAAAGTTGTGGTGATCTCTAAGAGAGTTCACTAGGTCAATCAAATTCTCTCTCTAAGATTATAAATCAGGCTAGGTCAAGTAATACAGAAAACATACAAACACTTTCTTGGCTTGGAAACAAAGCAGAAACATTGTAGAAACAATTCCTCCACCTTTAAGCACACTTAACTCAAATTTTTGTTGGTTTTGCTATTTGAAACTGGAACAAATATAGGATTCTCTTCTTTCTAATAAGCTGGAAACAAAAATAAAGGCACGTTTGTCCCAATGAGGTCCTTTTTACTACATAGCACTCTCCCAAGATGATCTCCATTCATGGCTCACTTCTATTCAAGTCCTCTCTTAAAAGCTGCTGGGAAATAAACTTTGGATGCATTTTCCCAGTTGTGAATAATCTGTTCCTGTGGTATAGGTGCAATTTGGATAAATGACATTATGAGGGGGAGCACATTTTTTGCCTTGCATGGCACTTTAGGCTCCGTGCCTGACACAGTAATGCTGTTGTAGGTAGCAGAAGTGTTCACAAGTGGGTAAGGACACATTGATGCAATCAGTGGTTCAGTCTCCTTTCCCATATAGAATCACTTCTTCTCTGAAAGATCTTCTAGTGCTGTGCTTGAATTGTTTAATTCATGCAATAGATTTTTTTTTCCTTCTCGGTACGTCTCCTGTACTGACTGTGTGCTTAAATGGGAAGGAATGGCCTTATTTCTTCTGGCTGTCTAATCTAATTAATCTGTTTCGTTTATTCAGTAATTAGACCATGCAGGTGGTTTTTTTTTTTTTACTCATGAAGTAGAAGACAGGGCTGAACATCTCTGTTTGTTCCTGTGGAGTCTGTCTGGTTGGAAAAAGGGCATCCTCCAGTGTCATCCTCCACTTGAAACAGGTGTTTGAAGTTCACCCCTTTTGGATGACTTTGAACCAAAGGCAGGGAAAGCCTACTGGGCAAGGAAGCATCAAACACCGTGTAGGCCCTTTGAAAGAGTTAGATCTCTCTCTGATCTCACTGGTTTCAGTCAGGCTATTAGGTCTTTAAGCATCTTGTCTTTGAGGATTAATCTGTACTCTTAATTGTCCATTCCTGATGATTTCTGTCACTCCAAGTGTGCTAATTCTGCCTTAATAACTATGGAAGTCATTGCATTGCCATAAAAACACTTGTTATTCTGCTTATAACTTTCTTCACTTAAAAGCCTTCCCTTTGAAGCCTTTCAGCCACTCCATAATTGGGGTGATGGGGGATGAGAAGCATGAGTAGAGCCATAGCACTTGGTAAATCATTTCTTCTCAAGTTCTCTGGGCTCCTGGAGCAAGGGGAGTGTCACCATGTCACCTTTTTGCTAAAACCTGCTGGTAGCAAGCTGTCAGTGTTGATTCCCAGGCACTTTGCATTAGAAGGGGATCTAACATCTGCACTTGCCAAGTGTCCTGTGGGCTTTGACAAGACTTTGTGTGCAGCTGGGAGCAGTGTGCATTTGTATGTGAGTCTTACCATGATGGAAGTGAAGTGCCACAAAGATGAGTGATGGAGAAGGGCTGAGATGAGAGAGGTGGGACTATTCAGCTTTTAGAGAAGACTCAGGGGGAATCTTATCAATATTTGTAAATAGCTGAAGGGAGGGTACAAAGAAGATTGGAATGAGGCTGTTTCCAGTGACAGGAACAGAAGCACAGACTGAAACAGAGAAAGTTCTGTCTGAACATCAGGAAAATTCTCTTGCTGTGAGAGTGACTGAGCACTGGCACAGGCTGCCCAGAGAGGTTGTGCAGCCTTGTGGTTGGAGATCTTTAGAAGCTGTCTGATACAATTCTGGGCAACAGGCTCTGAGTGCCTCTGCTTGAACCAGACAGTTGGATCAGATGTCCTCCAGGGCTCCCTTCCAGCCTCAACCAGCCTGAGATTCTGTGGAGTTTTAATACAGGGCGTCATGTGGGTGATGACCTGATCTGTGATGGAGGTTTAATTTAATCAGTTTAAGAAAATCTTTTCAAAATTTCTGTATGCGTGAGATTTTGGGGAGAGCTCTACTTTCTCTTAAAGCTATAAATGAAAAATTAGTTTTTATGTTTATACAAAAAAGATCAGAAGTATAACTTCCTTAAAAATGAAAATAGTATGTAAGACTGAAATTTGAATGCTCTGTGTATTATGAAAACCTTTTTATTTTAGAAAGCTGATCTTTAATTTTACTTTTCAGTTTCTTGTATTTTCTCTTTTTCAACAAACTTCCCCTCTCCCCAGTATTGGATTTATACATTATATATTCTGGATGCGTAGAATTTATGTATATGTCTTTTTTGAGTCTCAAGTCCATGAAGTGCTCATATCTGATCCAGTGTTTAATGGAATGGCGTGCTCATATCTGATCCAGTGTTTCACAGGATTCAGATTATGCAAAGAAGGTTGCTAATGCTGCCTTGTTCTAATGAAGTGTTTGAACATGGGCCTGAGTGGAAACATGCTGTGTGTGATGTTCAGACGTGCCCATGGGAGAAAGGAGCCTGAATCCCATTGAGAGTGAAGAACATGATCTCAGCAGCTTCAGAATGTGATGTGTCCCCCTTGCTCTGCTCCTGCTGCCATTGGTGGGTGCTGTCATTCAGGAGCCAAGCTGTGGGTTTCATACATTGTCCCTTTACAGTCACACCTTGCCAGGCTTTTCTCTATTTTAGCATAGTTAATGAGGGAGTGTCTCTTCTGTCCTTCCCAAAGGCACGGTTAGAAAGAGTTGTTTTTGTCTTTTGTGAAAGATGTGTGACTCCTGACACACAGGCTCTTGTTTTGCAGGTCCCCAGTTTGCTGGTTGCCACCTTGTCAACTGGGATCACATCAAGTGCTCAGAGCTCCCATTCCTCCATCAGGTACGTGAACAGTTGTGATCAATTTATTGATTTGAAATAACTTTCTGAGTAGATAATTGCATTTCAACTGTATGCCTCAGTGAATGGCTTTTTAGAGAATAGAAATGACAATCTGCAGAAAGTAGTACAGTTAATATAATGGATCAGACTGGTACCAGGAGATGTTGCTTACTGCTGATGTGGATTGTTTCCTTGTTTCCCCTGGGGTGTCGTGGCCTGGAAAGACATTGTACTGAGCACTTTGCATGAGGGGACTGAAGTGGGAATTGAATTATTAGCCCAGCGTCCTCTGTTTTTTCTTACTGGCAAACTAATTTCATATGATGTGGTTGTTGTTTTCCTGAATACTGAGCACAACTGTATTCTTTCATACTCAGATCACTTTTTTTTTTAAATTTATTTATGACAAATGCTGATATATTATGAGAATTCACTGTTTAAGAAAAAATAATTACAAATAATAAATAAAAACCTATGTACCAAAATCGTGCATGAAATCTGTCAATCTTCATTCTTTCTCCCAAATCTGCATTCTTTTGCACAGCTTATGTATTTTGAATAGGAAAAAAACCCAGGTCCAATCCTTGGAAATCACGTTATAAAAACAGTGAAGGTGTAGAAGAGCACACTGTGGGAAGGAAAGGACAGATAAACAGATTAAAAAAAGAGGTACTGCAGCACCTGGCAGAGTTGCTGTACCTATATAGTTGATCACCCAGCAACAAATGGCTGAGAGACTGAGATATATTTGGGATAATCTCACAGAGTGCAGCTCCTGAAGTAGGCAGAAAGGAAGATGATGATGCATTGGTGTTTATGTTCAGGCCCTTCTGAAGCCCTGTAGGGAAAAATATTTCTGAATCTTCTAGAAGACTAAAGCTGGAAAGAAAACACTGTAATAACTTCCAAGTGGATATATCTGAAGTGGTGAAGCTTTTCTGTAGAGGCTCAGTCTTTCCCCTTTGTTTTATTTAAATACTTCCTATTTTGGTTTCCTTTAAACAGTTACAGGTGATAGAGTGACCAGTCCCAACCTGAGCAAAGTCAGATTTTGTCACAAATCTAGAAAGACAAATAATTTCTAGCTTGCAGTTTAAAAGAAATTACAGGTCATAGCAAATAGTAATATTCACTGTTTGCAAGCTAATGAAGACACTCAGAGAAACAATCACCATTACATGGTGTCCCTTTCCACTGGGGATTGCAGGTGATTATTTAAGTCCCTGTAGGTTTGTGGACTTCTGCAGCACATGTAAATTGAAGATTTGATTAAGGTCTATAGTGTGAAGTGGAATTGAAGTCCACTGATGTTAACTGGTATCAACTTTTGACTTGGTTAATCTCACACCCTAAAAGGGTGGTGTCTCTTAGGAATTTTTATATTGCTTGATTTTCAGTAATCCTTCTCCTGCTCCTACGTCTCTAGGTCTTGGATTGCTTTGGTTTTATGGTATTTGGGGTTTATTTGTTTCTTTTGCTTGGGTGGGGTTTTTTCCTCCTTTTTTAAAAATGTATTTTCTTTGGATTTGATGTGTGTCTTAGACTCTATGACTTCCATGTTAGTTACTGTATTAGTAGAATTGTTCTATATTGTTAACCTTACCTTGTGTCAGTCGAATCAAATTAATAAAATCCCAGTGATTTATGCTAGGAAATAACTCTTTTTGTTACTTTTTCTCTCTTCATTTTGTCTGTGAAAACTAAAGCACCTGTTGTTACATAGGCCCCTCAAAAGGGCTGTTCTGTCCATGTGGGTTTTGCAATTAAATGGAGCAGGTAGCATAGTTGTTGGTAATGTGGCCATAATTTACCCACTAATATAGTCTTTAATTGGACTAGGGGTTTTTGTTTTATTTGCTACATAACTGTGTCAAAACTTGTTTTCACTACTTTGCTTTCAGCTCTCAAACTGAATTACCGGTTTAGGCCAAGGAGATGCAGTAAACATAAACCTTCAGCAGTTGGACTGACCCAATTTTATGAATTGTTAGTGATTTTGTTGGTTTTGTATTGTTATATATTTAACTCAGCAGAGCTTCCAGGCAAGGTTTGAAGAAGAGTGGGAGGTTCTTTGTTTTCTTTGTTACTGTAAATATTCACACAGCATGACTGTATGATTTGGAGGATACAGCTCTTAAGACCATATTTACTTGCTCATTGTTACAGCATTGTGCATAGAACTGCTCTATAAAGTGTGCAGAAAAAAAAAAAGCAAAATCTGTTCCTCTGTAGAAATTTCTTATCTTGAGTGTTTAAGGTGGTCTTTACAGACTAAGGACAAGTGCTTTTTTTCTGGTGTAGGGCCTTTTGGGTAAATGTGGTGAATGAGTGAGTGCCGGGGGCATCTGTTTGGGCTGGCAGTGAATGTGTTTGATTTTGCATATAGTAAGTGTTTGTACTTCATACAAAAGAAACATGGGTCTCCCAGATAGTATTTCATCATGGAAATCAGGTAGTGTGAATTGTATCTCAAGTGTACTGTCACTGGGAGGTGAGATTTAACCAGAATAGTCACTTCTGCTGCACAGACAAGGTGATGACCTTGTGGAAGTGTTCCTTTCACTGACACAAAGAGGGGGGAAAGGCTGCTTGTGTCAGTGTAGTACTTGCACACAGACAAGGAGTCTAGACCAGGAGCTGTCAGGTTGTAGATTCTGAGGAATTTAAAAGGATCTTTGTGCCATGAAAATGCTTCCTACCTGCATGCCTGATGTTAGGAGTGGAGTTGTTGTGGAGAGGAATAATGCTTCACTTTCCCCACCAGTGTTTGTTGTACTTTAGCTCTTCCTGCTTCTTGCCTCACTGCTGACAAGGAGGCTGGTTTGCCATACTAAACACCTTAGGGCTGACAGGATGGAGAAAACCTACAGGCTCCTTTGACAGCAGTAATCAATAAGAAGTGAAAAAATCTCACTCTGAGAAGCACTTTTCCAGCTACAAATGGCAATGGAAGTCCTGAAGGTGAAACTCTGATTTTTAGCAAAGGACCAGGAATCTGAGACCGGGGAAAAGATTTGCAAACTGAGAGTTTCTTGCTCTCTGTGTAACTCTTCATCTCTGTGTACCTCAGCCAAGGGGAGAACTGCATTGTGTGAGACAGTCCTCAAAAATGCCTTCCTCAGCTCATCAGCTGGGGATTTGCTTTATTGCATCCCCCAGGACTTAGACTCAGAATTGTTAAGGTTGGAAAAGACCTTTATGATCATCTAGCCCAACCATTAGCCTGGCACCACCATGTTAATGTCACTTGGGGTGCCTCATCCACACATTTTTTGAGACTTCAGGGATGATGATTGCAGCACTTTCCTGGGCAGCCTACTCCAAAGCCTGTCCATCCTTTAAGTGATGAAGTTTTCCCTAATATCTAATCTAAACCTGTGCTGGTGCAACTTTAGGCCATTTCCTCTCATCCTGTCACTTGTTACCTACCTCTCACCACCACCTCCGGGTCCAGCCATCCAGGTTTTTGCCCAGTGAGCAATGCACCCACCCTAAGCCTGGAGCAGCCAGCTTCCCCAGGACAATGATACAGGAAACAGTGTCAAAGGCTTTACCAAAGTCCACATAGACACATCCACAGTCTTTCCATCATCCACTAGACAGATCACCTTGTCACAGAAGGACATCAGGTTGGTCAAGCAGCCTCCCAGCTGCCCTGCAGAAACCCATCCTGGCCATGCCTGATCCCTTGGTTGTCCAGTATGTGCCACATGCTGGCACTCAGGACAGTCTGCTCCATGACCTTCCCTGGCACCAAGGTCAGGTCTGCAGTTCCCCAAATCCTCCTCCTGACCCTTCCTGTAGATGGGCAGTTCAGCTGCTGACTTCAGCCAGCTGGGGCCCCCCTGGTTCACCAGGACAGCTGACAAATGATTGGAAGTGTCTTGGCAAACTCTTCCACCAGCTCCTCAGTGCCCTTGGTGGATCCTGTCAGGACTATAGACTTGTGTATATCTAGATGTGTAGCAGGTCACTGAGCATTTTCTCCTGGCTTATGAGGGCTTCATTCTGCTCCCCATCTCTGCCTTCCAGCTCAGAGGGCTGGGTGCACTGAGGATAACTGGTATTATGAAAGACTTGCTGCAAAAGCATACTGCAAGTTCCTCCAAAGTTCCCACTTGCCTTATGAGAGATGGTGAATTTCTTCAATTCTTGTGAGAGCCAATGGAAAATGAGGAAACTTAATCAAAACCAGGCAAAAGGAAGAATCAGAATTAGCTTTTTAACCTAACAGGTCTGATTTATTTTTAAAAATAAGTAAGCCATTTCTATGGAAGAAAAAAAGTTTTATTTCTTTCCAAATAGATTTAATTGCCAGCAAGTCACATTGAAAATGGCAATAGCAACTTGTAATTACAAATGGGGATAGACAGAAATTCCCAGAGCACCTGGTTAATCAAAAAATAGAGGCTGAAGAGTGAGTATTTTTCATGCTGTGTTACAATGATAATGGCAAGTCATTCAGAGAGCACAATAGGAAAAGTTAGGTCTAGCTGATATATTCTTGTTTTGTGGCTCTGAGTAATTGTTAATGTGGACTCGTACTGTTGTCTTTATTTTGCAGGAAGCAATGCAAGCAAATAAGTATATCTGTATCCCATATTGCTGTTTTACTCACAACTTAGTTGCTTATTTGGTTGCTATTGAGTTTTTATTCCCTTTATGTTAGTTGTGCAGCTAGGGAATTTGTTGGTAATAAAAACACAGGGCTCTTGCAGCACGCTTTGTGCTGATACATCTCCATGTTTCGTGAAGTATGTGATAACCTCACCCTGCAGATATGTGCCAAGGAAAGCAGTTTGCCCCCATGGTCACTTGGCTGGCAGGAGAACTGGGATAAAGATCCCTGGCCTTGAGTCTCAGCACAGGGCTCCCTCTGTCTGACCATGCAGCCTCTGCTTTGGTTTTTTTCATAGAACTGTTAGTGGTATCATTCCTCCTAAAGATGTGGGGAAGGTTTTAGATATTAAGCAGGTATCTTCCTGTCAGCATTAAATTAATTTTAGAGGGGAGATACAAAAATAGCACATCCTTTTGTATTAGATATCATTTGTCCTCTAGAATCATCTTTGCCAAATGCTATTAATGGCTACTCAAGAGATTCATTCTATTATCTTGACTAGCTTATTTCTAAAGTAGTTTGACATTTTATTTGTCTGACTTATCTGTTGTTGCAGGGAGATATTGGTTTATTACCCTTTAGAAGGCTGAAATGTTAACCAGGAAAGATGGGAGCTCCTTTCATTACTTTTTTACTATGAAATACGAACTCTGACTGGAGTGTCAGCTCTGCAGTAAAGAAGAATTCTGGCCTTGTGCTCAAGAGGGTTGAATTTGACTACAAAAACAGTAGACCCTCTGTGGTAAGCTGCTTATTCTTCAATCTTACAAAGCAGTTTTAAGCCCTGCACACCTTACCTCTCAAAAGGGAGACTGAGGTTGAGCTTTGTCTTCCTCTGGCACTGCCAGCACCCCAGTGTGTGCAGTCAGCATGAACAAGCACTGCAGGAAGGGAGCAGGCTGGAGTGAAGCTGGGTTCCTGCTCCCAGAGCAGACCTAGCTGGGAACAGTAGGACAGATGTGATTTAAAATATTCACGGGTGTCGCTGCTGGATGTGTGCTGTGGCAATGTGAACTGTAATGGTAACTGTAGTATGTTAACAAAAATCCCTTCTACCTGGAGCAATTAGAAATGGTCTTCTTTTAAACTGAACTTCTTTCTTCCTCAGCTAGTCCAGACATGCTTGACAGCAGCTGAAAGCTCTTAAATTTAATGGCTTTGGATGATTTTTGTATGGCTGTTCTGGTGTCCAGTCCTATCTGCTTCATGATTTCCTGATTCCAGCTTCTTGTGTCCACACACACTCTCCATTGGGGAATGCAAGATAAATATTTGACTTTATTGTGATCTTTGGGAGACACTGTGAGTAGGAGGGATTTATTGGCAGGCTAGGAGAAAGCTTGGAGTCTGATAAGCAGGGAAAGCCAGTTGAGATGAATCTGCAGTCTTCTGTGTGTGAGAGCACTGTTTTACTTTGCATACCATTTTGAGTGAGAGAAGATAAAAAGCATCTGATTAATAGAAGCCTGGATGAAGACATGTGCTGCTACACATGTTTTTGGAGTCTGGTAAATCCTGGGTTTGGTGCATAAAAAATCTGTCCTTTCAAGAAGGAGCTTTCCTCATATTAGAGAAGACTGTAAGATAAATGAAACAAGTAAGTAGAGCAGACATGTATTATTAAGCAAGTTTTGTGTCCGTGAGAGAATACCCACATTTTTAAAAAGAGTCTAAAACTAAAGCCTGCAAAAGTAAATTGCTTTGTCTTTACAATACATCTAAGAAAGCTTTTGCTTTTTGAGGATAAAATAATAGAAAACTTTAGGCCTTCTTATAGCAAAGGTTATTGCACTCTTGCTTATTTTAATTACATTATTTTAAGTAGATCACCCACATGCTTAAACCTGTGGAAAATTTAGGAAAGCTTAGCAGCCTAGCATATGGGCAGATTCAGGGGACTTTCTTTTACATTGCCTGTATTGCTCCAGCATTTTAGCATGGGCTGCCTGCAGTCAGAGAGAACATCTACTTGTACTTGTTTTTTAATCTAGGCTGGTGTTAGCACTTCTTTTCTGGGTCAACTGATTTCATTACAGACATGTTCGTTGCAGTCAGCTGTCTTGTAGCAGCAGTGATAAAAAGATAAAATCAGGCTTCTAAAAGCAATGGTGACAAGATTGGCTCAGAGTGGGTAAAGAGACTAAAAACAGGAACAACTTCATATGGTCAGAGATGGTACTGAATATTTGCTTTCTGTTTTAGGGTGTATTTAATGGCTACAGAAGAATGAGGCAAAAGTTACCAACTCAGTTCCTGATTTCTTAAATGTATGGCTCTGTTTTCCACATGCTTAGGATGCTGTATGTCCCTTTGGTACTGAAAAAGTCTGACCTTTGGTGTCATCTCACGGGCAGCAGAGCTCCAAGCACATTTTTAATAGCTCTTCCCCTCTACAGCTCCTTCAGTGGTGCACCAGAGCTCCTCTGAAAGTTTGTGTGAAGGGCTCTTTTGAAAATATTTGGCTGCACAGATACAATGTGGAGAGCACTCAAAGGAGTGCTTGAGTCTGAGCTGGGTTTGTAGCCACTAATACAAATACTAGTGTAGCTACAAGCTGGTCTTTAAACTCCTTGGGGACCCCCAAGAAAAAAGGTCACAAAGGTGATGCTAGTGGGTATCATGCATTTGGAAAACGCTAGGATTTCTGACATGATGCTTGTTCAAGCATTGCATGTGTTACTAAAGGCAGTTAAGTGCCTTCGTAATGTGCAAATGGAAGATACTTAGGTTGTCCTGGGTTTTGGAGTTGTGGCAGCCCTTTAGTTAGTATTCCAGAAAAAAATCACTTACCTCTACTTTTTACACATCTTGTGTGTCTTCTGTGGTGAGTTGTGCCACACTGTCAGTGTTATCACTGTTTTTTTCTGCTGAATTCCTCATGAATGGATGTGTAGCAAGAGGTCTGAGAGAGGATGCTTTGGATCAGCATTTGTTTGCTCTCTGGAGCTCTGCCAATATAACCTGGGGAGACTGTGATGGTGGGGAGTCTTTTCTGGAGTTCAGGAAAAGGGAAGGAAAAAAAGTTCTGTGCTCTGAACAGACAAGTTTGCACAAAGCACACTCTATGGTGGAAACAAATCAGGTGGAAAAACAAGTCATGCAAGATGGTTAGCAGTGCAACTAAATCTTCCTTTCTTCACTATGAAGCCCATCTTCTTTAAAAGAAAGTGGCAATTATTGGCAGTTTGAACTTCTCAGTGGTGTTCAAATTATAGCAGGGTTTTATAAGCATGAGATGTGATATTTTTCTTCTGTTACAATAGCAGATAAGCTCTTCTCCCCCTCAGTTTGACCAGGGCTTCATCAGGCACAGAGAAGAGGGAGCAAGGTAGTAAGGAGGCAGAACCTTTGTTTATATTTCTTGGCTGTTGGGTGTAGTCTCACAGTGAGGGACAGGAGCCACACAAAAGCCCTGATCCAGTGTCTTTTCAATTCAAAGACTTTCATCTATTTAAAGAGATTTGAAACAAACTTCAGTCCCGTCTCCTTCAGTTAAGCTCAGGTCAACTTGGAAAAAAGAGAGATAAAAATAATATTATCCTGGAGCACACGCTGTCTTCTGCTTGCTTGGTGTAGAGTAGCACTGTGTTAGAGCTTTGTACATTAGCTCCTTGCCTGGTGTCGTGAGAGATCTCCCTCTGGTTTCAACCCTTAGATTGTTTTGGCTGATTGCTGGATGTGGAAATGCTGTACTCTATAACCCTGCCTATCCCTATCCCTGTCCCTGTCCCTGTTTTTCCTCAATGCAGTGGATACTTTTCCTTTTCTGTTTTTTTGTGTAAGATCACAGGTTGTAGTGGAGGTGACCTAAGCAGCCAGTAAAGACTTGAAATGAAGCTGAAACAAAATGAACAAAGCTGTAGGGAAAGTGAATTGGATTAGAAAGTTTTCGCTCTGTGATCAGCCAAATCCTAGGGTCTGTCTATTCCTGGACTTTTCCTAAAATAAGCTACTTTAAATTAATTACATAGATACTATCACCTATGAGGATATTTGTTCTGGGGTAAGAGTGTCTATGTAGAAATTGAACTCTTGAAATCACTTGAAAGTATTCTGCAGTAACTACTTTGATTAATTTCTAAGCATATCAGGACCTACAGCGATTACAGCTGGTATTGCTTCTGCACCTCACTGCTTGCCTAAAGTAGCTCAGACTGTGCCCAGTCAGGTTCAGAATTGTGGCCTTTCATTTTATCTAAACTAGCAGAAGCAAACAATCTTCTTGATGCTGCATCTAAAAACGTGTTACCGCAGATTGAAACTCTGCACTGTGTATCTGTGTGCTGACTCCACAAACCTCCCACCCTTTGCCACCATCTCTTTCATAACTGCAGAGTTTAAATGTGGAACATCTCTAAGTCAGACAAGGATATTTGGCTCAGAAAATGAGAGGAGGAGGTCAGTGCATCCCATGAAATGATACATGAGGGGATGAGATGTGTCTAATGGAAAAGACTGGAAAAAGGCAAGGGAGGAATACTGAAGGAGAGAAAATTAGAAGTAAAGGGAGTGGAAGCAGGGAGAGGCTGTAAGGTTCTGATGAAATGAAAATGAATAGTTGTTAATATACAGGAATTGCTCTGTAACTTTGGATAGGCTGGGCTTCCCTGGCTTTCCTGCCATGCTGTCCCTGCTCACTTCAGCAGAGAACTTGGCCTTCAGCACTCAGAGGTTGCCATCTGTCATAGTCACCCCCTGGCCTGTGAATTATTTGTGCTCGTCTAAAGGCATCAACTGCTGAATGTGTGAGCTCTGCTGTCACTCCAGGATTGATGCTGCAGCTCAGCTGGAGGCCACATGGTAGAGTCTCAGCCCCCAAAAAAGCCCCAAGGCAGCTTTCTCCAAGGTTCCCAAAGAAGGAGTGCAGGGCTCAACTGTGCTGTAGCCAAGGCTGGAGGCAGAATAGCAATATTTAAAACCGAAAAAAATTAAATGCTGTTCACCTCTGTGGACCTTACAGTTTCATTATTGTTTGGATGAAGTTCACAGAAATGTGGTGTGATAACTCAGCTATTTCCAGTATGTTTAAAACTATCTGCAAGCATCTGAGTTCACCCTCACCTTTCATTCATGCTAAGGGGGAAGTGTGATACATATATTAGACTGACCAAAATAACCCCAGCACTTTGCACCCAGTGGGCAGCTGATGAATGTGATGGTCTGTTTCAGTGTCACTGTCTCCCTGCAGTCAGTGCTTAGACACAAATGACAGAAACACAAATACATTCCCAAAATCAAGAAATAGTTACAGTTCATGAGCAGCAGAGGGTTAGATTCAAAACTGGGGAAGCTGCTATAGCTTCATTAAAGTTTCACTTATTTATGTTTACATTATTTTATCAGCATGATTTCACAGCTCTAGTTTAGAGCATGGCATTGAGTGTAACTGAGTCAGCTTAAATAAGGTGGAAGTGGATTCTGCTGTGAGGAGATCAGAGCTGGGAGGGGGACTTAGCTCTCTTAAATCAGATGTGCAGTCAGTAAATATAATTATGTGCAACTACAGCCTTAATAGAGTGCTACA
This sequence comes from Rhabdornis inornatus, assembly GCA_013397075.1. Lineage (NCBI taxonomy): Eukaryota > Metazoa > Chordata > Aves > Passeriformes > Rhabdornithidae > Rhabdornis > Rhabdornis inornatus. The sequence continues at coordinate 432,733 of VWZS01006230.1, read as the reverse complement.
ATTTTATACCAGTTCCTGATATGACTGGTAAATTGTAGCTAAAGTTTAATTTACTCACCACCCCCTGCTCTTCATGCTGACTGTCATAATTATGAAAGCTGCTCTCATCTGATCATGGTCTTAAGAATTATCACTATGAGGACACTAAAGGTAGGCCAAGAGTGAGTCATCTACTCCATATCATGAATTTATAAACTAGTTATGCCAGTGGAATTATCGAAGGAATTTGGCATTCTGGAAATCCTTTTCATAGGCCAAGTGCATATTACAGTTCTATTAATTTAATAATTTAAGCTTACCCCTTCTGAAAGTGTGTTGATGCTGTTTATAGTAGTGTTGGAAGATGCAAGGTCTGTTTACAGCCTCAGTCTCATCATGTCTTTCTATTACAGAGCTGTTTGAAATTTTGTTTGAGGTTAAATCTATGCAATTCCTTTATATCAACTGAATAATACTTCTGGTGTATTGAGAACAGGGGTTTTTTTTGTTGATTTTGCCAAATAATTTTATCTATTGCTTTATAGTTTAATAGAAACTTTCTGAAGCACTGAAGAGAGCTTCACAGTATTTTTAAAAATTTTCATAATGTGCAAGTGGAAGATACTTGGGTTGTCCTGGGTTTTGGAGTTTAGGCAGCCCTTTAGTTAGTATTTCTGGACATGTCTGTAGCACAGATTTAGATAGTCTTTGCCATTTTGAATTTCTTTCTTTTGATTTCATCAGGTACTAAATCTAATAAGGGCAGACATGTCCCTATAAAATTGAAGCAGAGACAGGAAATAGGCATTTTTCATATGGATTAATTTCAACAAGCTTGATTTCATATTGCTTTTTGAAAAGCAGCCTGATACGATAAATGACAGCAAAGGAAATTCTGTTTAACAGTTACTGACCTCTTTTTTTAGTAGTATTCCTGCACAAGTTGCAGTATTGAAGCCTAAATATAGAAAATAGGCTGCAAGCATGTTATGAAGCTTTCCATAGGCATAAAGAGTGTTCTCCAAAGTGCTTTGAGTAATAAAGTTCTTGCTAAGTAAGAGTAATTTTGCTGTTGTCTAGTTCTGTTACGAATGTGAAGGGATAGAAAAATGGAGATTCTCCTGACAGATGTTAGCCATGCCCCTTGATGTACATCTGGCAAGCCCCTGGACTTAAATTGCAGTATCCTCACAGACATTAACATGCACTGGTTGATCAGTGCTTCTCTGCCCCTTTCCTTGGCAAACACATAACTAAGAATGTTTATTGTCTGATAACAATGGGAACTCTCTGTAATTTTAGAATTATTCATTGCCAAGGTCAACATGAGGTGGCATGCCAGCAAAGCCCAAGGAGGGCAGTAGATCTTATTGGGAATGACAGAAGAGGATGGCCAGATTCTTTATCAGGGAACCTTTAATTTCAGCTATCCCTACTAATAAGTCTCTCCAGGCATGGGAGAGCTCTCTTGCAGTGTGTGGGTCAGAGGATAAAGCATGTATAGGTGGGTATAGCTTTTCTCCTCTTACCTGGTGCATGTGGGCAAAAGGAATCAGTGAAGCCCATGGAGCTGCCACTTGCTGCTGTACCACCTCCTTTAAAATCTTTGGGGCACATCATTAAAGGCATGCTAGCAGAAATACATTTAGTAGTGCAAGGATACAGAAAAACATGCTCATAAAGATCAGTCCTTCTGAACAGAGAGAACTCCAAGCATTCTCTCTGCCTCCTTGTTCTGTGGGAAATCTGTGACAGAGCTAATTGTGACAAAACCAAGTTTTTAACCAGTTCGATATTGCATCTGGAAGGATGTCAAGATATTTTACAGCCTTACTTGTAGTCAAGCAAACATTGAGCAGAAATTTGTATAAGACCCCTTATTCTCTTCATAGTATAGTTGTATTTATCACGTGTATATACATGTACCTCTATTCCTATAGAAAAGCAGAGTGTGGAAACAAAATGTTCATTTCTTAGAATCCTTGAGTACAGTGGTCCCTCATAGCCCTAATGTTTTCTGGATGTATTATTTTTTTTTTTTCCTCTCCATTATGTTTTGTGCCTCTAAGAAAGGAGCAAAGGCCAACTCTGGCAGCAGCCACTTTCCTTTTGAGAACCTCTGTTCTTTGCTGCATGTCAGATGGTGTTAGAGAATAGTTTCTAAACCAGATTAATTGAGTTCAAACAAAGTTCCCAAGCTTTGCAGAAGCTGTCAATTTGCGTTTTTATTTTTATTTCCTTTTTGACACAATTTAGTGTCAAAAAGAGTTCAAAATCCAATATGACAGCATGATGGGAAGGTGTTGTGCCTTCTTTCCAATTTAGAAGAATTGCTTTCCAAGTGAGAAGATCTCCAGCATCTCCTAGTGCTGTGAAGAATGCAGCAAGTACAGAGATGCTCTGCAGTAAATGTCTCCGGGAGGCTGGTGAAGCCTGAATTTGGGCATGGCTGAGCCAATTGAGACCCTTCCCAATATGAAATACCTCACAGGCTGGGACTGTGAGGAGCAAGTATTCCGCTGTTATATCTAATTTGCTGGCAAGAAAACTATGTTTGTTAATTTTTAATGACTTGTTGCATTAGGTTTCTTTGCAAATCCTTGTCTCCTGTCCAGTATTAGCTTCTTCTTAGGAAAGCCCTGAGAATGAAAGGAAATCCAATTCCAGATAGTATATTCTGGCTGATTGGTTCTTTATCTTGGACAGAGTTGCTTAGCTGCTGTATTCTGTTATATTATTTATTCCTCCCTGTTGCTTGGAGTGGAGTTTGGTTCCCTCCCAGGGTGAATCTCCTGTTCATCCCTGTCCACCTACAGTTGTTGGTGTGGTGAGCTGTTTGGGCATAGTCAGGTTCCCTGAAGGAGTAAATGAAAAGCTTCCTGCAGGTTTTGTCAGTCTCTTGAGTACCCTCCACAAGCTAACTGCTTACTTAAGATAGTGTTGCTCAGTCTCTAGACAATTTGAAATACCTTTGGCTTCAGATCTGGGTTTCAGTGAAGCTGTGTATGCAATTTCTTAGCCTTGAACTGTTGCTTCAACTTGTACTTCCCTAACAGAGCACAAAACCAGGCACTTAAGTGTATGAATCTGCTTGTAGGCTTGAATGCCTACAAAGTACCAGCAGGTGCCAGCTCTTGCATTTGTCCCGTTCAGTATTGTTCAGTATTCTGGATGGTGCAGAAGCTGCCCTGTAAATCTTAAATTTTTGGCTTGGCAACAGAAATGCCATGCAGTTAACTCACTCCCTGGTCTTTGCTATGCTTCATCTACTTTTCTGATTTCATTTGAGCGTTGGTAACACCAGGTCTGCGAGTGGCAGTGACAGCCCCAGGTGTTTGTAGGCATATAGCCAGAGGTGTGTGCTTAAATGCATGGATGTATGTGTGCACACCGAATGCTTTTGCAATTCCATGGCATTATGAGTTACCATCATCACTGCCAGTGGACTGCCAGGGTTTTATTTCATTGCATTGACTCTCAAGGTGCCCTAAATGAAGGAAAGAATGACAACACCTCTACTTGGAAGGCGCACATTCTAGAGATTGCTCAGGAGGGAAGCGCTTGACTTGGCAAGTTCAATTTTGAAAGCAATCTTTTTCAGGGTACTGAAAGATAACAAGGGAGGAATCCTGCCCAGGAAACCAGACACTCAATTTACCAACTGTCAGACACGTGGCATTGACTTTGAACAAAATGAACACCAGACTCTCTGAGGCTTGAGATGTCAGTGGAGCCCAAAAATCATATACACATATTTGAATGATGCAGACGAGTAGCCTTTGTATAGCAAGGTTGCTTTTATCTCCTAAAGTAAAATAATGGCATCCACAAAGGTGACTTTGCTAGAGGGAGAACTTACATACAATTTAGATGTTGAAACAAATGTCTTAAAGATGTGTAGAGTAATGAATTTTAATTGATTGCATTCTTCTTTCCATGGGAAACGGTTTTTCTATATTTTATAGCATGTTTCACCTCAAATGCTGATCCTGTTTGAGGGGGTTTCCAGTTTAGTTTGAGAAAATAAGAAGTGATGAGTGTTGAGAAGGATATAATGTGTTGAGATAAGCTATTCTGTCTTTTAGTATGCATGTAGTTCTTTGAGGATTAGAATTAAAACCCACAAATTTGGAAAGGTTGATTAATTTGTTGAGCTAGAACAGGCAGAAATGGTGGTCTAAGTTTACAAACATGATAACAGGTGGTTTGTTGTGGGTTTTTGGTTTTTGTTTTGTTTTTTTGGTTGGCTGGTTTTTTTTGGTTGGTTTTAAAGCCTCAGCTGTCCTGCTGCTGTGTGAGATGTGTGTCAGTTTGGTTAAGCTGACATCTCTATACTTCCCAGCTTGGAAGCTGGGTCTGTGGTGTTTCTGCCAATTAGAGGATTTTGAAGGAGCTGCCAGGCAGGTATTTTGCAGGGATGTGAGAGGTGGGAGCTGCAGGGGATAGCACACTGCAGGTAAGAACAGCTGCAGAATGGCCTCTTTCTTTCCCTGCCCACTGTGTCCCTTTGACCTGCTGCTCTTGCTTTGGGCCAGTGATGCTGCTCCCAGCACGTGCCAGGCCTGGGAGTGAAGTGTGTTGAATCAAACCATGAGCTGAAGCTGAGTGAACAGTCACAATCTGCTTCAAAAAATTGATGTAAGTGTGCTAATTCTGCCTGTGATGTTCCTTGAAGATCAGATTTCTACAACCTGTGAAATGAGAGGTTTGTTGACAAAGCCCCAGATTGGCCACTGCATAGCTCCACCAAGGACAATGAAATGTGTTTCCTGGGGATATCCCCACGTGTAAGAAAGGAATGGAACCTGGAAGGGGCTGTAGTCAGGTGGGGGTCAGCCTCTTCTCCCAGGCAACCAGTGACCAGATGAGAGGGAATGGCGTCAAGCTGTGCCAGGGCAGGTTCAGGTGAGACATCAGGAAGAATTTCTTCACTGGAGGGGTGGCCAGGCATTGGCATGGGCTCCCCAGAGAAGTGATGGAATCACCATTCCTGGAAGTGTTCAAGGAATGGCTGGAGGCAGCACTTAGTGCTGTGGTTTAGTTGACATAGAATCATGGAATATTCCACATAGAACCATGGAATGTTATGAAGTTGTAATGGACCCTAAAGATCATCTGGTCCCCACTCCCTGTCATGGACAGGAACACCTCCCACTAGATCAGGGTGCTCAAGGCCTTATCCAGCCTGGCTTTGAACACTTCCAGGGTTGGGGCATCCATAAGCTCCCTAATCAACCTGTTCCAGTGTTTCACCACTGTCATGGTAAAATATTTCTTCTAAAGCTCACCTAAATTTTCCTTCTTTCAATTTTGAAATTATTTTGTTTCTATTCCTTGTCCCATCACCGGAGTCCCTCTCTGGCTGTTAATAGGTCAGAGCTTGCACTTGATGATCTTGGAGGTCTTTTTCAACCTTAACGATTCTATCTGTTATAATTTTGAATTACAATAATGCTTTAAAAATTACAATTTACAAGATTAGCTTTTAACTAAAGTCAAAAGAAAGCTGACAAATCCAAGGGGAAAAAATGTGTTGTTCAGTGGAAATTTAGATTATGCTTTGGTTTTGATACACTCCTCTGTTTCCAGCAGGAAAAACCTCCCACTCACTATGGAGGAAGGTGATTTTCAAGCCCTGTCTTGCAAGTTGGAAATTTAAATGCAGTATCACTGTGGGTGCAGGTGGCACTGAGAAAGTGAAACAGGGCTTAAAATATGGATATAAAAGACCGTTGTGAAGTAGATCTAGGTAAAAATTGAGACTCCAATCCTGTGTGCTGCCACTTAGATCTTCCTTCTGATAGGGATTGCACCCTAGCAAATTCAATGTTGAGATCAGATTATGATCTATGGGCTTTAATTTGCCTTACCATTTCAATCTACAACAAGGGCAGGAGGGAAAACCCTGGGGACTACAGACCTGTTAGTCTAACCTTTTCCTGGAAGAAAAAGTTAGTTAGTTAGTTAGGGTTAGTTAGTCTATGGAGAAAATGATACTGGGTGGTATTGAAAGGCACTTAAAGAATGCAGTCATCAGGTATAGTGAACATGGTTTCACAAAGGGAAAGTCCTGTTTAACTAATTTGATCTCTTTGTATGGTAAGGTCGCCTGCCTAATGGATGAAGGAAAGGATGTGTAATTTTTCTGGATTTTAGTAAGACGTTTGATGCTGATACCTTTACAGGATCCTTCTGGACAAACTGACCAACTGTGGGATGAGAGGGTTTGTGTTGTGCTGGGCAAAGAACTGGCTGAAGGGCAGAGCTCAAAGGTTTGTAGTGAATGAGGTTTCATCTGGCTGGCAACCATTCACCAGCAGTGTTCCTCAGGGTTCAGCTCTAGGCTTGTTCAGTTTATTTATCACTGATCTGAATGCAGGATTTGACTGTACCATTAGCAAATTTGCTGACAGTACCACTGTGGGAGGTGCTTGCTGTTAGCTCTCTGGAGAGACGGGAGGCCTTGTAAGAAGGATCTGGATAGATTGGAGCATCGGGCTTCATTAATGGGATGAAATTTGGCAAGTTGAAATTTGGCTGGATGCTGCACTGGGATCAAGGAATGCTGGGCACTAATATACATTGGTAGAAGAGTGGCTGGAGGGCAGCAGGGATCTGGGGGTGCTGGTTGGCAGCAGCTCAGCAGACGTCAGCAGTGTGCCCTGACAGCCCAGAGGCTGAATTCCATCGTGGGGTGCATCAAACACAGCAAAACCAGCCCATAAAAAGGGTGATCATCCCTCTGTATTCAGTGTCGGTGCTGCCTCACCTTGAGTACAGCATGCAATTCTGAGCCCCACAGCTTAAGAAGGATCCTTGAATGGATCCAGAGGATAAGAAACCTGGTAAAAGGGCAGGGCTGGAAGGAATGTCCTATGAAGAGCAGCTGAGGACTTTGTGTTTTTCTGGTTTGGAGAAAAGGAGGCTGAGTGGCCACCCCGCTGCTCTCTGCAGCTTCCTGAGAAGAGGGGGTGGAGAGGGAGGTGCTGATCCCTTCTCCCTCGTATCCAGTGATAGGGAATAGTTCAAATCTATGCCAGAGGAGGCTTAGGCTGGACATTGGGGAGCATTTCTGAGAGGATGGTCAAACATTGCATCAGGCTTCTAGAAAGATGGTCAATGCCCCAAAACTGCCAGTGCATAAGAGGCATTTGGACAGTGCCTGTAGCAGCATGCTTTGCCTTGGTCAGCCCTGAGCTGGCCAGCCAGTTGGATCAGATGGTTGTTGTAGGTCCTGTCCAACTCACATAGTCTATTCTATATCCTATATCCTTCAGGTGTTGCCTCTCTGCTCTTACAGGCAGTATCAAGAAGAGGTAAATCTGAGAGGTGCTTGTTTCTCAGTGTTAACAAGAACACCAGGAATAGTGTGGGAAAGCACAGGCTAGACATCAGAAGTTAGATGACAGGAGACTTACCCTGCTTGGGTTTTGAAACTATTAAGATGGTCAGAAAAGGGGAGATGCGTATGGCTTGGGATCGAATTTTTGCTTGTGGACTACAAAATCTCTTTTTTATTAAATTGATGTGGTTAGTGTGTGGCAACTGTGACATTGTTTTGTGAAATACAGCCTTTAGACTTCTTTTTGAAGGCGTTAAAAAAAACAACACTTCTTGATTTACGGAGAAAAAAGTCTTGAGCTGTAGGTGACACTAGCCATGAAAATGTCAGGCTCTGTGTGTGTAATACATAACACTGTGCTGTGTTTTCCCTGTCTTTAATTGCTATGGGACAAAACCAGGACTTTGGCTCTTCTGATTACTCATTTTGAATGTAGCATTTCTCAAGAGAGAGACAGTTTCATATTCCTGGGGAGCAAAGTGTAGCCATCTGAATGGCTGCAACCTTTGGCCTTCCTCCACAGAAGTCAGCAGGATTTGGTCATCTCCTATGGGAGAATGATAAAACCTTGAGAATATGTAAAAAAAGGGGAATTTTCAGCAGAAACTTATTTTTTTTTGCATCAGCTGCTGGAAAGCCCTTCTCTCTCTTGATTACAAGAGATATCTTTAATTTTAATCCAGAATATATTTATGTCCTGCCCGAATATTTTGTCCTTCTGCTTTTACTCTTGAAAAAAAAAATCACAAGATTGAAAGCTTTCAACACAGGAGTAACTGCAAGAATATTTTACTGAGGAAGGATAACTGTGGCACCCCTAAGTGACTTGCATGGATAATTTTTGCAGAGCATGTCTTCACTCTTCAGCCCCTTCTTACATTATGACTGAGGGAAATACTGCTGAATTTCTTTATTCTTTTTTGCCTATTGTCGTGCTTTTAGCTGCAATAGTTACTTTTCTTCACAGGACCTGGTACAGTGCTGTGTTTTGGGTTCAGTGTGAGAAGAATGGTGATAACACTGATGTTTTAGTTATTGCTGTGTAGTGCTTACTCTAAATTAAGGACTTTTCAGTTTCCCACACTCTGCCAGTGAGGAGGTGCACAAGAAGGGAAGGAGCATGGCCAGGAGAGCTGATCCAAACTGGCCAAAGGGATGTTCCACACCAGGGAATGTGAGGCTCAGGATACAAACTGGGGGGAGTTGGCCTGGAGCCACTGAACACTGCTGAGGGATGGGCTGTGCATCAGTCGGGGGGGATGATGTGCTGTGCATCACTTGTGCTTCATGGGGCTTTTAATACCTCTCTTTCTCCTTTCCATCACTATTATTATTATTATTATTATTATTATTATTATTATTATTATTATTATTATTTGCATTAGTAGGATTATAATATTTTACTTTGTTCCAATGATTGAAATGTTCTTCTCTCAACCCAGGAGTTCTAATTTTTTTTTTCCTGCTTCTCTTCCCAATTCCACCAGGGTAGTGGGGTAGTGGGGGGGTGTGAGAGTGACAGGCAGCTGTGTGCATTGTTGCCAGCTGGGGTTAAACNCAACACAGGAGTAACTGCAAGAATATTTTACTGAGGAAGGATAACTGTGGCACCCCTAAGTGACTTGCATGGATAATTTTTGCAGAGCATGTCTTCACTCTTCAGCCCCTTCTTACATTATGACTGAGGGAAATACTGCTGAATTTCTTTATTCTTTTTTGCCTATTGTCGTGCTTTTAGCTGCAATAGTTACTTTTCTTCACAGGACCTGGTACAGTGCTGTGTTTTGGGTTCAGTGTGAGAAGAATGGTGATAACACTGATGTTTTAGTTATTGCTGTGTAGTGCTTACTCTAAATTAAGGACTTTTCAGTTTCCCACACTCTGCCAGTGAGGAGGTGCACAAGAAGGGAAGGAGCATGGCCAGGAGAGCTGATCCAAACTGGCCAAAGGGATGTTCCACACCAGGGAATGTGAGGCTCAGGATACAAACTGGGGGGAGTTGGCCTGGAGCCACTGAACACTGCTGAGGGATGGGCTGTGCATCAGTCGGGGGGGATGATGTGCTGTGCATCACTTGTGCTTCATGGGGCTTTTAATACCTCTCTTTCTCCTTTCCATCACTATTATTATTATTATTATTATTATTATTATTATTATTATTATTATTATTATTATTTGCATTAGTAGGATTATAATATTTTACTTTGTTCCAATGATTGAAATGTTCTTCTCTCAACCCAGGAGTTCTAATTTTTTTTTTCCTGCTTCTCTTCCCAATTCCACCAGGGTAGTGGGGTAGTGGGGGGGTGTGAGAGTGACAGGCAGCTGTGTGCATTGTTGCCAGCTGGGGTTAAACCATAGCACCTGTAAATCAACAGATGATGACCAACCCAAAATTTGTTTTCCCTGGGAAGAAGTCTCCCTGTTCTCCAGCAAGGAGTGAGGTGGCTTGTGTGAATCAGGTCATTACAAGAACTTTGCATTAGGCTGATAGAAGATCATGGAATTGGCTTAACACTTCAGCAGTTTTATTACTGGAATTGCAGAGCTGAATGCTCACCAGAGGGATGAGATCATCCTGGTCTTGCATTCTGCCTCAGCATCCACCCAGAGATGGCAGAGCATTGTCAAGGACAGGGGACACTGCAAATGGATGCCAGAATATCATCATAGCCAAGACATCATGCCTACGTAAGAATAGAAAAATGACAAAAATACCACCAGTAAGTAATAGTGGAGTGATTTTTTGGAGTCACTTTTGACTCTCATCTGCTGGCTTCATGGAGGTTAAACCCATTAATGGATGGCAGGTTGCATCCAGCTGACTACTAACATTGCTGCTTTAATTTGTGGCATTCCCTGGTTGTCTTACATGGCTCTATAACTGCAGTAGGATGTCTGGTCCAGCTGTTTAATATTTTTGTATAAGATAATGAGCACAGTGTTACCATTAAATCTGATTTATTCAGGTTTTTAAAAATTTTGGTGTTAAACCACTGAAACACAAGTTCAGTTCTGCTTGTTTGTTAAACCCTGGTAGGATACAGGAGCTGAGTTCTAATGAGCAACTTGACTGAGATAATTTACAGGCACCTTTTGCAGGAGTAAAATATTGGAAATAAAATTGGTTGGAAATAAAATTTCAGTCTCAGGCTGCCATGGGTCAGTCATTGTAAAGACAGTTTAAGAATAATGAAAACATTCTCACTAGATAAAAGTTTTGAATGAGGTATATGAATTATAAATGTTAATGATGTATTTCCAAAGCCAGAATCAGATTTATGAAAATACTGCACTATGCAAAGATGCAGGTAGATGTTTTATGGAAATAGCAAACTTAAATGTCATTGAGGGCCTCAAGGATGAGATTTTTTTTTAAGCTATTTTGGCACTTTGCCTGAATCTTTTTAATGAGACCCAGTTTGCTAAGGGAAAGGGAAGTAGCACTTTTGAAAGTTGAACTCTGCAAAGTGTTTGAAACTGTTCTTGAAGAATCGAGAGATCTATTACTGCTGTACTTGTTTCTGAAAATTGTACATTTAAGACCCTTCTATAAAAGGCAAAGGGAAAGTTGTATCCTGTTAGAATTGCAGGAGCAAGTTTAAGACCAGTGGGAAAACTTGCTTTGAGGTAGTGAGGAGTAGTGATAAGATCTGCCAAGCTGGGAAGTGGATAAGATTTCCTTATTCCTTTGCCTAAAACAAATGTTTGGATTTATTATCATTTTATTGATTGAGCTGAAAAATTGGAGACTTTTCTCTTTTGTAATTTCAACTCAAACTATGCAGCGCAGCCTCTGAACAGAAAGCAGAATAACAAAAAAGAGATTTTAAAATAATTTCCAGATAGCTCTATATAAGCACTAAAAACAGAAATAAAGGAGATTTTATAGTTTCACAGTAGCATCAAGAAATGAAAATCAATCAATATGAACCAGGTTTATAGTATTAAAACCCATCAGCTCATAGTTGGAAGTGAAACAGGTGCAACATTCATAGTAAGGAAAGCAGATGGAAAAAAATGAGCAGATTAATGGGAATATTTTAAATACGTGTGTGTGTGTGTCCATGGTCGTTTATTGCAAGAGAAAATCCATTAAATTAAGCTTCATTTGTTCATCAAAGTCCAGTTACATGTGTTGCACAGTGGCAATGTGTGGTAGATTGTCCCTGGCCAGTGACTGAACACCCACTGGCCAATTGCTCCCTGCCTGCAGCCCCTCTCCAGTGGGATGGGGGAGAGAATTGGGAGGACAAAAGTGAGAAAAGATCAGTTTGAGTGAAGCAAAGCTTTGTGTGCAAGCAGAGAAACCAGGAGCTCCTTCCCATCAGCAGGCAGATGTTTAGTCCCTTCCTGTAGGCAGGCAAATGCTGTAACAGCAAACAGCCCTCCTTCTTCCTCCTTTCCCTGAGGCTTTATTGCTGACCACAACTCCATGGGCTGTGGGATGTCCCTTTGGTCACTTGGTGTCATCTGTCCTGGCTGTGTCCCCTCTTGACCTCCTGCCCAGCGCCTCAGGGTGAACGTTGCCATTGAAGAGTGATTTTTGCCTGGTTTTCCTCCTGTGTAGTTGCTGCTGGAATTACTGTGCCTGATGGCAACTATAGAAGGTGCTGCTGGTGACTGCAGCTGCTGCAAGTTTCTGCAGTACCTTGGCATTTTTCACATGGCCATTTTGCCAGAATTCACCATTTTCTTGGATCAACTGCATCCCATAATAAATCCATCAAGACATTTATTTCTCTGGTCACAAGTTGGAGTTGTGTTGCCATTTTCCCCTGCTGGAGAGGCTTGATTTTTGTTACTAATTTATTTTTACCAACTGGAGTTTTGGAGTTTTGCTAGAAATCAATTCCCAGGGTGTACTTTGCTCATATGGGATGTCATCTTCATCCCTTCACCTATGGCTGAGGCCCTTTGACTTCAGTTGAACCCATTTCAGTTGCATCTAAGGGCTCTAAACCCTCAGCATCTTTATTGCATTTATTTGGACATGATGAATTCCACATGCATGTGAATCTCATATTTTGGAATAGCTTAATTTTTGGAGTTGCAAAGTTGCCTTGTCTTTCCAATGGTGATTGCTGCTTAAAACAGAGCTGGATGCTCAGTGGGCTGGGTAATTTTGTTTCCAGGGCACAGGCTGTGATTTTGGTCAAAGTGCATGAATTTGGGCTTTTGAATCAGTTTTGCAGATGTGCAGGAAGCAGTTCTGTGAGTTATATGTTGACATTGCATTTAAATGAGGTATTTGCTAATTTTTCTCAACCCTACTGGTTGCTTTGGTTCTAAGTGTTTGTATTTTTTTTTCTTTGAAATTAGAGACACTGTTATATATCTCCTTTGTAACTTGAGTGGACATCTATATCTAACTTTAGTTTATTTCTTCCTGAAAATTCTTATTTCAGAATGATAAAAGCATATAATAAACAGTGATTTTTTGTAACTGGTACAGAGTATCTCTCAGAATACTACAAATACGGAGCTCTTGAGAGTTGAGAACTATTTTACACCATAACCCTACTAATATCTTATCCCTACCCACTCGTTTAATGGAGGCAATCTGTTTTTAATGTTTTAGAGATGTGTTTAAAGTTGCTATTTCAGTCTACATTTTTATATTTTCCTCTGCCTGAAGCAGCTGATATCCCCCGAATCCTGAACAGGCTATTTGTGTGTGAAGAAGCATTATGGCTCTGCCTGTGTAAACAGAATTTGAGTTGCTTCTGAATGCCCAAGCAGTGCCAGAGTTAGGTAAATAAACTAAGTACATTAATTGCTCCTACATCCCTTGAGTGCTTCCACTTTGTAGGTTTTACAGTAATGTTAATGTATTGTAATCCATTATTATTTGCAAAATTAAAATTTTCTTTCTTTGCCTGCATCTGCCACTGTTAATTCAGAAGCTCTAATAAATGCATTAAAAGAGGGAAGTAATAAGCAAAAGAAAGCCCCTCTGGGAATGTATAATTTTACTCTTTCTGCTGTGTTGGAAGAAAATAAGCCGTGTAAACATGCAAAGTTAGCACGGCGCTAAAGTGAGACTACAAAGGAAAGTGGTAAAACCCTTCTGTGGCTGCTGCACTTGCATTTGTTATAAAAATAAGATGAGAGTATGTGCAGTGATGTGCTGAATGCAGGTGTCAGACTTGCATTGAAGGATGGGCCTATGTAGAAGCTGTGAGCACCGTCATGCATTGGGATGGGAAGCTACCCCTTGGGGCACACTGGATATGTCATTTTTATCCGGGAAAATGATAAACCATCAGAAAGCTGAGATTCATAAAGAAAAGACGGAAAATCACAGAAGGACCTGTATGTGGACACAGCACATCAGTAAGAATAAAGGGGGCTGAATGAGGAGATGAAGCTTGTCAGAGTGAACTGTTTTTATTTGAACACAATTGCCTTACTGCCTTTTGGGAGCTTGCTGATACTAAACATGCATTTCTCCTATTAATTTGAAGTGCCAGAGGGCAGCAGGAGATGTCAGATACAGATGTTTTGTTTAGCCATTGTATGACTTCAAAGGTGAGCCCACGATAGGCTGAGCTACTGGGATAAGTCAGAGATTCAGGCAGACTAAGGGAAGAAATTAGGATTGGAGCAAGATGATGGAAAAGAGGAAAAGAAGGTGGACGGGGAGTGGATGTTTTGGGAAGCCCTTAAATTGGAAAGGTTTTTTGCAAGGCTGGGCTCAGTCAGAAATAGGAAAAGCTGAGCTGCCTAGAGGAGAGGAAACATTTAGAAGCAGCAAGGCCAGCCAAGAGGAGTCAGGAAGGATAGCTACACAGAGGGAATGTACAGGGAGGTGTGTGGCAGAAGAAGGAAATGTGCTTAATTCCTCTTGGCAGCATTGCCCTGTACCCTGCAGAGGCTTCCATGGAGCCTCGGGGGAGATGCTGGGTTCAGCACCTCGCTGCAGGTGACACACCTGAGGGCTGTGACCTCCTGCACAGCCTGGCTTGCAGCAGCCAGGCTCTCAGGGACTCTGCTGTCCCCTCTGCCCAGGCAGCAGCTGCAGGGACACTGGCAGGCAGAAGGGCAAGGCACAGGCTCTGTAGGGCAGCTAAACAGCAGCCCTGGGAATAGGAAGTGAGCCTTTCCCAGTGGGTAGGATGTGACAAATGTCCTGTTGTTTCAATGAGATAATCTTTTCCCATTAGTCTAATCACTGTAATTAGTCAAGCTGTCCTCCCTGGTGATGTCCCCTGGGATGTGTGTTTTGAAATTTTTCCTCCTGTTAGCGCCTGGAGGGTGCTGGATTTGGGAGTAAAGAAGAGTAGTGCTGTTGTTATCCACCCTAAGAAGAGAAATCTGAGCAAAAGGGGCAGTTTCAGAGTATGACTTTGAATAATCACAATAAAAGGATGTGATGTGATGATTTTTGGCAGAGTGTGGGTGAAAGTTAGGAAAGGAATAAGCTCATTGTGCTGAATGGGATGTATATATGTGTAGAGGGGCAAGGAAGCCTCTGTTGGGATATTTGTCCCGTGGTTTCTGCCCTGAGCATACATTCTGGTGGAAGACTGTCAGTCTACAGCTGTTAGGGTACTTCCAATCCAGAAACAGGCACATTCAGTAATACAGTTTTTATGCAGGCATAAAGCAATTGCAGTAAAATAAAGGAGGTTCTTTAATTTCATGAGGCTTAAAAATGTGTATGGTCCACAAGGCCGCACAAATCCCTCTTGATTTTCTAATGTGCAGCAGCATTGGGATTTGCAGAATAAATGGAGCTAATCATTTCTAGGAGCTGGTCTGATCCATTGCCTGAGAAGCTGAGAGCTCGGGCTTGTTCCCTTGAGTCATTTGTAACTCCTTTCTTCTGTCTTAAAATGTTAATAACACAGAGCTGTGGAACTTCATGGCTTTTGTAAAGCTTTGCGAATTGCTGCAGTGAAAGATTGTCCTCCATAAAGTATACAGTGTTATTCCTGGACTCCTGTGGTTTAGAGTACCCTCCTTTTGTGTGTATTGGACTGAAGGGCTGAATAGCAATTGTTGAAGCCTTGAATATTTGCAATGAATTAATGGAAGAAGAATGGAAAAATAGATAACTTTCCATTAATGTAGGTAAGAAACAGATATGCATATAAGTGAACATAAGTGTGTAATTTTGCCAGGCTTTCAAGGAACATAAAAATTGCTATTAAAGCAGAACAAAACAGCTTTAACATTAAGTAGAGCTTCTGTGTAGGAATAGGATAAATACCAGGCTGGAAGTAACTGCAAAGCCCTGAAAAACAGGGCTGTAGAAATACACACATTCCTTTCCACTCATGTCCCACGTTCATTAAAAAACATCAAATGCTGTGAATCTGCTATCAGCAATGTTCTGTTTCCTGAGTTCTGTTTAGGAGATGCTGATCTGCATTTAGTTATATTGTTGTCTCACATCCAGAAACATCACATTTTGGCTCCAATGCTGCTGGTTCCAGAGAGGTACCTCATCATTCTGTAGCTTCTCTGCCCCTCCCACTGGCTTGTACATAACGATACAAAATGTTTCTTCCAAGTTCAACAACTGCGCTGGTTTATGTGCAGACTGAAAATTTTAGTAGGCAAAAGAAGTGCTTTTAAACAGGAGCTCTGATTTTTAAAAGCAGCTGCAAAAATGACTCCCAATGATTTCTTAGTTTAGCCAGGAAAAGAAATATATTCTCATCCTTTTAGCGTGTTATAAAAGTTTATACTAACATAATTCTAATGCAATCAGTAACAATGCAGAGCTGTAAAATAAGTATAACACGACAGAAACAAGCATAATGGTCCTACTTACCAACCCAGAGCTAAACTTTGTGTGAACGTGAAGTTTGGTATTTTTGGTGCATCAATAACGCTATTTTGTATGTAAAACTTTTAACCTTAGAGTACTATGAGATCACCATGACTCCTTTGCATATCATTAGCATTGTAGAGATCTACTGCTGGTGTCTGGCTGATGGATTAGACACTTTTAGATCATCATTACACCTCTGCTGTTGCTGGTGCTGTCTGTATCTGTAAGAGTAATTCTGGCAATAAGCATTAAGTGATATCATCACTCTTCCAGATAGTCTGTGGAGAAGCCAAGCAATGATGTCATGTCTAAGCAGTCCTTTAATCCCAGATGTATCTTTTAATGTCCTGATTTACATGTATTTCTGCAACAGTGTGAGGAATCACATTCTACACTGTAAGCTTAATGGGTTTTTTTTGGGCTGTCAATTTTTCAAATTCAGCAGTAGAAGGCCATACTTCTCAAGAAAAACTGTATTTTTTAGACTGAAGTCTACATAACCATATACATATCACACATAGGTATGTTAGGATTAGATTTTATAATTTGGCTGGTTTTCTCATACCCATGTCCCAGTCCTAAAAAAACCTTAGATGAGATTATGTCAGAAAGGTTTCTTGGATTGAGTTTTGTTGTGATTTGTTTGCTTGCTTGTCTATTAGAACTTTTCTATGCTAGTAGCAGCCTTAATTCAGTTGCATTTCAATTGCCAGAAATGCTTTTGCTGAAATAATTGACTTTTTAAAATTCAGCACACTAATATAAATTATACCAACAAAAGACGTCATTGCTATAGGCTGTGCCTATGATAGCATTAATTGCTTCAGTTGTGTCAAGATGGGTTGTACTTGCATAATGATACCAGCAAACCATTTCTGAAGCAGACCTTGCCTGAGGCACATGCTTAACTTTACATAATGCAAATAATTTCACTGATTTTGGAAATTATTTATAAGACAAAATCTTGGCCCCTTCATTCCACAGACTTCAGTGGAGCTAAAAGCCACCCAGAGGGCATAAAATATTTTCAAACTCTGGGCTAGAGCTGATAGAATCCCTGGGGCTGCAACAGAATTGATCTTCTGATATTGAAGAAGAGGTGAGACTTGTGGGTAAACTGTGGAAAACGTAAGAACTGTAGATGTAACTTATTATTCATGCGAAAGAGAGAAGGGAATGAGCAGAGGCTTGCATAAAAGTAATAACATTGCCAAAGGGATGGTCTAGGAAAATGGCCTTTAAAGCAGTATTTTGGATAAATAACTGTGGAACAAGATTGAATCTGTCAAGAGAGTTTTATCTCTGCAGATGACAGGATGCTATGGATGGCCTATTAGCGACACTATGTGGAAACCATCTGCCAGGCTAAGGTAGAGCTTAGATACAAGATTCAAGAATCAAGAGCAAGCTCCAAGATGAAGATGATATTCAAGTTATGGGCTGATGCAATAGGAAGATGGTTATTGTTCAGAAGTCATAAGGAAAGAAGATAATGGGCAGGAGAGTCTTCGGAAGAAAATTAAGATGCCTGCTTTAGTAATGATGAGTTTGTGGTAATTGCTAAACACACACATAAAAATATGAGAAAAGAAGTTGAGATTTCCATTTGAACAGACGGTGTGGTGTTTTGGAAGTCATCAGGCAAGCTGAAATTGTGTTTGCAAATGAGAAGAAATGTGTAAGGGAAAGAGAAGGGACAGGAAGGACAAAGGCTAGTGAAACTGCAAAAGGAAACTGAGATGTGAAGCATGAGGAGAGTCCAGCAGAGGGGACACACTGAGGTAGCACTCAGGGAACCAGGAGGAGGATGCAGAGAATGCCATCTCTGTAGGTGTGGAAAGAAACAGCACAACAGCAGGAGCATGACCAAAACTACTGAAATGCCTGATGAAGAAGCTGTGGAGTTACTGTTAAAAGTATTTCCCATTGACTGTGAGAGTATAAACCAGATGTTTATAGACTGGCTTCTTTTGGAAAGGAATTCTAAATTATTATTGCGGTCGTCTCAGAGTGGCTGATGTGTTTTGGCATGGGTTTTTCAAGATGGGAGGGACCAAAGCAGATTTGAAGTTTATTTGTATAGGGAAGAGGACAAGGAGAGAAGGTTGCAAGGGAGATCTGAGATCAAGGAGATCACCCTCATAAACAGAGTTGGTTACAGCAGGATACCTTTTTTGTGCAATCACCAATGACTGATCCCTTGAACAAGAAAATTAATGAACTGAACCGTGACTGAGACAGTCACATTTGACCAGTCATGTAACTCTGTGGTCTATAATGTACATTTAACAAGAATTTGGTCCTTTAAGTTTGACTACTTTTTGTGATCTGTTTGAGTCAATGTATGTCCAACTGTGGGTGCATTTGAAAGTTGTTTGTTCTGGCATTTGGAAGGCATGATGGACATGTGCCTGAAATCCTGAAGGCTAAAGCAGGGTGAGAGCAGTGTCTTCCTGATGTCATGCAGCAGATATTGCATGGGACAGACTGAGCTGCTGCAAATGCCTCATGAAGCTCTTAACCATGCAGGAATTATTCCATGCTTTTCTGGTATCTGAGGCATGTGTTCATGCCTCAGCTGAGAATGCTTGTCCTGTGCCCCAAGAGACACAGGGCCCTGGGTTTCCTCAGCCAGTTTTGCACTCCCTTCTGCAGTATCACTGGTACAAATTAGTTCGCTTACTTTACTGCTATGGTCCTTTTAAGAGTATGTTTTGGATAGATTTAACTAAAATTTTCATCACCTCTTAACACAGTCAGCTTGCTGTGTTCAGATGGGCCAATGAGGCATTTCATTGATACAGACAGGACAGAGGCTTGTTGAATGATGGTATAATGTGAGTGGTTTCAGCTGATTAGCACCTGTGTTTCTGTTCCTTTTTACTTTGTCCAAGTGAATGCTCTAATGGGCTGTCCCTGGGGACAAGTAGATAGCAAGTGTTTCCTGTCCATGAACACCTCTGGAAACGCAGTGACTGTGTTCAGCTCTTACTGAGCTGCTCAGCATCTGTGAGCAGGAGTGGGACTTACACTTGTGCTTTGAGCCCAGTGTACTCTGGGTAGCAGAAACCCTTATCTTGCACTTCCACATTGCTGCACATAACAAAGGCCAGTGTAAAAACAAACCCACCCCATCCCTCCATGGGTGCTTGTCTCTTCATGAGCACTAATTTGCAGTGAGACAAACCAAGGCTGACAAAAGAGAGCTTTGTTGCTCTCTGCTAGCTTAAAGAGTGACTAGGAGAGACTTCTTGACACACTTGCCATCACTGTCCAGACCTTTTCTAAGTTTTACCTTCTCTGGCTGCAGAGTTTTTGAGGTGCAGATCTCCTCTCCTGAAAATGCCCTATGGTTTTCCACAGTATGAAATTACTCGCTGCAGGTCAGACTGAGACTCCTGATTTACAACAGTGTCCCTGTATTCAGGTAGCTTCACACAACTTGGAATTTTGAAAGCTGTGACAAATACCAGAATGGGCAAAGAGGCCAACCTGAGCACTCACCTGCCCTACACTGGGGTTTGCTGCCCTCCCTGTTGTGTCAGTGGGACTGTAAATGGGGCTGCACTATGAAACTAGAGCATCAAAATGATGGAGAGTCAGAAACATGGCAGAAAGTGAAAGTATCTTTTGATCTTTAAGTGACTCAGTTCATCATGTGGTCCCACAAAACATTTGCATGTCTCTAGTTAAGGTGCTAAATTGCAGTACAGGGAAGTTAATGAAGGAGCAGGGACTAAGGGTTCCCTTAGAGACAGCAGAACAATTGACACATCAATTTCCTACAGTGCTGTTTAATTCCTCTAGGGGGTTTCTGCCAGCATCCAAAACCTTGTAAGCCACCTAATTCAGGAGTTAGTTTATTACAAATACTGAAGGATGCATTTGAAGCCTAATCCCTGCACCTCTCTTGTAATGTGGCTTGAAACCCAAACTATTTTTGTAACATTACAAGGTGTGAGTATCAGTAAATGAGATCTTTGAAAGTACCCAAACCACCCCACAGAATCCTCTGGGAGGAAACTTCTATATTATGTGGGTGAAGCTGCAGGAGTTGACAATGTCTGTATAAATTCCTGGAGGGAATTGCTTTGGAGAAAGTATTTTTTCCTTTATGAAGGGAAATCAGTCCCCCAGAAACCATGTATTTGGTGTGGTTTTGACTCCTCTTTATTCTGAATGACAATCTCTTGGGATTGAAGTGTACTGTTAGTTCACCCTTTTAGTATCAAGATGTGCATCAGACTGGTGGTTTTCACAATGAGGGGAAAGATAGGGAAGGCAGAGAAAATGTTTTCCTTGTAGGTGTCCCTGTGGAAAAAAGCCATTATGTCTTTCTTCTTCCCTTGTACTTTCCACAGGCATCTTGTTTACACAGTATTTCTCAAAACATTTCTAGGTCAAATCAGTCTTTTTTGTACCAGCTTTGACCTCACTCTTACTTATTTATGTGACCGGCTGTTCTCAAGATAAGCGATACAAAAGAGGTAAAGAAAGGAGAGAAAGAGCAAAGGGAGGGAGCAACAACTTTTCTGTCTTCTCTGCCTCTGTGAAATATATATGTAGCAAATAACCTGAAGGATTGTTTTTTCTTCTCCCATTAACTAAGCTGCTACCAGAGATGATGTTAGCTGACATGAATAGTCACTCATATCCCCAACTAGCAATATTTATCTCGTTCCCATTGCAGGGCCTGGGAAGTCCATAGCTGTGCAGGGTCCTGAAGATGCTCTCTGTGGGGGACAGCCATTACATTCTTGCAGCTGGACAGGGCATGGGATTATCTTGACGCTCTTCACATGTTCCTCGCGTGACATTGTCATCTGGTACATCATGCTTCCAGTTAAAGGAATGTGTCTGGAGTGCATGGTCTCTCATCCACATTGCAGAACCATGTTCCTCCTCAGTCTTGTATCCATGGGGAATGTATCTTGAAAGAAAGATTCAGCTTCCTCCTACAGAAGTTTCGTGCAAGTTTGCTAGGGTTAATAATAATGATAATTCTTAAGATTAGAGCCAGCCACTTAGGATGGTTATTTTAGCAGGTAAGGAGAGTGAGCACCACTAGACACCCACGTAAGAAGCCCAGGCACCTCTGTAAAGTGTCAGTTTCTCTTTTTGGATGGTAAAATTGACCTCCAGAGAGCCATGTGCTGCCAAAGATAATTGCTGGTATCCAAGATATCCTACCCTATTCACAAAGTTTAAGAAAAAGAAGTAGGATTATCCTGACTTTACAGATAAGATTGGAAGCAGAGTTGGTGTTAGTTAAATGTGTCAGAGCCGGGATTTGAAATACAATCATCTGAATCTCAGACGGGTGCTTTAGTCTCTGAAAAGGACTGATGTTCTAGAGAGGAAAGGTTTGCAGCAGTCAAAGTTGCAGCTTTGGGGAAGTGACTGGCCAGAAAAATGAGTGTTAGCCAAATGTTTTTCATTTTTGTGTTTGTGTGAGAGAAGCTGTGCTTGCTAATTTGGTAAAAATTCAACTTCAGAATTTAATTAGAAGTTGTTGTTATCTCAAAACTTTGCAGCACTCCCACATTTCTCCTGACAGCTTGGGCTGTGTGGCATAGACAAGCTAGGATAGTTTAAATGTCAAAATATGCTTCACATTCTTGTATGTGTATATATATCAGTGCATTATTGAGTAAAATAAAAGTATGCAGTGTGACAGATTACGTTTCTCTAATTGTCATCATTCTTTAAATGAATTTGTGGCTGTCAAGAGAAATTTGCACTTCTAGAAGCATGGGGAACCTTGGAATCATCTATGCTGAAAATAAGGCCAGGCCTTGCTCTGTGTAGCTCTTTCTTGAACATTGCTGGGAGGTGGCTGAGCTGATTTGAATACATTTGATTTTGAATGCTTTCCCTTGCTTTGCTAATTACATACCAGGCTGTATTTCATCCAGAACTCTGACCATTTTTCTCCATTTATCAGTGATTTTTACTGTTTGTGGGAATAAAGAAGTGGGAAGCTTGCATGCTGAGGGAGCTGGTTCTTCACGTGTTCCTGCTGGATGGCCCCTGCTGCTGTGATGTTTGTGGAGCAAGAAGCCAGTGCACCCCATGCATTAGAGAAGGTTTGCGCTCTCTTTTTGGGGGTGGATGTGAGTGAAGTTAGCAGTAGGCTGGAACTGGGAATCTGTTAGCTAAATTTTGCTTAAGCTGGAGAACCTGGACCAGCTTAGCAGAAGTTAAAGAAGCACTGGTTTCTCCTGGAGAATTATTGCTGGTGGACAGGAGGCTGACATGACCCAGCAATGTGCACTTGCAGCCCAGAAAGCCAACAGTGTGCTGGACTGCATCAGCAGCAGTGTGGCCAGCAGATCCAGGGAGGGGATTCTGCCCCCTGCTCTGCTCTTCTGAGAGCCTGTGTAGAGCACTGCATCCAGCTCTGAGGTCCAGCACAGAAAGGACATGGACCTGTTGGAGCAAGTCCAGATGGGGCCACCAAGATGATTAGAGGGATGGAGCACCTCTCATACAAAGAAAGCCTGAGAGAATTGGGATTGTTCAGCCTAGAAAAGAGAAGGCTTTGGGGTGACCTAATTGTGGCTGTCCAGTACCTGGAGGGAGCCCACAGGAAAGATGGAGAGGGACTGTTTACAAGAGCATGTAGTGACAGGACAAGGGAGAATGGCTTCAAAGTAAAAGAGAGTGGATTTAGGTTAGATAGGAGGAAGTTCTTTGCTGTGAGAGAGGATAGTGAGGCACTGGAACAGGTTGCCCAGAGAAGCTGTGGATGCCTCATCCCTGGTGGTGTTCAAGGCCAGGCTGGATGGAGCTCTGTGCAACCTGGGTCTAGTGAATGGTGTCCCTACCTGTGGCAGGGGGCTGGGACTAGGTGATCTTTAAAGTCTCTTCCAATCCAAACCATTCTGTGAGTCTGTGATAATTGCATTGTGTGTGTGTTAGGCAGGCTGAAATGGTGTATGCACATCACCCATGGATATACTATTACGATGTTGCTACGAGGAGCCACTGAAGAACATGAGAAAGGGAATGAAGTAATTAGGAAAGGCAGATTGAAACAAAGATGATTCATCTGATGCCTTAACCATAAATGTCACCAATAATTTCTAGCTAGGCAGAATCAACAACTGCTGTTCCAGTTGGCGTTCCTATTTCCTCTAAAAATATTTAATTTTGAGTTTTGTTTACTATGCAGGAGCAATCTTTTGTGTGCTGCATAGATCTAAAGCCATATATTGTCACTTAAGGGGACCCTATCCCCAGCAGGGATACTGGAGGTGCCAACCTTGACACTACAGTGTCTACTGTAATTAACAAGCTCAGACTCTGGAAACCTTAAAATTATGTTCTCTGGTTGTCAGCTGGATCTCTGGGTTGAGAGACATGGTTCAAATGGCCAGTTGCATGTAGGAAATTACAGACAGCTAGCAACAGGGGCTTCAGCAGCATCTCAAGTTCCACGTAGACACCTAGTCTTTTTTTCTGTAGCAAATGTATTACATTAGTCAGGAATTGCTGTATTGGTTTCTCCAGGTTCCTTCACCTGGTTAGACAGTCTGTTGCTTTGAGAGAAAACCTGAAATCCAATGCCACCGGTAGAATGCTGTTTCCTTGTCCTGCTCTTCTGGGTGCAGATGGATGCTCTCTGTACACTGGCAGTAGGAGCAGCAGCCAGACAAACTGGTACATCACACCACTTTCCTTCTGCCTAAAATGAAAGAGAGACTACTTCTGATTAAAATTCAGGCAGAGGCTCTAATGCTGTAATATTAATAGCAGTCCTGGCCTTGACAAAAATAGCTGTTAAATGGGGAGTAAAAAGCTTTCTGTGTTTGCCAGAGTTGTAATGAAAATGGTGGGGCTGTCATAAATAGGATGTTCGTAGTTAAAATTATTATGGCTTAACAATTTTCCAATGCATTCCATTGGGTTATTTCCAGCACATTCAGATCTTAGAGTTGTAAAGGCTTAATAGAAAATCTTGACAGTGAATCTGGATCAGTGCCAGAGGAAAAAGTAGGCAGTGTTTATGAAATATGCTCACATTCTTTAGTCACCACCTTGATGTTGCTGCTGTGCTCATTTGTTGTCATCTTCCTGTGTGTCAAACTCTCTCAAGAAACACTTGAACCAGTTTATGGCTGTGGATTACTAAATTCAGTTGCTAGTGTTATGCACAATATATGAGTCTAACAATGCTCATGGCCTGTAAATACACAGGCTGACTCCTCGTCCTTGATGTTCCACAGAAGTGGCTGGAGCTGGGAAAATGTACAATTCCTGAAGCTTGAGGATAATGATGCATCACTGATGCGAGTTACTACTTTTAGGAAAAACTAGTGTTTAGAAGGAATCAAGCATGCATGAGTTAATGCTGAACTGTGAAGCATGGCCAGAAGTTACATTTGACAGATCTTTGTAGATGCCAAGGAACTCGGGGAAAATTTAAATTCCAGCCTGTGTGATAATGGTAGAACAGTGGTAGCTGAGAGAATGTACAGAAATATTTTATTCCAATCAGTAGAGTGACTAATGCTGTTCATTTATGATCCACACAGTAGGGAAGTACATTTGCCTCTCTGTGTAGCTCCAGTTTCAGATTGTAGGAGGAACTTGAACACTGGATGGCTCCAGCTTTCATTAAGTGTCAGTTCTGTTTCTTATTTCTCCAGAACAGAGGCTGAACACTCCTCCGTATTTTTCACTGATTCCTAGGGGCTTCGTAAGTGGAAGGAGATGCATGTTTAGAAGTTCTGCTGACCTACAGGAATACTACTTTCTTCTCATTTTTATGTATTCTGAAGTAAAAGGAAAAGAGCTGTTAATTTATCCTGAAGCCAAGAACTGCACAAAAACTGTAACTGTAGAGAGCATGTTGCTGAGTATGGAGGACACCCCAGAAATACCAGACTGCTAATACTTGATTGAGGTTGCTGGTTTATCTCATACTAAAGAGACCAACTAGGTCTAGAGGAGCATTCTATTTGCAATTAGTCAGTGTACCAGGAAATACCTGCTGTTCATCTGAGTATCTCAGATGGCAAAAGAATGCAGCACAGCCATATCAGACAGCAATAGAGAGCTCCCTGAATTTTCTTCTCTTGTTTTGCAGGGTTGTGTATGAGATGAGGCTATTTGGTTGCTTAGTTAAATATATCCTGAAGTGCCTTTCTGAATCCATAGCCTTCTGTGTAGATTACTTTTATGAAGAAATAATAATAATGATAGTCCTAATAAAATATTTTCTGAACTACTGTAAAAATCATGTGTTTTTGCAGAGAAGGTGTATGACTGCACAAGCTAAAGAAATTGGATGTGTGTTTTATTGCCTGATAGTCAGTGGCTTTTCCAAAGCTTATAAGCAAGCTCGGTATATAATGCCTTTGGGATCCCTATGTCTGTAATAGTGTTTGCTACTAACACCTTAGTCTTTATGTTTTGGTAGCACTGGTGGTCTAAAGGTTTACAGGGAGGGCTGTTATGTTTTACCAATCAACTGATACAAGGGTTCTCTGAGAACCAGTAAACTTGAGTGGGGGGGGGGGGAAGCAGTGGAGAGTAATTATGATGTGAGCACTTCCAGGAATTGTCTCCTAAGAACACTTTGGTGCAGTTGGTAAACACTCAGGAGACAAGAGTGTGAAAATGAGTACATGTCAGAATAAACAGCATTTAAGTTGCTCTTCTGCTGGTAGTTACAGTGTGTGTCTAGGTGAGGCTGCCATGCCCTGTAACTGTGTGGGCTGTGGGCAGTGTTGACAACCATCAGGTATTCCCTTCAATACCTCTCTCTCCTACCAACTGCTCTTTTCCAGGCACCAGGTGGCAGCTGCCTGTCTGATCACCTGCCCTGTCTGCTACTGACTCTGTCTTGAATCCCATCTCCAGGTGATCAGACTTCTGCAGGGTCTGCTGAATGCTGGATATGCCTCTCAGATTTCTTTCTTGGGTAGTGAGGTTGCACTGCATGCTGCTGAGGAACTGGCAGGGTCCAGCCTATCCTCTTAGAGAGATGCCCTTTCCAGATTTGATCTATCACATAAAAGATAACCTGCTGTGAGTAATCAAGGCTTGGCTGTCTCCTTTGATCAGAGCTTCAGTTATTGATCCCTGTGTCTACACCGTACATAAATCATTCAGCTTTCACAGAAAAGAACATCATGCACCATTCTGGTGCCCTTTGGTCAGAATGGAGGGTGTTGGCTGTCCTGGTTTTTAGCATCATAGCTGAGAACCCACAAAAAAGTGCAGCTGTGAGCTAACACAGCAACAGCTGTCTTCAGTCTTCTAGCCTGCTCTGAAAAATACAGGGTTACTGGATGCTGCTGTTCTTGCTGTGCATGCTGGATATAGTTAGGACTCCCAGGTGTGTGGCAGCCTTGGGTAAATATGAAATATTCTGCTGGATTTACCTGAGGAACAGTTGAAGCACTGAATCAATGGCCGATACTCACAAATTTGAAAAATGTGTTGCTTTCTTAGTCTTCCTCTCTGGAAAGCCTGGAAGTGCTGAAAAATATTTTTGCATAGCTATTGCTGCTTATAAAAGAAGACTTTATCATAAGGAAGGCACCTGCTATCAGTCACACCAGCTAAATAACATTTTAATATGCACTGTTCAAAATTGAATTACCTGAGGAAGAAGAGGGTTTTTAAATTTCATTTTCTGTTGAATGATGTGTGTGTGTGATTCCATTTAGAAAAGTTTGAAAGCTGAACATTTATGTTACTGTCTGGCTCTGATTGTATTTAGTCCTGAATTTCCTCCCAATTTGTGTTCTAAGGAGCAAGGAGCAGTTACATGAATGTGGTAACACAGGAGATTATTATATTGTTCAGTAGGTGCTATGACATTTCTTATCTGTATATATATTTTTACAGAGTTCGCTGACATTTTAGCTGCTGATGTGGGAACGTGAAATAAAAAGAGGGGATCAGAAAAAGAATGATAAAGAGGGGGAAAAAAACAAGCTGTGATCTGTGGTTTGAAACCACATAGAAGAATTTCTGAAAGAAACCCTTGATTGGATGCATTTCACATTATCATTATGACAAATAGCATATTAAAAAAAAAGAAGCCAAAATTAAATACATGGGAGGTGAGCTGCAGTACTGAATTTAAAATTTTGGCAATATCTGTTTTTGGTTTGACATTTGATTGTTGCAGGGGATTTGGTGTTTCTGTTGCAAGCAGAATTAAGCTTTCCTGTGAACAGCATGTACAACATCACCACACGCCCTCCAACTTCATTGATGGACGATGTTTTGTACCCAAAATGAGTGCCTTTAACATTACAAGCACATTCAGTTTCAATAGCTGTACCTCTTTTTTGGCAGAACATTCAGATGTAGATTAAATAGCTGTGTTGTGAGGTCTTGAGTTCATGCAGGAAGGCAGTTGTGAGGCAGAGCAACACTAGCACAGCATCCTTTTCCAGCAGTAGCTCAGAGCAAATGCTTAGGAAATAGTAAAAGAAATAAGACATAAAGGGATAATTGAGTGTTCTGACTGCTTACATGCCAACAAGCAAAATGTCTACGTTAGTGCAAGCCTGAAGCAGAGGCTCAGAGATACTGCTTTCAGTTCTCCTCTTTGAAACAGGATTAAGTACAAATATCACACTTGGAGCTTTTCCACATGAGCAGTCTGGGTTTGCATCAGTGCAGGTGGATCAGTTTGAGGCCTCTGCCTCCCAAGTGGGGCTGATTCTGTAAGCATCTCTGTGAGGTGGGCAAGACTTCTGTTCTAGGCATGATGCTGCAATGACATGAAAATAAATTAAGCCTGAAGTTAGCAACTGTCCTGCACTGTGATTGCAAACCTAGCTCACAGTAGCTGCATGGATGTTTGTCCTTCTCATGCCCCTGCATTTTGGATGAATAGCAATAATAACTATTTAGAGTTACTAGCTCTCCAGGCTGCTGAAGAAGAGGAAAGAAATGTGTTTTTGTGGGTGTCTTTTCGAGTTTGGTTTCTGTCTGCATGCAAGTGCAAAAGGCTTGCCAGGCACTTAGCTTGGGATCTAAACTAGAAATAGATCTCCTCTTTAGGAATTCTTCCTTTTCCCTCCTTCTGCAGTTGCACCAGAGCAGTGCTGCAAAGTGGCAGCAGCTATTTCAGCTGTCAGGTCATTCCTCTCACTTTCTGTTTAAGCAGGATCCACAGCCTGGCTGTACTTCTTGAAGAGTAACAGAAAGACCTGAAGATGCCTCTGAGTTTCTGCATTATAACTGCTATTTATAATAATTTGATGTTCTCCCTGAAAATTGAAACGATAAAGTTGATGAATTGGTTTCAGATACCTTTTTCTGTTGGTCTTCAGTTGCATGGACTGTTTAACACCAATGATGGATAGTTTCATTAAAGTTCTTGTCCTATAAGCATATAGGATCTTTAAAAGTAGACCTGAAAAAGTGATTTAGGATTTCTTCATGATGCCTGAAAATGTCATAAAAGACGCCTTGCATGGTGCTAATCCTCAAAAGTGAGATGAGTATGATGTTTTTTCTGGAAGAACAAAAACTTTAAAACCTTGTGGAATTTGACATCTTAAATTGCTAATTTTTTAATATATTTCTTCTCCATTCTCCTTTCTCATATATAAAGCCTTTCTGGTAATTGTCATGGAGACTGCTGCAATAGTTCTTGTGATTTCTCTTTTGATATTAAAAAATGGTTTCTGTAGGATTTTTTCCTTTTTCTGTTTGACCATTGATTCCATTCCAAGCCAGGCATAAAATTGAGTACAGAAGGGAAAAGCTTGTCTTTCAAAGTGGCAAATATTTAAATAACTATTTTAAACTCTTCATTTAGAAACAAAGCAGCAAATGTTGAGGGCCTCACAGATGGCCTCATATTGCTACTCCTTGTTTTAGATGCTCCTCTGACCATCCCTCAACATTACTGTATGAACTAGTGAGTTCAGCTGGGAGAATGGTGAATAATTTCCTGTCTGGAGTTAGCAGTCTCCAAAGCAGCCAGGTTAAAAAGTCATGGAGGTTATCTTGACTCTTCACCCCCTGGTTTTCAAAAAGCTTGAAGTTTGCTGAATAAGGTATTCAAAGCAGAAGGTATTATCAGCCTTGGGTTTGTGTTAGTGTATGGTTTTCCCTTCTTTTTGAATTCTGTTTGGTAGTATGGAAGGAGAATTTTAAATATTCTGCTGAAAAGGAATGGGTTTTATACTAGTCTTTTTCGCTTTCTCTTATTTGTGAGAGCCAATAATTTGAGGCAGCGTCCTTGAACTGGTAATAATTTAACAGGTAGGAAATATGTACTTCCTAATTCTTAGGTGAAAAGTGATAAAAACTGTGAAGTTACTTGCACAGGGGTTTTGTTAGCTAGACTTATTCTCTCCTGGCTTTTTGTACCTGATAGAGTTTCTGGTGCTCACTGCAAATGAAAGGGATTTCTGGAGAGTCAGCTCATTGCAGAAATAGCAGAAGGCTGTTCACTGAGAATAATCTCTCACAGAGACATTAATTCAGAGCAACAGCATTTCTTCTGCTTTATTTCCCCCAGCACTATGTTAAAGTGGCTCAGCCTTCTGGATGTTACAAGCTTGTATTGCTCCTTTAACCTTCTCTGGGCTTTAGGTCATTGATGTCAGATCTGGCCCACTTTAAGACATGTTTCATTGTCTTTTACACACTCTGATTGTAGCTTTCTTGTTCCCCAAGTGGTGTCCTTCATTGCTGTTCTCCTTGCACTCTACACCTACACGTTCTCAGTAGTCTCTTTGTGAGTATGAAACAGCAGATGTTGGATTCCCAGTGCAAGGCCTTGCTTAAAGGGGACAGATCCCTCAGAGTTGCAGAATCAGTGTGTGATGCTAGAGGCAGTCAGCTGTGAGTCATGTGAAATAATCCTGTAATTCTGTGATATGGCACCAAGATGGCGGCCTGCAGGAAGTCAGGTGATAGGGGACAAATATGGTGGCCCCCATGTGGTTCTGTGATAGGTGACAAATATTGCGGCTCCCATGCTGGCAGGTGGGGTGATGTGAGGATGTGATGACATGTGGGGCGGGGCCACGTGATGATGGAATGACGCAGCAGGAGACAGAGTCACTTTATGCCATAGGGGGCCATGTGGCCAGGAAGGCGGGGCCATGTGACGCTGGTGGTGGTGTCACGTGGCCAGGGAGGCAGGCAATTTTCAGTTAGTTTTGTGTGCAGTGCTGATTAGGGTTTCTGTATAATCTGAATAAAAACCCTGTGTTCCATTGTGGCTTCTAGAATGTCCTGAGTAATTATTCCATTACTTTTTTTACATTAGTTGTTGGAGATAAATGGAGTATCTCCAGAATACCAACTGACCCAGCCTTGGGTGTATCTGGTCATGAAATTTGTCCTTAAGTTGCATGTAGCATTAAGGTTACTCTTGGTATATGTCTGGACTGCTGCTTCCATTGCAGCTGCCTTTTGAAGGGACCTTATGGAGGGGTTGTTGCCCCAAAACTCATTAGGAAGCTTGGTTGATTATGACATTTGCTGCTTGTTGGTGGCCATAACTGTCTTCCTATGAACTTGGCAGTCTCACCCTTTGCATGCCTATTTTCTATTTGGTCCTTGAAACTCCAGGAGGCAGGGACCATTTTCTGTGATGTGATATTGTTGATTCTTATTTCAACCTTCATGTGCTTCCACAGGTTAAGTACTAATAATTGACTGTTCTCAGTAGGTCTGTCAGTTTTGCCTTGTTTCTCTTGTGTTTCAACCACATATTTCTGAGAAATGCCTACAGTTATTTTTCATTGTCTAGAGCAAAATATGAGCAAGTTCAGTGAGTGAGTCTGCTGGTTCTCAGGTATTCGGACCTCTTATGTATGTCCAGTTATACACTTGTGGACTGTTCTCTGCTAAAGTGATTATATAATGTGTTGATAATAGTTGATTATGTTAAAAAACAATTAGTTGCTTTTTATTGTTGTTTATACCTCCAGTATTTTTTATTTCTGAAGTACACCTGTAGAATCCTGTAGGCTCAAGACAGCAGAGTTGTGAAGTTTCAGATGGTAATCTTGAAAAGTTAGTTCAGGTGTCTGCCTTTGATTTATTGCTAATTTTTTATGTAAGATAATTCTGTATTTCTGAATGTTGTATATAAAAAGCCACTTTGGTCTGTTGGGATTTTTTGGGATTTCCTTGATCTTTGATTTTTCTTAAAGCACGTTGTGATTTTGTTCGACATGTAATGATGTTTGTATGTGTCTGCAGCCTCTCAGCTGAAGATGTGAGCACATATTTGTTAAATGCAGGCTGGGGCTGGTGGTGTACAAGACAAACCATATAGACAGTCATTGCTCTGAGCTAATCTTACCTCCCAGAGCAAAGCATTTCTGGGGAATTTCTAATTTTGACAACTGGGATCAAATGTCTGACTTCTGAGGGCTGACAATAATGCCAGGGGCTGAGCTGCTTTGTCCTGTTGGTAGCAACTGCGCAGTTAAAAGCCCCTCTAAATGCCAGGGAACCATGCATCTTAGCAGGTTGGGTTCAGGGTGGGTGTGTGTGCAGGGCAAGGCATCAGCTTCAGCAGTCTTTATGGGGCAGAAATGCTGTGGCTGCTCAGGGGTAAAAATAGTTCTGGGTTTTCAATGGCTGCATTCCATGGCTGGAGCCTGAAATCATGAATCAGGGCTCAGCTCTCGGTGTGTGCGGGACCAACTGCGAGAGTGGCGCAGTCACCCCGAGGGGAGCAGCTGGCTGAGATGAGTGCGAGCCCAGCTCCGCTGATACTCTGGGAAGGACCTGTGTTGCTTGTACACTCCCAGCAAGGTATTGTACATTCGTGCTTTGATTTCCAGTAGGAGTGTAGTTTCTTGAGTGGGAATAATTAAAGATCTACTGAGCCGTGCAAAATTTGCCGCTCAACCAAAGGCAACTTTTAAAAAGTGTCTGTTGTGTGTGAGTTCAGCTGCTCAGAGACTTGTAGCTTCACACCTTGCAAGCTTCCACAGACCTGGGATGATAGATTGTGATTGGAAGGGCGTGCTGCTCATCCCCACCTGAACACTGTTTTGTGTGAGTGTTTGTCCTTGATTTTTCATGGCTTTTTTTTTTTCAGAAATTTTCCAGCCTGGACATTCTTGAGAATTTAGATACGTAAATACTAGTTCTTTGAAACCCTTCTGCAAGAGTGCTTTTTAAAACTGTGTTTAAAACACAGCTGCTTAACTCAAAGATCTCTTTAAAGCTTCATGAAAGCTATGCAGGTTTAAATTGCATTTTGAAATAATTCAAATTATTATTCTCAGCTGTTTAAAACATGGTGTAATTTCATGAGAAGGAATTTTATACTTACAGTCAGGAAGGACTTTGTGTTGAAAGTGTTACTTTAAAACTAAAACTACCAAACTTTTTAACCCCTGTTTTTTTGGGTTTTTGTTGTTGGGTTTTTTTTTTTTTGTTTTTTTTTTTTTTTTTTGTCCCTGAGACATTTCAGATATGTTTTGCTCCAGGCTATTGCTAGTAGGACCTTGAGGAATAGATGTTCCTGCGGATTTTGTTGTGCCCTGTGAGTTGAACAACTGTGTGATCCTTCTTCCAGAGCAGGCTGCTAGATTTCGTGCTGCTGGAAGTAGCCATGCCAGCCATGTGTGCAGACTGTCTGTTCCATCAGTGCCCGGGGCAAAACCGTGCAAATGCACACATGGTAACCTCACAGTCGGCCACAGTGCTCAAGTGCATTCATCTGCTCCCTTTCTGGGCCCCAGGGTGCAGCCACACACACTTGTCTGACACTCTTTGCTTCTGCTCTTGCTGCCCCTGCGTGCCTGGAGCAGTGGCAGGCGCCTGCCCTCTGCTGTGCTGGCACTTTGCAGGTGACACAGGCACCTGCAGCTGTGCTGTGCCCACATACTGCTGGATGGGCTTCTGTTAGCTTATCATGGACATGGGGGCTGGTGGTCTTGCTTTAGCAATCCAGCTGCCAAAGCTATAGGCGACTCATTTTCTTCATTTCCAGTGTGGTAGCACAGCTGATTTCCCTGAACGTTGCTGATACTCAGAGTAGAGGATACTGTTTTCTCATGCACTCCCACATTGTGGGGCTGATCTGTAACAAAACCGAAGTGAATTTGGCAAATCTCACTTGGTATAACAACTTTGGAAAGTGAGAAGCATATTGCTCTAAGACTGGGAGTAAAACTGAGTAAGTCAAAGTAACTCCATGCTGTAAGCTAAGTTAGTGAGGTGTTAGGTTCAGTTATAGGATGAGTAGCAAACATAAGGAGTTTAAAAATCTATCTTGTTTTATTTTCCTTGGCACATCTTAGTGTGAAAAGCACTGGGCTTGGGTGGAGGACCTAGATTCTGTTGCAGACTTGCTGATGGAATTCAGTCACCTCATCTCCTTGCTTTTCAGTTCCCAGTCTGTATAATGAGGATGAATTTATAACAGAGTTATCATAGGAATAAAATACATTTATCACAAGTGTAAATGCTAATGCCATCTTTGCCCCTTCAGAGCTGCCCAGATGAACAGCCAGTGCACCACTCTTGGGAGGCCCATTCCACTTCTGAAACAGTTTTGTGTGCTTGTCAATAAAGCCCTTTTGAAGAGGGTGAATATAGACTGTGGATGGTTAAAAGTATATTCCAGGAGTTGTATGAAGTCTGAGGACAAGAACAAATGCTTTAGTCCTGGCTACCTGTGTTCTGTGTGCTGGCCTCACTGTATGCTCCCCTTTTAGGAGGTTCAGTAAGAGTTAGAAATATGTTGCAGGGCCTAGGTTGGCCATCAGCACTGCACAAAAATAGTTGAATGGGTATTTTAAAGAAGTGACATGGCAGAACTGTTGGTATAATTGTACCAATAGCAGAGCTGCTTAAAATAACAAGAACACAAGAAAGTATTTTCTAACTGCAGCACTTCATTTAACGCTATTTTTGCCTACTGTGGATAAAGCAATGAGAAGTATCTCAAATATTCAGTCAGTGGTCCCAGATATTATGTGCTCTTTGTGTTAGGAATTACAACACTTCCAACTATTTGCCAGAGTTGTTAGATAAGGTGAATAACTGAAGATTTGGATGTTTGCCCAAGCTGTCTGGGTTTAATTATTCTGTGAAACCTCATTAGAGATGAGCTGCACCTGTGATATTAAGAAGGAACTGTTTTGAAGGTAGTTCAGACCTTGATTCATAGCTCAATTTAAAAAATACTCTTTTCAAATTTGGAAGTTTTTTCATCCTCATGTACTTTGTTACAGCTACTGTTCAGTCCTGATCTGATTTTTTGAGGGGGCAGGAAAGAGTGAAGATGTATTTGGTAGCCAAAATGATGTTGACAAACTGGAAATACAGCCTGAAATAAATGGATAAATGCAATATATTTCACTTAAAAAATAATCAACTGCACAAATACAAATAGGCCTACGAAGAGAAGATCTGGGGTTTATTGTGCTCCACAAGGTGAAATTAAGTCCCAAATGCTGTGTTGCTTCAAGAGGCAAAGCAATCTTGCAATGCAAAACCAAAACATACCATTTGTGAAACCTGTGAAATGATCTATTTCCTTTACACTAAGTATAGTCTCAGCTGGCATATACTTCAGATTTTGGGAGCTACAGTTGAAGATGGAGATCAACTGGACAATTTGATTTGAGTGCAGTGGGAATTATTGAGGTCAAAATAAAATCTCAGGCGAAGATTTTGTGGAGTTCTTTGGTTAAGCAAGATGGGTAAGGATATTTAACAACATTTTGCAAACATGTAAATGGTTGCTGGAAAGAGGCAGGGAATAGTTCTTCTCTGTAGGTGTAGGGTAAGAAGTGATAGGCTTCAGTCACAGAAGACTCAGGTTTGTTAAATGATGGAGTATTTGTCTGGGGTGACGTAGGTGCAGTCTGTTCTGCTGTCATCTGTGTGGTCTTTTCGAGTCTCTCCCAATTCTGATTCTATAATCCTGCATGATTATATGCTTTGAGTTGGAAACTAATGTCCTTAATCCTCTGCAGCAGACACTGAGCTCAGTGTCTCCCAGAGAACCTGTTCCTGCAACTGTGGCTGATGCTATTAAAGATAGGAGTAGCTGGGCAGGGGGAAGGGTTGGGTGCACATGGAGCCTTTTGGCAGTCACAGACAACATGGAAATGTGAGGCAGGAATGTTTGGTTGCCTCTGTTTCTCACACTACAAAAGCTGTAGGACAACCACTCACGCTGCCAGGGGGTAAATGCAGAACAAGGAAGGACTTTATCACACAGTGTTTGGTTAACCTGAGGAACTTACTGCTGTTAGATGTGTTGGGTTCCAAAAGCAATTACACAGTATTATGCCTGCAGATCTCTCAAAAGCATTTAAACATAAATATACCAGTTCTAGCTTGAGAATTTCTCAAGACACATGTTGCTGGAGTCTGGATACTGTGGAGGCTATTTCTAAGTTTGTGCCCTGTTCTTATACTCTTGGCACTTGCCAGTGGTGTCTGTCAGAGTTTGAAGGGAGAGCTGGGTCCAACATTTATTGAAGGAGGGTTTTTTCTTTCTCCAGTCTGTAGTGCACAGCCTGTGGTGGCCTCCACATGCCTGATAATCAGCACATTTAAAATAGCCTTTTGCCTGTCAGGATCTGAGAAGAGCCTGACCGGGACGACTTCTGTTTCCATCTGAGAATTATTCTGTCAGCACTCCCACTTCAATCTGAGAAGTGCAGTGGAGCAGCTGAGATGGAATGGGAAGAGGCAGCAAAAATACATTCCCACTCACTGGGCATTCTCATATCTTCGCTGGGAATTTCAGGGCATTTGCTTCCTAGATTATTTCCAGCCAGAACTGTGCTGTGAAGTATCAAGTCTTGTCTTGTATGGATAACTTAGGAAGCCCTGTCATGAGAGATATTTCTGAGTACAAAGCTTGGCATGGCTTACAGGAGGAACTGCAAATAGCCATGAGGCATGTGAGCAAGGTAGATAAAATCTACATAAATGCTATGCGTCAATTTTTTTCACTCACAGAGTTGCCCTGTCTTTAGCAGGATGATACTATGAATGATCCTTAAATAATTTCACAAAATCACAGAATCATTAGGGTTGGAAGGGAGCTCTGGAGATCATCCAGTCCAAACTCCCTGCCAAGGCAGTGTCCCCCAGAGCAGGTGACACAGGGACTTTCCAGGTGGGTTTTGAATATCTCCGTAGTGGGAGACTGCACAATTGCCCTGGACAGCCTGTTCCAGTGCTCTGCCACCCTGAGTGTAAAGATGTTCTTCCTTGTATTGAGGTGAAACTTCTTGTGTTTTAGTTTATGGCCATTGCTCCTTATCCTGTTGCTGGGCAGCACCAAAAAGAGTCTGGCACCATCCACTTGGCACCTGCCTTTGAAATATTTATATGCATTAATGAGCTCTCCTCTCAATCTTCTTTTCTCTAAACAGGCCCAGCTCCCTCAGTGTTTTCTCATGAGAGAGATGTTCCAGACCCCCAATTTCTTTAGCTGTTGTGCTACCATTCTGTTAGGATTATGTGCTGTGAGGACATGGCTCTGTGGGGTTGATATGCCAGGAGGTGGCATGCAAGCAGCAGACTCTTGGTGCTTTTCTGCCTTTCCTCTGTCAATGCTAAAGCCACTGTGTTGACAGGAGTAAGCAATGAATTTTACCTGTGGGGCAAACAATTCAAAGTGTTGACTGAAGAATATTGAGTAATATAGCAGAGGCTGTCTGATAAAAGAATGCAAGGGCAGAAAAGGCCATAATGAGACCTAAGCCCCTCTGGTCATGCTCAGCTTGTTACAGAATAGGGTCTGATGGGTCAACCTGCTGGAGCACACTGCTAGAGGGAGCATTCCTGACAGGCAGTGTGCAGATTCATAACAAAGTGGAAATCAGGCAGGATAATGTCCACATAAATAGTCCTTAGACCAACAAAATCTATCTTCTAGATTGTCTTCTAGTTCTAGACCACAATGCCTTGATGAGTGAGCAAAAAAGGACAGTGGTGAGATTTGGAAAGGTGTTGTATTACCTTGCTCTTTTATTAGGAGACTAAAAATACCTTTACAGGCCTGGAACAAGGCTGTAGGAAGCAAGAGTCCTTGGAAGGTTGGCTGGATTGTAGAGCAGCTGTACTTAGCTTCGAGTAATGGTTGGAAATCATTATTTCAAGTAGAAAAATGGTATACTTGCCAAATCCTCGAAACACTGCTAATGCCGAATTATTGTCACTATCCTCTGCTCTGTTTTGTTAATGCCAAAGACAAAGCAAAAACATCCCGAGCATGTCTGGCAGATATCCATAATCTACAGACCCTGAAAAAAGATTCCTCAAATTAAGACTGAAAAAAGAAGGAAGGACTTTAACATTTCTTCAGCAGATTTCACTGCAGCTGGGTCCCAAATAATTTTAGAAGTA
Source organism: Rhabdornis inornatus (assembly GCA_013397075.1). NCBI lineage: Eukaryota > Metazoa > Chordata > Aves > Passeriformes > Rhabdornithidae > Rhabdornis > Rhabdornis inornatus. The sequence goes on along the minus strand of VWZS01006230.1, from coordinate 395,297 downwards.
TTTTGAAATAAAAAGCTGTAACATTTTCAAAAGGGCTGTACTTTGTAGGTATGACAAAAATTACCAAAGCATTGACTAAACAAATCTGGATATTGTCTAATACTGCACAGACTAGAAGGCTCTCAGTCGTTGATTTCTTTCCTACTGCAGAAATAAAATTTAAGTCCTATTTAATATAAGCACAAATGTCCTTATGAGCCACAAAGAAGTCCAGTCCTAGTGTACATCCTGCAGAAGATTTAGAAAGGAAGACCCTTGGATGTGATCAGGTAGTATGACTATAGCCAGAACTGATGAAGCCAGAAGAGAAATTCTTGTCCTTTGCAGTACTTAGAGCAGCCTGTGAACTAATTTAAATTAATGCTTTTGGAATTAGTAGCTGGAATGGATCTCATCACAGACTAATTGACTCAACACACCTGAACAGCACAACCTCCTGCACCTGACCTGGCTCTCCTTGCCCTATTCCTGCCCTTGGCAATATATATCCATTTTGGACTGTCTACACCAGAATGATGCTGCCTGGAACAGAAAATGCCAGATGATAAAAAATCACTAATTTGTTTTGATAGCAGCTTTGCACTTGTTTTGTGTATTCTGAGCAGCCGAAAAAGTCAGACAAGGAACTGAATAACTGACCTTTTATGGTTTTCACCCTGATGGTTAACAGTAATAATAACAATAGTAATAATAATAGCATTTTTGTACAGCCCATTTAGGTCCCTTTATAGTCCTTGTGGAAGTGAGCAATATGCTCTCATAAACTGGGTGTTGGATCCACCTTATAATGAATATTCTAGGGTCTATTCTACTGTAGTTATTTCCAAAGTCCAAAATGGAATGGGAGATTTTTCTTCTGGATCTCACACTTGGTGCGTGCTAATTCCTTCTGAAATTTTATCTGCTTTGCTGAGGTGGAATTTCCCTATAGAAGAATTTGCCTTCCCAGCGTTGAACTAATAACATAAATGTGTATGTGTTTCCATTAGAAAAGGTTGATATCCACAGAGCAGAACTCAGCTGTAAGGATACGCAAGTTCTTACTATGAACTACATGTCAGGTTGGGTTTTTTTGTTTGTTTGTTTTCCTGGAGCTGTATTTAATTATGTTTTAAATCCACCAAAATTCCACTCAAAATGAAGCACAGCTTCTCTCAGTGGAGCATAAAGAAATTCTTCCTTATGTTCTTGTTTTACTGCTAGGATTTCTGTAAAGTTTATTTGAAGTTGTTTTCCCCCCAAAGCTATTACACTGATGCCTTTGCCAAAGCTAAAATCATTGGACAGATGAGAGGAAAAATACATATTTGTACAGTGACGTATCTGCAGTGATATCATCTGCTTCGTGGAGAAATTCCTTTTAGTTCATCCTGTACATCTGTATCCTTAGCAGCAGGTGCCACTGCCAGACAATTCTTCAAAGTTAATGTGATTGCTGGGAAATGCTAAAGCCTTTTTTATTGCTGTGGGAGGTGATGTCAAGAGCTGTGTTCTCTGTGGGAGGGAGAAGAGGCTATGCTGACAAACGTGCTGGAAAGGTGGACTTCTCAACTCTGCTTTGTGGAGTATTTAGTGTGAGAAAACAGGAGTGCCCTCTCCGTGGCTTTTGATGGGGAGCAAATGTGGGACACCTTGTCTCAGCAGGAGATGGGAGCACAAGTTCAGTGTGAAGATGGCCATCTGGCCGGTGATATGGAATGCACTTTCAGGAAGGACAGGGTTGAGAAGCGAGGAGGGATTTTTTCCAGTTGAAATGCTGCCAACTTAGTCATGCCATGAGCAGAGGCTGGACATGTGCATCCTTCCCTTGGCAGGCAGCTTTAAAAGCAGTGCACGCTGCTTCACAGATTGTGCTGGGCAGCTGTACCAGCCCACCCCACCAAGTTTTTGGCTTTCCTACCTGTAGCTGCTGGTGCCTGTTAACTGCTAAGCAGCAAGATGTGCTGAGATTTGGCCTGTCTGAACTTTTGCCCTACGCTGACAAACCTAGTCAGGATACCAGTGGAAATGGTGAGTTTGTGTATGTGTAGCTGGGTAGGAAGGAGCCAGGTTTGGGAGGAGGGAGCCTGGAGCTGTAGTAAGCAAACTCCAGGAGCCCATGTGCTAGTGCTAAAATGACAGATGACTAAGAAAGGATGCTTTATGACACAAGAGGATGGAAACATTAGCACAGAGCTAATCTACAGGAAAAGAAAATGGAACACAGACAATAACAGAATTAATGACAACAGATTGCTAGGAATAGATACGATCAACAGGCATGGAAATGAGGAATGACCAAGCATGTGTGAATGTCGGCAGGCAATACACAGTCAGTCTCTTTGATCAGAAGTGTACAGTGCTCAAAACCAGGAGAGATCCTAATGCTAAGGAGGACACAAGTTTAGGACCTGGGAGGCTGTATCCTTCTCTCTCTCCATGCAGCCACAAACCTAAGAAGCATCTGTGTGATGGAAAGGACAGCTGAGGTCCCTTTTCCTTACCTCCACACTTTTGTGCACAGAAGACAACAGCAGTGAAATGTCTGAGGAGCTGAGCATGAGCTAACACACGTGGTGGCAGAATAGCAGTGCTTCGTAGCTTGGAGGATGCCAAGCAGAGAACAGCTCAAACTGAATAGTAGGACAAAAGTGACCATGGAATGGTGAGATCTCAAAAGCATTCATGGGACAAAAAGCTCAGGTGTGTTTGCAGTGATACAACTAAGACCCCAGGACTTGCAGTATAATGGGATTAATAAACCACATGATTAATAGATTGGGCTTCATGGAAAATATGTAAGCAGTATCACCTTGCAGTTCTGCCACACTCTGTGCAAGGCCACAGCTGAGTTAGGAAACAAAATAGTCTCAGGGCATCAGATTTAAATCCTGTAAGGCCTTTTAGTTGCTGTTCATAACCAGACTTTTTCTAAATTCTGTGGTAATGCACGTGCAATGTTTTTTCCTGTGTCTTTTGTATAACCTCTCATGGTCCTATTTGAAATTGGGAGGTGTGTGTAATAGCTATGGAAATTGTTTGGTTTATTGATTTTTCTTTTTGTACCCTAAAGTGAAAGGGCTATCAAGAGAGTAACTTGGATTTATGAAACAAAGATTTGAATTCTCATTTGCTCAGTGTTTTAGAAAAGTTGTAGTCTCCTTTTTGTGGCCAAGTCCTGGCTGTGTTTGAAGCATAGAATCCCCTGTAGAATAAACCTTGACTTCATTTCTTTGTGTTTTTAAGTAGATTTGAGGTGCTTAACAGTATTTATTGTTTTGTCAGATATAAGTTTTGTTTTCTGAAATGGCCTATAGCTGGGATTTTGGCCCCAGGAGTCTGAACTCAAACTTTTGTTTTACATAAAGGACATAAGTAAGAGAGCTTTTTTTTTTTTTTTTGCAAGGGACCAAGAAGTGACCAATCACAATTTGCTGAAAGTGGAGCATTATTTGTGAAGGCTTAGAGCTTCAGATGTTGGTCTTGTGTTGAGTAGCATTTGTTTGTGCATGTGTATACCATTTTCCCCCCAAGTTCTATTAATGACTAGATTGAACTTAAAAAAGATCAATGTCTTAATACCTTTTCACAAGTGTCAAATGTCAGGGGTGTCTCATTAAGGCAAGTAACAGCATTCTTAATGGTAAATTCATCCACAAGGTAGGACAGGTTTTATCCATCCACTGGTAGAATCTGACCTTTAAAGAAGTTAATCTTTTCAAGTGTTATATATGCCACAAATTATTGATGAGATTCTCATTGAGTTTCTTTTTTTCCCCTACATTAGATTGCATGTGAATACTGGCAGTTTGGAGAGCTTTCTTTTCCTTCTAAATGGAATCTTATGGCCAAATACTGTAGCATAAACAATTTGGAATGCAGGAAGCAAAGTAGGGTTAGGAGATGTAAATTCAGTTCCTTGGCATTATTTAAATAAACAACTCAACCAACAGAAGCCCCATAATCTAGTTCACATGAGCATATGTTTGGCAGGATTCAGCGTGGTGGGTTTGCAGTCTCTGCTTATCACAGAACAGGACTGTATGCATCACTGCCACATGCTTCTCTTTTCCCTTCATCTCAGGGAAAGCAATCTTGTCAGGTAAAGAAAGTGGGAGGAGGAAATGTATCATTCCAACACAAGCTGGATACAATTCCTTTGCTCCCTGTTAGCGGCGGCTGGGAGATGCCTTGTATCTTACAGCCAGCCTATTGCAGATTGGAATTTCAGTGTCTGGTCTGTCTTTTAGTGTAGATTTTTTTTTTTTTAATGTGCCTGAATTATAAAGCTATTTTCTTCAGCAGACTCAGAGACTAAAAAGTTTGGTACTTCAGCATCTCTTGTTTGTGTGGCCTATATAAGTGGCTCATTAACTGTCCTACTGTAATTTCTATTTTAGCAGAAGTAAAGAACAAGAGAGACATATTGGCACCAGAGTCTTCCTACAAAATTTACTTTAAATTTAGTTTAAGATGCCTAAAATACTATTAGCTTTGGAAGCATTTCTCTTTCCCTTCAAGGAGAGAAAATCTCCTTTTTATTAAAGTTCCAGCCTTGGTGGTAATACGATGAATATTAATATATGTAGGTTGTCAGTTGTCGTACAATAGTCTATCCTGTTAACCTCCTTGGACTGAATGTTCAGTCCTTACTATCTCAGCTGTGAAAAAACAGAAATTCCTATGAAGTGTCACAGTAGCTTTTGATGCAGAAGTTTTCCACATAGGATAACCAGCACAGAGGCTGAGGTCTAAGCAACTCTGAGGATGGTGAGGTGCTCTAAATACAGGATGGACAAGCAGAATGAGTTTTAATTTTTGGAGGAAACTTAACTGAGTTTTTCTGCTGCTGCAGTTAGGGGCTGAGTCGCACAGAAATTGTGAGTAGGAAAATCAGCATAACAAAATACAGTGTGAGGTCTTCTGGAAGGGGAAAGTAGTATTCATTTCAAAAAGATCTTCAAATAGGCTGATTTTACCTGCTGATGCTAATTTTGTTGTATATTTTGTTAATCTGCTTACTTGTACAGACATACCCATGTCCCCAAAGCTCTAGGAGAGGGGATTTGGCAAGGATCAGTTGTATGTGATGCACAGGACGAAGGATGCCAGTTGTAAAGTTTCTGGGGTTCTTCCTGATGTAACAAGTATGTTTTTGGACAGATCCTTTGTGCCCTTTGGGATTCAGCAGCAGTTGCAGAGCTGTGCTTTCCTGGAGATCCTTGCTTACTTCATCTTCCATAAATTGGAGGCCGGGTTATTGCCCATAACTTGTTTTCCTTGTAGGCTAAGGAAGATAGGAGTGGTGGATGTGACACTGCCACAGCCTTGTTCATTAGCAATGCAGACCCTTTTTAAACACCCTGTCTTGTTTCTTCTGGTGCTTGCACCTGAGTATTTCAGTTCAGACTGAACTGAAATTCATTCATTTATTTATGTCAGTATTCGTATTTCTGTAACGAATCTTTCCAGGTGGAATTTTTAAGGGCACCCATTGTTGTTGAAACTCTTTCTGCATTAAAGTTAGCAGTAAAAATTTTGTGGATGTCAAAGAGAGACAGCAATTTCTGTCAGTGCTCAGTTCTTTGGAAAATGAAGTCCTTAGAAATGCAGTTGCATAATACCACCTCTCCCTAAGTGTGGAAGGCATCCCCAGTGTCAAGTTTGGACTAGACAGACCATTGTTATGACCCTGCTGTGGTTCTAAAAATGCATCTTGCATGAGCACAGAGAAGCTGTTGGGCTTTTGCCTGAAACTAAAAATATGTTCTTGTGTGACAGTTTCCATGCGGGACCTGCTTTAAAGTTTTTGTCGTGTGAGAACAACTTTCTTTCTTCAGGCTTAGCAGAAAGATTTGGACCTTCAAAAAAGTGAACTTTTCTTTGAGGTTACTGTGCTGTCAGGGCTCAGCACCAAGCTGCTTGTTCATCCACATTGTTGTGTATGGTTGGTGCCTCTTGGCCACCTGTAGGTTTTGTACCCCTTGGCTAACCCCAGGAGGTGACCTCACTTATCTGAGGATCCAGAGAACAGTTGGAAGAGAGAGTACTTCTCAGGACAGCTATGCCAAGAAGGGCTACTCTCATAACTCAAGGAGAAGTCTCTTTTTCCAAGAAATAATCCAGTGATTCTCTCATGCCTACAGAAAAGAGGCACCGACGTTGGGATTCTGGAAGATTTTCTGTACCACCCCTCTCTTTCCCTCCAGTTTAGTGTCTCTTGTGATGAATTAGCATTATAAATAGTAAGATTATCTGCACAGTATAGTTAGCAGTCTTCTGGCGAGAGTACCTGGTGGTTGTATTGCATTCCTACTTTGGCTTTGGCATAGCATATGTGAGTTTCATGCACTGGTGGCTTTTGTCACAAGAGTGCCTGCCTGTGGAAGTTGTCAAATGGATCTGCCTGCAGTGATTTGAATGCTTGATTAAAACTTGATTTGATTCCCCCATCTGAACTATCAGCAAAGAGTCCAAAACACTCTAGTGGAATGAGGCAAGTGGAAATGGGAAGCGAGAAGTGGGGAATGAGGGCAGGGCCAGAAAGCAGCTGCTAAAATGTTCTGCCATCACTTAGAAGTACAACTTAAAATTTACTGTAGTTTCCAAGCTAAAATCTCTCAAGCTACGTGCTGTGGGTGGGTATAAAAAATACTGCCTTTTAATAGTTGAGTTTGCCAGAGAAGAGGATGTAGAAGGCAAGTTGGTTTTGCATGCAAACCCAGCATTGATGAGGTCTCTGTAGCAAAACTATCATGGATGAGATTAAAGGAATATTAAGGGAGATACCAACTTTGAGTTGGGGTGCTACTCTAGACTACCTACTTTGAGGGAACAGGAGTATGATTCTCTTTTCCCCACAAGCTGAAGAAGATGCCAAAGGTTGTGGAAAAATGAGTGGGAAAGAGGGCAGAAATGCTGGGACTGTTAGAGGAAAACTTTCTGCTCTTTTGCACAATATCCTTGAATATATAACCCAGTCTGGAAAGAAATTTATTTGGTACTCAAGTGTCAACTATCTGGGAAGCAGCAAGTTTCCTAAGTAGTGAAGAACAGTTTGGGCCTTAGCCTGTGGAAGCATGGGAGTGAGGCTCTGGCAAGTTCTAGTTTGTCTTTCTACCATCAGAGCCCACAGAGCAGGTATCAAGAAGCTCTTGTGTGAAATTTCAACCATGGTTTGTTATGTACATGGAACTGTCTGTCTTTTTCACCCTCCTGCACCCTCTGCAGATGTTTTCCTCAGTGCAGCACCGAAGGAAAGCACCATTAGAATATCACGCAGCAGTATTTGAATAAACCACTTTGGGGTGCTGAACAGCAGTGAAATCTTATGACATGGCTTGTAGTGAGCTTGGAGCATAATGGCCAAGCCATTGTGCTGTCAGCTCTTGAGGAGTCCAGGGAGCAATCCTGGTAATTGTACTTCATCAGATCTCCTATGGAATCTGACCCAACTCGGTCTGCCCTCTTTGCATGAGCTGGAAAATCACAGTCAGCCGTACCAAAGAGCTCTGGTTTCCTTGGGAGCTTAATGCTGCCTTATGTACAGCACGGGATGGCTGCTTGGAGCAGCAGGGTGGGGACAGCATGTTATCAGGCCAACCAGTGCCTTGTGTCTTGAAGCTGCCAGCACTCGAGAGTGCATGGCTGAGAGCTGATGGCAGAGATGAGCCAAAAAGCTATTTTCTGAACGCCTGCTGTGCCCCTCCTGCATCCTGCTCCATGTCCATCAAGTGGTGGAGGTAGCAGATGGGCTGCCCCAAGGTGACACACGCTTACCTGCTGGGACAGAGAGCAGCTCCTGTAGCATGTCCCTGATGTAAGTGCTGCTGCTGGCAGGCAGGCAGCCCTGTTGCTTGGCAGCAGGCCTCAGAAAGAATATTACTTTGTCCTTGTTCTTAGTCAAGTTTGCCAGGTTCCCTTCTGATTGCTAGGCTGGTAATGCATGGGGGAGATAATCCTGGTTCAGTGAACAGCAATTCAGTCTGTCATCAAACAGAAAATACTTGGGCAGAATCAACAAAGCCATGTGCTAAGCTCATTTGGTATCAGCCTTGTGGGTGTGGTTCTTTGGTACAAGTATTTTTGTGTTGGTCTTTCTGCAGAGAGGACTGAAATCTCCCATGAGAATCTCTCTCTGTCCCTCATGGGCCTGTTTACAACTTGCACAGTCCCTCTTCATTCTCTTTACCTGCAAACTAAGCTGCTGCCTCTCGTCTCTCTCTCCAACAGCAGCGTGTTGGTTCCCTTTTCCCCTGCACTTCCATCACCAGTTCTGCAGAACTTTCTGCTCTCACTCTCTGTGGCTTACTGAATTTCCTGGACACTTCAGGTGGTCCTGCCAGTCTGGTCCTGTCCCTCCCAACCCCTGACCTCCCCCAGCAGAAAGAAACATGTCTTTTTTTTTTTTTTGCCATCTTAAGAGAGCTTCCAAAGTTTTCCCCAGAATTTCAATTTAATAAACACGTTAGCTGGTTTGATGTTATGAAGAGGTCACTCTGCCCTCACCCTCTGCTGTAGGTATAAAGCAGCAGATGAATGGATAAAACTGGATGTGGAGGAATGTGGGGGGGTTCTGATGGCTGCATGGGGTGTGATGGACAGCAGCAGGGTTCAACAAGGAGAGTGGTTTATAGCACCACAGCTGCTAGCTGCATCTTCCTGACGTTCAGACCTGGGTGAAAATCTCTCTGTGCACTCTAAAGTCTGGCTGTTGCTGAACTTTGGAAGGGCATCATGTTCACGGACACTTTATTTATGTGCACATACCGGGCATATAGAGGGCATGAAATTGCTAATTGATTAAAGCAGATCTTGCTTCTGTACTTCTTTGTGCTTTGGCCACCTCATAGTGTTGTTGTTGGTTTTTGTTGTTGTTGTTGCTGTTGTGTTTTTCTGTGTACCAGTTTGTGGCTGGGCTATGATTTCCTTGTCTCTGTGTGAGAAGAATCCTCAGATGCACAAGGGCCGGGATTTTCACTCAAAAATGTCATGTAGGAGACACTAACCCAAGAACAGAGCAAGGGTCATAGGCAGTCACAGTTCTCCTTGTTAAAATCTGCTCTGGCAAATAATTTTCTAATTTGGCACAAAACCAAATGTGTAAAACCAGCCAGATTTCTTGTATAAGGCACTGGGTCCATTTGGCGTGTTTTAATACACAGCAGTAATGGTGACTGCTCAGAGCTGTGCTGGCTGGCCTATGCAATGTGCTGTTCTGTTTCACTGCAGCAGGCACTGAGGTAGTTTTAATGCTGTCCATTTGGTCAGTGTCTGCCTAAAATATCTCAGACCACTGGGGTTCTTAACATTGAAAAATCAGGCATTTTCACCTTTGTGAAGGACAGTTTGCTTTCTCCTATAGTAACTTGTTGCTGTTTTCCCATACAGCAACTCCTTACTTGCTGTCTCTGTTCAGCTCATCCAGGGTGACATTGTCCAATTGTTTTGACAATGACCTTAATCTATTTGTGCAGTTCAAAGCACAGGCTGTGTGGCCAGAGATGGAAATGCATGGGCTTAGGCAGCTGGTAATGAAATACCGAGTCTTTTACTTCAGCTGCTTTGAAGCCACTGCAAATCAGTTGTTGGATTTGATGTGTCTTCGAGGATGTGAAATGAAATTAGTGGTTTCTAGCTGGTTGTAGTGAATCAGGTGTTCACCTCCTGAAATGCTCCAATATAATCAGGCTTTGTGTATGGCAGCTTTAGCAGGTATGCCAGTGGCTGTATCAAACTGAATGAAGCTTACTCTCCCGACAGGGATTGTTATAAACCAAGTTGTAGGCAATTTAGCAGGCAGATCACTGAGTGGGAGCTTCCTTCTGTGGTTACCTGTAGTTGCAGATGTTGTAGACATAGAGGATAGCAGGACTTTGAGTAAATGGCACTGCAGTGCTGAGTTAGTTGACAGGATCAATAATTTCCTGTTAGCTGGGATCTCTTGGCACTGCTGGGGTGGGGGAACTGCCTCAGTACATTGTTAAATCAAAGTCAGGGGTATCAATATATTGCTTTTCAAGAGAATAGATTCAAAGCAGGTGGACGGAGGAGCAAGATATCAAGTTGTCTAAGACAAACCAAACTGTTTCTGATGAATTTGAAAACACTTGTTTTGTGCTTGCCAAGGAATGGGAGCATGTTGTCTAGCTGCAGTACCTTCCCAGTCAAATTTGTTCCCCCTGGGAACACCAGCTTGGGGGAAATGGCTGCAAACCCTCTCTTGATGCCACACAGAGAAATGTCTGTTGGGAGGAAAATGCTGGAGCAAAGCACACTGCCTATGTTATATGGATTTTTAGATCAATAGTAGCTCTAACATGTAGCCAGATGCATTATACTTTGGAACATGCTTTTGTGCAGATCCTAGGACTCTGGCTTTTTAATGGAAGTAGCTGTGCACCAAGTATTAGCACCAGAAAGCTCTTGTCATAGGCAGCACATGCACAGTATTTCACCCTTGCCTGGCAGATCTGCTTCTTTACTTAGTGGCAGAAGTCAGAAATAACACCATATTAATTTCCTTTTTTCATTTTGGGCATGAATTCTGTGCAACTCTGTAAACTAATATGTAGCTCAGCATCTACTTCCAGAAGTCATACATTTCCCTTGATTTACATTCTTTAATCAGTGAGGATGCAGTAGATGCATAGGCTGTGAACAAGAAGATCTTTATTGCAATCACTACAAGTTCAGCTTTCGGTGCAATTATGAGTTAACAGGTATGTTAAAATGCCTCCTGCTTGTTACAGTGATAGTCTTTGCTTAGGCTGCTTTCTGTTATTCTCTGCTCGTGAAAACATTTCCTGCTAGTAATTCCTGCTAGTCACAAGAAGCATAGCTGTATAAATTCTTCTCCTTCTCCTTCCATTGCTGGGAGTCTAAGCCAAATGAAGAGGGATATTCAAGTTCTGTCTACAGATTAATGTGAATTGAGCATCGTGTGGTCGAAATGGTTCCTGTGTTACACAAACCCCACTAAAAATAAGGAGTTGTTTATCTACTATGAAGCTTTTCAGGATCAGTGTAGAGGACAGAGCCCAGTCACGTGGGAGATATCAGTATGCATTGGGTGAAATATAAATGCAACTTTAGCAAGCTGAAAAGGTAAACTGGTGTTGAACCATCTTCAGTCTGGGTCCTTTGTGGATCGAGACTAATAACAAAAATATGAACAATAAAATGTGTGTTGACCTAATGAATAAGAAATGCTGCTGGGATACAGGGACTTACTCCATTCATATCTTTCTCACTGCTCTAGTGAGTAATCTTTCCTTATTTGTGCTTCAGTGCCTTTATCTGTCAGATGGCAATAACAGTAATAAACTCTGTTTTAAAGCTTGTTGGGCTATATCAGTGAAGGGCATACAGAGGATCTGGACACAGACTTTTTTTTGTTCTTTCACCACGGGCCAGGAATGAGGGAAGGGAAGGCATAGTTTCTACCTGAAAGATGACCATCAAGGACTTTAAATGCCTTCTAAAGCATTTTAGAGCTGCCCTGTCCATGACACTTTCTTGAGGACTTGCGGTCAAAAGTATGCCACTTTGTATTGTGCTACAGTGATATCTCTCCAGAAGATTTCAGTGCTTTGTAAGCATCTGTCATTGTGATTTTGGGAGCCTGGTCAATCGCATCTGATGGCCATTTCTTGTGTTTTGAATCACTTTATTCTCATCAAGTGGAAGAGATGAATATGTGACGAAATGTTCTCTTTCTTCCATTTCTTATGGTTGCTGTGTCTCATCCTTTACAGATGCTTTGGGAGTGAAAATGACTGAAAAACCCTGTGATACTTATATCTTCTTTTCCTCTATGACTCTCTCTGATCTATAGTGATATTACTTCTCTGCTATTTTTAAGTTATACTTTTGCAGAGCCATCAGTGCACAATACTTCTTACTTTGTCAGTTTTGTGCTTTATATACCTGTCAGGTCAACTGAAGTACATCCATTTGTAATCTGACCAATATCCTTAGGGCCTGGCCCCTCATCCTGCATTCTGTGTGTTTGGCTTTTCTACCATATATCTAATTTTTTAGCTTAACTGTGTAAATAGCCTGTGCCTGTGTGGCCATAATTAAACTCTCTGTGTCTGTTCTGTGACAAGTCGCTTATAATTTGTAATCAAGTTTCCAAGAATTTTTATAAAAAGTCACTATATGCCTTTTGCCTACTGGTTAGGTCTGCCAAAGTATCCCTTGTTCTCTGTCAGGTGACTTACTCTCAGTAAAACTGTATTCCTCATTTAGTGTTTGGAATGCAATCTGGGACACCCATCTCCCATCTCTCAGGCAGCCTGTTGTCTTTTCACACTCTTCTTCCAAAACGCTGTGGTTCTTGTGGTGTTTTAACTCCTGCTGTTCTCTCTGTGTGCAGCTTCTTTGAGTTCTCTGACTGTGTTATATAGCCCTAACTTCCCTGTAGATCATGGAATTGGAGAAAAAGTAATGTTGGAAAAGACATGTAGAGGTCATCTGGTCTCATCCCTTTGCTAAGCAGGGCCAGATTTGAGATTATATTGAGTTGGTCACTCAGAGCCTTTCTAATCTTAAATTTTGTCTTCATCTCCAGAGATGGAGATTCCCCATCTCTCAGTGAGCCTGTTTCAGTGTTGAACTACCTCCCAGTGATTGCTCCTTTCCCCCTCCCCTGATACCTAGTGAGAATTTTCATTATTACAAGTTATGGCAATTGTCTCTCCCCATTACTGTGCAGCTCTGGAGAGACTCTTTATGTAGTTGATGCCAGAAATACCATCCCTTAACTCTCTGTTAAGATTGCTGAAGCCCAATTTTCAGCCTTTCATTTATGGCATGCTTCAGTTTTTTAATCACCCTGGTGACCCTCTGTTAGTCTCACTCCAGGAGCCCTAAAGTGATCCCACAAACTGCAGGCACAATCTTGTAAGTGCTGAGTGGAGCATGTTAATCTCTTCCATTGATCTTCCAGCTTCCTTTCTTTTAATACAGCCCAGTACACAGCTGATCTGCGCTCTTGAAGGCAACTGCTGATTTATTTTTAATGTGGTAGCCATCAGAACCCTAGGTCCTTCCCCACAAAGCCATGGAAAATAATTTACTGTGGTAAATGATACAGAATTAAATAAGATGGTGGCACATGTTCATTGTCTTAAACTGTATTTTGGGGTTTTGAACTTTGTTTCCAAGGGATAATCTTCTGTGTAATTTTTTTTTCAGTATTTTTTACACCTTCATTTTTAACCCAAGGCTTAGGAAATACTTTTAATATCCAGAACAGTTGTTATTCTCTTAGGAATTATTTTCGAGCCATTGTTTTCTGGGCAATAGTAATCGTTCTACAAAGCACAGTATCAGGACATTCCTAACAAATGCTTCACAATATTTGGAGTCCAATGTAAGACAACTTACCAGGGCCTGTTCAAATTATGGAAAAATGTCCTGAAGACACAGTACTGGAGTTTAGTGTCAGGTTTTATTTTGGAGTGTTTTTCCCCCATTTTATTTCACTGCAGAAAAAACTGGAACTAAATGAGTCAGCTGCATTTTGATGTAACTTGTGTTTCATTTCTGTGTTTATTTCCCAAATTCTAATGTGCTATTTCTGTGCAAGTCCCTTGAAATCTCTTAGCAAGAAAGAAAGAGCACAGCTGGAGTTTTGGGGCTCCCACAGTAAATTTACAGGCTTTGGGGAGTAAGATATTCTTTCTAGCAAATTGAGTCTGTTTGATTTGAAATTCCATGAAGAGCATCAGCAAGAGAATATCATGGAGCTGCTTTAGAAGCCTCTCCCTGTGTTGCTTGTAGAGATGTAAAGCTTGGAAAGCTGCAGGTATCCCCATGCTGGGAGGAAGGCAGCAATGCAGCATCTCTGAGTAGAAAATGCTGTTTTCCAGGCTTTCTTAGAGAATGTTATTCTGCTTTACCACCGGTGTATTTCCCAGAGTCTATTTTGTAAGTGTCAAAATGAAGGTAAGCTGCTGTTTGTATAGAAGTGACAGCCCTTCCTCTCCTACCATCCCTTGCATCCTGGCATTTCCCATGTCAAAACCCAAATGTCTTTCTAGTATTGTGCTAATGACCACGGGTTCCACTTGAACAGAATGTGAAGATCGAGTTGATTTCCCCTCTGGAAGCAAGGCACCCTGCTGGTTTCTAGATCAAACAGAATTCTTTTCCTACCCCATCCAAAAAGCAATTAAGTGTGAATATGGCAAAGGATGACAGAATTAAAATCTGTCATGCGTGCAGGTGCTAAACTAGTGCGAAATCAAAAAGGCAACCCTGTTGCCGTGTCTGTTGCCAGGCCCATGTCATCAGCAGCTATTTCTTTGAGTTCCACCGTGGAAATGCAGAATCATCTCCTTTGGGAAGTCAGTGATCCCTCCAGGATGTGTATTCCCGATCTGTGTTGTTAATTGTTGGTCTGTTGTGTTACGATGGCTTAGTTGTTAATATGGCAGTGAAACATAACTTTGAAACATCATCAGACACAATCTGTGTGACAATCTGTCACTTAAAAGTAATAGTAAAGGAATAGTAATTCACAGCCAGAATATCAAGGAACTGTAACCTGGCTTTTGTCTGTACCAATTCCTAATAACTTTTTCAAATTCTTAGTGGATGGCTAAGGGGCGTATTGGAAATAAGGTGGTCATTCCATCATGCTTGGAAATCCACTAATTTGGGGGAAAATGGGTGAACTACTCAAAACCCACCTGTCACTTCGTTCATGCTGTTACAGCTGTACTGTGCCCCGTGCTGGGGTGGATGTGGGAAGGGTTTGGGTGACTCCCATGGTGCTCCCTGTGATAGCAGCGTGGGTTTTGTGAGCCAGCACATCCAGGGCTGGCCCTTGGCTGCTGGATCCCGTGGCAGGAGGACGGCTGGGTTCTGCAGCCGGTTAATGGTGCCTTCAAACCATAACCCTTCACAATCAGCTTTGTAGTTTAGGGACGGGGTGGAATTGTTAGTAATACTGACAGGTGCCAGCAGAGGGCATTTGGAAACTTGGCTTTTCTGCTCATTTATTTTCTGACAGATTAGGGCCCCTGTGCAGTTTCTGTGTGAGGCTGGTGGTGCCTTCTAGGTGTGTTGGTACAGACCTATAGTGAAGACAAAACTTCGGAGTTTACTGTTTGTTTTGGTTTGGGTTTGGTTAACATACAGAATATCAGCAATAAAATGCCTATTTCAGGATAATTTCCAAGTTAGAAGAAAGTATTGAACCAGAAAGCCAGGAAGCTCCCACTTTTATTGGAAGGGAGTGTTGAGTGTTTGGGTGTAAGGTAGATCAAAGGCCAAGAGAAAGGAAAGCATATTATCTGTTTTCATATTATCTATTTTTTTTCCCTGGTGTTTGTTATTTGTAAATTAGCAATCTAAACTGGAACCTCATTGTTTGATATGAATTATCCCATTTAGGTAGTAATTACAGCTCTTTTCCCTAATATCACCAGTGTAAGGTGACCGTTTTAGACCAGTACTCTGTCTTGACTACCAAGAAAATTGCATGCACAGACATAACAAAAAAAGACTAAATAGTGACATTCTGTGTTCATCACCAAAAATCCATTTGCATTTCTATTGATTAGGGCTTTTGTTACTTGCAGTGGGGTATGTGACACAGTGCAGTACACAAAAGGTCTCTCACCAGCAACAGATTTGGAAAGATCTGTTCTTAAAGCCCAGATCAATGAGTAAATGTACAAAGACATTCAAGCATAAGATCATTTAATAAAAATGCTTTTCTGTTCTGGTGCTTTGATCAAGTAATTCCTATCCATCAGCTTTGATTCAGGCTCTGGCAGCATCTTTCTTGAAGAGACTTTTGTGGGACTTTTTAAAAAGACTGTCTTTTGTGGGTTGTACTGGTGAAACCAACTGAAGTGCATTTCTCACCTTTGCAATATGATGAAAGGCTCTTGGACTGTGAGGCTGTGAAGGCTTTCAGCTTTTTACCTCTTTGGAACAAAAAAAATTAATAAAAATCGGGGAAAAGTATTTTTTAGTCTGTGTAAAGATACATTAGGTGGACTTGTTTGAGGTTCCTTTGTTTGGTACTATGCATGCTAAAATATTACAGATGTGAATTTTAATATAAGGGATGGCTTTATTCCATATACTAAGCAGCTACTTTTGGAGATAATTTTCTCTAAATATAATTTGTTTTAAGGTATGATTTATGCTGCACATAGGATTTATGAAGCATGTCTTGAAAAAGTGGTTGGAACAAGATCTTTCTGTGAGCCAAAAAGATACTGTTTTTTAAGTGTCAGTAGCAAAGAAAGAGTAAAAGGAGCAGCTGGAGGGTACGTTTATTGATATTTATTTCATGTATGCTTTACTTGCTATAGCACACCAAAATCCACCTGACATATCCTTGTATTTTGTTGTATCCCTGTGGCAGAGCTGTCCTTTGGCCTTTGGAAAATGCTAGCTTGTTAGTGAATATTGGTTTGTACTGCTGTACCTGCCTGCACTGCATAGTGCTTCTACATGCACATGTTACAAAAGAATTCTTTGACTTCATCTGAAATAGCATGCCAAGCCCCTAAACTTGATTATTAACATTTGGGTGGTTGGCTTCAAAGGTGTTTGTTTGCGCCTTTTCAACATACATATCTATCACCTGTAAAGAGTGAACCTTTCCATTGTGGAGACTTGTGGCTGAACAACAGCTTGTTCCCTTCTTGCAAACATACTTGAATATGTTGAGAGAGGAAAGGCAGAGCAGGGCTTGGGGTAGACTCTGCAATTCACTCAGACCTCGGACAAGTGGCTCCAGTGCTGTGGTTTTGCATCAGCGTGATAGGAATGCAGTAGCTGTCACTCTGCAAAAGCTGTATGTTTTGGAAATATGAAGCTGCTCTGTACTGCTTGCCCAAATCCAATGAAATTCTTGGCTTTGACTGTGTGGCTAGCAGTTCCTTTTGGTGTATGGGTTTTTTAAAGCAAAGCTAAAATACTCCCTATGTGATGACAGCATGTCTCATTCCTTTTCACTATCACCACCTGTCCATACTGTGTTTCCCCATTTCTGTGGTGTTTTCTCGCACTTCTGCTGAGTGCTATCTGTTAGTGAACTACTTCAGGACAATGCCAAGATAATAGAAATGTGGGAGACCTTCATTTTCACACCTGTCTCACAGGAATCAAATCAACACATGGGTTGTAATACTTGTTCTGGTTGCAGTGAGTTTTCATCCAGACAAGGTAATGATTGAGTACAGAGTAAGTAACACTGGAGTGACTGACTGTATGCAATTGCTCTTCTAGTAAAAGCAGAAAGCACTTCAGTGAAGACTAGTAGTTGTTATAGTGATAATTAACAGTAAAGTTAGAGAAGCTCTTTCTTGGTGCCCTTAACACCATTAGAAAGCATCTTAGCATGCATTATGTGTTAATGAGTTGGTGTTTGTGTCCCTGTGCTCATAACCATATGTCAGGTGTGTGCTGGGTGCCTCCTCCGTGTCATTATCATCATGCTGCTGTCACAGGCCATGCCCATCTGTAGTAGTGTTGCACTGCTACCTAGAAACCTCAAGAAGCTGATGAGAGGTAGTATAAAAAACAAAGGGCTGGAGAGCAGAACTTCGGCACAGGGATTGAATGATGTATGCAGTGCTGGAGGATCATGTAAGAAGTGGAATGGCTGAAATGGCTTCCTGTGAAACCCTCTGTAATTTTTAGGGACAAAGTCCTTTTTATTGTTTTATGTGCAAAGTAGACTGACCCCCAAGTTTCCCTTGCTTCTTTTCTCAAAAGGTCGGATCTAATCCTCTTGTTCAGCACATCGGGAGGCACATCAAAGCTTTTGAACACCAGAGGATCGGTATAGAAGGGCAGCTGTCAGTAAAGTCGCTGCAGATGTCTGATATTTAGCTCTTTCACATCTACAGGGAGATGACTTTGTTATTTTCTAAATGAAAAAGTTTCTCTAAAGTTTGCCCATGTGCCCTTCAGTCTCACAGGTAGACCTCCCGCTGACTTCAGTGTGTGTTAGATTGGCCCACACAGGGAGAAGGAAAAGAACATTTGAATTTCGGAAGAAGCGCTTGCTGAGCTGATAAATCCCAATAGCTTTCTCATTGCCATGGCTGTGTTGGTCCTTACCCTAGGGAGCCATTCTTCCTTCTCCTCTTACCTGTTTTAGGGAAATTTCCATGCAGTATTGCACTGTGCCACTGTCCTGGGCAGTCTTCATTCAGATCATGTGTCTTCCAAAACACTTTGGAAAACATAAAACAGAGCTGTGATGAACAGCCTGATACAGAATAAACTGTAATATTCAGCAGCAATGGGAAGCTATAACAAAACATGTACTTAGCAGCAGTGTCGTGCTACCCCTTTGCTGGAAGGAAAATTAGATCTAAAAGATTCTCAGATTAAGCTGGCTCTGGTACGTGGATTGGCAGGTAGCAAATAACAGTGGGAAGTGACTTCTGGACCTTCCTGGCTGCTCGCCTTGAGAGGGAAAGGGGACGGCTGTGCTCCCAGATGGAGGAGCAAGAGGGAGTCCAGCACTGTGACATGTGAGGGTCCCCCATAGATGCTGAGGCCGGGCTGGCAGCTGCTTCTCCAGCTTGGGGGAAGGGCATCTCACCTGTGCCCCAGCAAGATCAGCTCTGTGAGTTGAGCCTTGGCACACAGAGCTCAACTGAAATGGCAAACAGAGCCCCTACTCAAGAAAAGGGAGAATTCTAAGCAAATCCCAGGGCATGGTTCAGGAACACTGCTGCAGATATTTCTTACTGCATTAACAGGAATGAAAAAGGCAGCATATCCGTGGGGGAGAAATACTTCAGCACTAGTGCTTACCTGAGTGGAAGCCTCTGCAGTTTTAGGACGGTTGGCTGGGTTCTCAATTGGTGTAAACATCCAGTGCTTTTGATTTACTTATAGTTAAGTTGTTTTGCAGTGTCTGAGAATCTTGCTTACACATCTGAATCATGACTGAGGAGCTTGAGCTGCTGAGGGATTCCTATCGAAACTCAAAGGTTAATTAGCATATGCTGTTAAAAGCAGATGTAGTTTAAGTGAACAGTGCTTCAGTGCTCTTATCTAGAGAGATGTTTGATCGTGATTCTTAGGCAGAAAAATGAGCTGGCAAGTTGCTGCTCAATTCTGACAAAGTCCAGCACCAAAATAAGAAACTTTAAAATAAATATAAAAACCTTTAAATTAACCATTTATCAGGGCATCAGGGAAAATCTTAAGAATCTAAGATTTTTGTGAAAGTGTATACATTGACATGTGCTTGTTAAAATATATTCATTATAAGTGTACATCTAGAACCAACCTGAAACCTTTGAAATGTCCAGGGAATAATCCAGTCAGGGAAAATAAACTGCCAACCAGTATATCATAGAAGAGTAGCAAATTGTGAAGCAAATATTTGAAACAATATTTTTTTGTGACTAAAATATGTTTATACTATACTTGTGAGAGGCAGATTTTCACATTCCTAGAAGGAAAACAGGCACCCAGCTTCCACTGAAACCCATCTTCCCGATTTATTTAGTACATTCCCCGATTATTTTTTCATTAAAAAGATACACTGATAAAATGGAGTCATCTCATAGATAATCTGTAAATGGTAGCATAAGACTTTAAGGCACCACAGCATGTACAGTAATTGGCTGCACTGAAAGTCTGCCTTGTAAATACAAGATCGTAGTTGATTTGTTGTGTAATGAATTGTTTTTTTGCCTGCAATGCCAAAAGCTGTTGCCATGAACACTACAAAGCGATGATTTGCTTGCTGTCAACTCACTCTGGGTATTTACTATCCTGAAATCCTTGCCTCTCTGTCCCTCTCCTTTGCACACAAAGTGAGAAATCTGAGAAGTGGGAGCGTTGTTTTCTTACCCCAAGGAGGTGAGAGCTGAATGAGCAGAACTGATTTCCACAAGCAGCCATCAAAGGAATCTGCACAAATGGGGCATAGCAGCTAAAGCCCTTTACCAAAGCTCTTCAGTGATGGAGGAGCAGCAACCTCTTCAGGGTTGATGGAGGGTTTTGGAGGCAGTGCACTTTTGGATCTATCAAAAGTGCTGGGCCTGCTGACCTCTGTGCAGGGACTGACCTGACCTGCCTGTGACCTCTGATGCAGTTTGACAGAGAATGCCTCTTCCAGCTCCAGTGAGAGCAGGCGGTGGTTCTGGTCTCTTGCTGCTTCAAGGGGGTCACCTGGAGTCTGGAGCAGACCCAAATCCTCCTGTGTTCCTGACATCTTGAAAGGGGATGATGTCCTGGTGGTGGATGTGAGGTAGAGGTGCAGTTAAATAGGTCCTTTCCCCCCATGGTCTTTTCTTTCCTTTTCAGTCACAGTTGTGAAGCCTGTACTGTTGTCTTGCTGGTCCTGTGTTTTCATGACAGCCCAGAATGTTATGACAGTAGCAATGCCTGTTCAGAGTTTCCCCCTTGTAAGATCCTTATTTAAAATCCTAGCCATCAAGCAGTCTACTTAGCTAATTGTCAGAGCTTGTCAAGCCATGCAATTAAGTTTTGGACAGCATTCAGATGCTTCTTCAGGAGTGTGTAAGGGTGTGTGTGGAACTGCATCTCTTCTTCCGTGTTACCACAAAAAATGAGTCACACTTCTGGCTGGCACAGACAGAGCTGCAGACATCATTGGAGTAGGTTGGGTGGAGGATTTAGGATTAGGAGTTTCTGTAATCTGATGCCACAGAAAAACCCTAGCCAGCCTTGCTGCTCGTGCAGGGATTTGTTCACAACTGGCTGGGGATGACCAAGGGGATTCTTTTAATCTCATCAGCCTGCTGTTAGGAGCTTGCTTATTATAGCCTAATAACTGTGTCCTGGAAGCACAGGCAGCCCTCAAATTAAGATCTCTGTATTGGGTAGGAAGGATAAGGCTTCAGCATCATGGATTTGAGAGAGCCTTGCTGTTCTCCTCTTCTGATGCGCACACACACAGTTCGGGTAATCAAACTCCTTCTCAAATGTTCATGCACTGCACAGACCAGCCTGTCTCTGCCTCTGACTGACTGAGGTGAGAATAAGCCCCAGAGCTTCATTGATCTTGTCAAAAAAAAAATAGAGAAGAAGCGTGTGTATACACAGGTATATATTTTTTTACCTGGGAAAAATGCCAACATGCTGCTTCAAATTTTGAGGCATTGCCATCCTGGGTACACTCTATTGAATTTTCAGGTTGTTTTGTTTTTAAAGCCATGTTATAGAAATTAATGTCAACATGAAAAGTGTTTTTGTTTTTTGTTTAGATCGTCATATCAAAAAATGGTCTTTGAGATCCCCTGAATGCTCAAACACTATTGCAGCATCTGTGCTGTCCTGATTCATCCTAAGATTTTCAATAGCAGCCTAGTGGAAGTAAAATAAAGCATGGCTCTCACTGGAACCTCTCTTCTGTCAGAACTCAGTATGGTCAAAAAAATAAACTTAAATCATAGAAAGCTGTTGAAGATAATTCCTTTGTGCTACTGTCAGACTGGGAGGAAACAGTCCTATAACATACACAAAAAAAAATATTCATCTGCTTTTATGGTACTTCAGGAAGCGTAGACAAGCAGTGATCCAGGATTTAAATGTTTCTGTTAGAGGGATACAGGCTCCATTGACAAAGTCCTTGTGTGGATGATTAAAATGAGATTAAAGCATGCCAGGAGCAGTTCCCTGCCCAGCCATTTCCATTTGTTGTGTACATCTCTTATTTACTAAATAGTGGCTCTGTGCCCGTAACTGTGCAGCCCCTTTCAGGACTGGGAAGGCCCAGGTGGGATCACTGCTGGGTTACATACTCTGCTCATCATTTCTGGGAACAAGAGCTGCTGGTCTTGGAATTTCATTGTCTTTGTCTATAGGAAGTGACCTCCTTTCTCTTGATTGCTCTCCAGCAACCTCTGATTGACCACATCTCAGATACACCCAGGGATTCTTTCAGTTGTCTCTTCTGCTCTTGATTTAAGAGAGCACTTGTAAGTACAGTTCATCTTTCTAGGTGATAAGTTAAAAGGAGAGATGGAAGCAGGCTGTGCCCTGAAAAGCGCAAAATCTCAATAGGAGAGGCAGAGGAAAAAATGCTTTTCTCGTTGCTAAAGGCTGAGGCCATGGAGAGATTTACAGCTATGCTCTGCAGTTGCATGTGGAGTCTGGCAGAGGACTGGCTGAATTTTTACAGTAGCTCCCACTGGTCTGAGGCTCCAGGTCTATCCACCAGCAACAGCCTGTTCTTGTTCCCAACAGGCAATGCTCTACCCCTTTCTCACTGCTTAGTGGCTTTCAGTGGCTCCAGCCCACGCAGATCACTTTCCAGCCAGATTTCCCTGCCATTTGTGCTTCTCTGGTATTTCTTAGGAGCTTGGGGCACCGTGGCCTCACAGACTATTTTAGCTGTCAGTTGGTAAGAACTGAAACAGATTGTAAGGTTTGATGCAAAATAGCATCGGAGCATTGATAGGTGTGGCCAGATGATCTTGACATAATCCCTTTGACAGGATGGGTAAATCCCACCTGGTGTTTGGCAGGAGCAGAGGAAAGCCTGCAGCTTGGTATTTCCCTGCTGGGGAAAGCAGCCATAAGGGAACATTGCCAGGCTGTGCTCAAACCAGTTATCTTATTATTGAGAACCACTGGGAGTCCAGGAAGAAAAGAGGATGCTTTTGATGTCAAGTCTGTCTGTTTATGAGCTTCACTAAGCAGCAGAGACCAGACTGTCCCGAGGGCCAGAGAAAGGGGAACCTTTTGTGTAATTCCTCTGATCTCTAGGTTTTGTTACACAGATTTTGTGATCTGTATCTTAGGATTAAAAAGACCATTTAAGTATGGATATCATTCTACTGATTGTGTCATCGTCCACAGATGTGGAGCCAGCCAGAGTGTATCAGACCCTTCATCAACTAATTAACTTGAGTTGTCAAGCTGCAATCAGTGAGCTGCTCTCATACTAAAATAATAATGATAAATTCCTCTCATCTGAAGCTGTCAGCTTCCAGCTGCAAGAGGCTTGAGTTTGCAGGGTCTGTAACTTACTCCATGAAGGAAAATCAGATTTGCACCTCTGTCTGGCCAAAGCCCACTTTGGCTTGGTTCCCTTTCTAGCAGAGTTTGCTGTTGGAGCAGCACCTAAGGCCAGGCTAGGGTTATGCTGGGCTCTTAGCAGGACTGGAGCTGCCATCAGACTGCCACATGCAGCACTGTGAGTCCTACCCATTTCAAAGGGACATTTTTCTAGTTTCAGTTGCTTGTTGAGGAGCTGATTTGGTTTCTTTTGGGGTTGCATTTTAAAAAATTTGTCTGTAAGGGGTGTGTTTCTCTTGAAATTCTTTCCATTGTTGTTTTGTTAGGCAAGAAAGGTGCTACACATTTCACTGTAGGACAGGGTCTAAGACCTGTCTGAAGGAAAAGGTGTCCAGGATGCCTTTGGGACTGCTTGTCTGCCCCACAGAGCTGGCAGGCCAGCAGGGAGCCCTTGCAGGCTCTGGTGGGGATGTCAGCCCTTCTTTCCTCCCAGCTTTTGGAGCTTTAATGCCTTGTCACATCTGTCCTGTCATACTTGTCACACCTATCCTGTCTTAAACAGACCAATAAAGAAATTCCATTCCACAGTGGTGAAGTGAGTCTTGGACTCAGTCCTCCTGCCTCTATCTTGCATAAAAAAATTGAATGCCACTTCTTCTGAGTATGACCACTCATAGAAATTAATTTTTTTTTTTAGTGACTGACTGCATGGGAATTCCAAGCAAAATGGAAGCAAACAAAAAATATTTGTATGCTTTATGCAGATGGATTTGGATGAAGGAATTTGTGTAGCCTTCTAAGAAACAAATACTAGCTTTTACTGCAATGAATCTCTTTGCACAGTGTTAACATCACAAATAGAAATTAAAAGTACACTTTACCCTACAGCATAGGTTTGGGTGACACTTATAAAAGGCTATAAAGCATCTTAATTAAAGTTTTATAAGCTCATTATCATGTGTTATTTGAGATAAATATCGTTAGCAATACCAGAGATATGCAGAAGCTTAATATACTTTAGATATCTGGAAATAAGTTGTAAAATAAATATTTTTCTAAGGAGGTCTTCTTTTCCCATCAGATAAGAAATCCTGTTTAAAGGCAGAAATACAGAAATCAGAAATCAGAAGGCCTGGTTTTTCTTCATGCATTCCCTGTCATTTCTGAAAACCATCATGGAACAGATATCCTTTTTCTGTGGAAAAGCTCCTTTTCAGATGGCTTCTTGGTGATTTGATGCAGAATAATTTTTAGTGTATAAATCTGCCTTCATAAACATCCTCATAAATATAACACAGCAAACAAACTGCTTGGAGGTCAGACTGCAGAAGAGGTTGACCTTGCATTTTTAGCAGTTCAGTGTATGCAAAGAGCTTAGATTTAGCAGGATTAAATTTTGCAAAGGTCCTGTGACAAGTTTCTTACAGAGTGGGAATGTCTGAAAGCCTACTACAGACTAATAGGAAACACTGAACAAAAATGCTCAGGTGCAATTTAGGCACAAATTTGGTGTTGATTAAATGCAGAATCTTAGCGAGTATGTAAAATAGGTGATGGCTGTAAAGACTAAGCAGATACTTTGGCAGTACCTTCGCAATGAGCTTCATAATTCAGGCACTGATTATCTTTCATTCTGCATCACTAAAGCTCTAAGTTATATCCTTGTTTCTGTCCAAACAAAGCCTCCATGATGAAAGTTAAATAGCATTAAGCACATTAATAAATAGGGATGAGTTTCTCTTTTTTTGTTGTTTTTTAGACATCTTGAGTTTGCTGAACTAGAGCTTCTGTATTATGTTTTGGTAACTGAATTTAGGTATGTTTTGCAGAAAAGATATGACACATTTGCTGCCTTAAAATACAGGTGCCTCTTCTTTTTGTGTAGATGTACCCTTAGGAACATGAGTTTACTTACAGATTTTGACAGTGACATATAAAAAGAGGTGGATTGTGGTGATGGGAAGAAGTAAATACGAGTATATGGTTTCTAGAGTATAGTTTCTGATACTTTTTATTCCAAAAGAACATTTTTATTTCAAGCATTATCACTATTGTACTGACTAATATGCCTATTAGGACTGTAAATCCTAGGCTATTGTTTTAAATTGTTTACTTGTATTCATTGTCTGTTCAAATATGTATTTAAATGTGTGTCTGCTGCTAGCAGTCCTCAAGTTATTTTTGGCTGTTCGCTGTTATGAATACTCAGAATAGCAAATCAGAAAGCCAAAGCTTGTGCTCCTGCCCAGAATTATTTTAATTCTTTATTCTTTAATATCAGAAGCTCCTTTATTTTTGTTTGAACAGTTACAGAGATGTCAAGGATAAGTGATCCACTGCTGTTTACTTTCACTATGTGGGATGATACAACTCCAGTGATTCCATACAGTATTAAAAAAAGAAACAATAGCTGTTAATCTAATCTATGTAAGAAGATATATGGCCACTTGCATTTTCTTTGTGCAAGTTCTTTGCATTTTAGTCTCAATATATAGTTATCACATAGTGGTTTTGTTTATTACTCCCTTTCAAGCACCTTTTTAATTTGTTGGAGGCTCTTTTATATTTCAGTTTTTTAATTTTAAGCTCTCTCCAACACACCTTTGGATTTTGGAAGGGGTGCCCTAAGGGAGCTGTGAGCAAATTGAGGACTTTTGGCTATGAAGGGAAGGGTGCAGGCCCAGCAGTGCAGCAGCAGAGATCACTTCTCTGGCCAGCCCTGGGCTCTTGGCGTGCTTGCTCACATCTGCTGACTGAGTTATTGGTAGGAGAGCTCCTCACCCCCTTCCAAACCCCTTTCTTTTGGCTGAAGGCACCTCCCAGGCAGCAGATCTGTGGATCAGCAGCCTCAAAGGTATGTGCTCAGGGAGGAATTCCTTCTTCTACAGCAGTGCATGCAGAGTCCAGCTTGATCTGAAGCTTTTGAAATACTGCATTTCTCCTGCTTATGGCCAGTCCCACTCGTGAAAGCACTTAGTGTGTGCTTGCTATGTTAGTACATGAATATCTCAAACCAGTGAAAACTGTGGTTGAGTATTCAGTTGAAATGGGCTCTCTGTGACCTGATTCTCAAATGTGCTGAGCGCTCACTCGGGTGCCTGTGAGGTCAGTGAGCGCTTCTGGCCTTCATTGCTTTGGAAATGGAGCTGAAATATGGTTATGTGAACTTTGCTTCATGCTCATATGCGTGCAAAACCTTAATCCTGTTTTTAAGGATGCAAGACAAGAAGAGAATCCATTTTGAGTCTCCAAGGAAAAAATCCATGAAGATGTTAAAAGGCAGACACTAGTTAGTGAACATTATTGAATCCTCAAGTTTTTTTAAGTCCTTGTTTTGCTTCTGCTTTCACAGTAACTTTCTCCTTTCATTGGAACAGTGCAGTTTAAAGATTTTCATCCTTGATTACTTTATACTTGACAGAAATCCTGAGTACCACATGTGTGTTTGAAGTGGTGTTTCTTTGAATGTCAGCTGATCTCACAGGTTAGAGAAAGTAACCTGATTTTAAGAAAACTAGCACATAAATTGCATCTGTGCTGCTAGGACCTGCTGACACGGCAAAGATAGGTCTTATCAAAAGTTTTACTTGGGCTACAACTCTTCTTGTACAGCATGTCAGATAGGTTCTTTATTTCTGCTCTTTCCTTCTTTATTACTGAGGACATTAGTAGGGAGATGGGCTTTCTGCTTCTTCAGGAATTTGCAGACTGGCACTGCTTGCCTTTCATCTGCAGCAATAATATTCTCTCTGCAGGGCTCAAATATGCAGAATTTCCTGGGAAACAAGGAATCTCCTTACTCTAAAATTTTTACTATTGGACAAAAGAAATCATCAGCAAAGAACAGGATGACAAAAGCCCAGAAAGCACAAATAGCGAGAGGGCTCTGTGGTGCACAGTTTTGGGGGCCGATACCAGATAATTTTTTAGGAGATTTTATTTGTTTAGTCTGACTTGGCACCAGCTATTCTGCGTGTATGTACACTCTCAGCACTGTTTGAACACACAGATGCTCCAGTATGGGTGAAGGAAATGCCCTTAGTGTGAGTCATGCATGTAGGAATAGCAGTGAGTCTGAATGCACAGGCAGAGGTGATGGCAGCAGTTATGCAGACGAGAGCATATAAAAAGGAATGAGGTTTCTGCAAAGTTACTTGTGCACAGGCTTAAATAAAGAGCATTGCAAATCATACCTAGAATATTTTCTCTGTGTCTATGATTATGTTATTTCCATAGCAACTAATTATGCCATAAACCAAAGATCATGACATCAGGTGACATGTGAGCAGAAGGAGATGAGCTATTAAGTATTGAAGTTTTTTTTAAATGCAAATTTCCTTATTTATAAAGGAAAAAAAAAGAAAGAAAATGAAAAAACCAACCAAACAACAAACCAACCAACCCTGAAGTCTGCTATATAAGTGAAATTGCTTGTGACTCGAATGGGTTTTCAAAGTTTTGTTGGAGGCACCAGTAAATATTTCAAGTAGTTGTAGGTACAACTGTGAATATCAACAAATTTTTGTATTAGCTGCGGAAATCTCTAGAATGTCTGTCTTATCCTGCCCATGCAATCCAGGACCCAACCTCTTCCAGCAACTGTAACCTTTCACAGATACTGAAATTGCTAATGGACGAGCAGAGACCCTGGAAATAAAAGGGAAGGTCTGGTTCTTAGGTATGTGATAAATTTGAGGTTGCAGTGAAGCATACTATCTTCTGCTTCACTTATTAAAAACATTCCTATTTCTTTTGAAAACTAAAGTTTCTAGGGATATCCTCAGCCTACAGCCCCATGATCATACTATTTGAGCCAAAGGACCTGCAGCCCAGAGTAGAACTGATATTGCTTGATTTACCTGTTTCTTAGGGGGATGCTTTAACATGTGTGGCATTTGATTAGGGAGCTGGCTTTATGGCTCCTCTCTTGACCCACTTGCACCTCACTTAAAGTCTTTGGCAACATGTGCAGACTAATTGCACCATGTGAATTTTTAGGAGAGAGCAGGATTTAGGGAGGAAACCTGTTGATTGCTGTTTGAATTGGCCTTGAATGTTTCCAGGGATGGAGCATCTACAACCTCTTTGGGCAACTTCCTCCAGTATTTCATCATCTCATTGTAAAAAAGTTTTTCCTTATGTAGTCTGAATCTACCTTCTTTTAGTTTAATAACATTACCCCTTATCCCGTTGCTACAGGTCCTATTAAAAAGCCTGTCCCTATCTTTCTTTAAGCCCCGTTTAGGGTACTGAAAGGCTGCAGTGAGGTCTCTCTGGAGCCTTTTCTTCTCCAGATTGAACAACCTGACCTCTTCCAGCCTTTCCCATTAGGGAAGGTGTTCCAGCCCTCTGATTGCTTTTGTGGCCCTCCTGTGAATCCGCTCCCAACAGGTCCATGTCTTCCTTGAACTGAGGACTCCAGAGCTGGATGTACTATTCCATGTGGGCTCTCATCAGAGCAGAGGGGCAGAATCACCCCCCTCAACCTGCTGGCCATGCTGGCCAGCACCCCCAAGTCCATCTGGGCAGGGCTGCTCCCAGTCCCTTCATCCCCCAGCCTGTGCTGATACTGGAGGTCGCCCCAAGCTGGGTGCTGCACTTTGTACTTGGCCTTGCTGAACCTCATGAGGTTTCCACGGGCCCACTGTTAGAGCTTGTCCAGATCCCTGTGGATGGCATCCCATCCCTCAGGTGTGGTAACTGCACCACTCAGCTTGGTGGCATCTGCAAACTTGGTGAGGGTGTGCTGTATCCCACTATGTCACTTGCACTGAAGAGTCCTGGGCAGGGTTGAGCAGAGACTGAAAACCTGTGGCAGCATGAGACTGTCAAGTTAAAAATCATATTCTCACTCTCTTTGCTTTGCTCTTTTAGTCATTTATATTCATGCAAAATGAATATACAAAAGCAAACAAATCAAAGACTCCATCACAAGGCTTTTATTCCTCCTAGCTGAAACAGCCAGCTTGGCCCTGAACTTTGGTTTACCCTCCAGTCAGAAGAGATAATTGTTTCTCTTAGACTTTAGGAAGAGGTACAATTTTCATAAAACCTGCATCACTGAATCAAACATAACCAAACATAACAGTAGCTACGAAGAGTGCAATGGGTGAGGAGACAAGGGATTTCTCTACAGGCATGTTGCTGAAGGAAAAAGACAGGCAGGCCCAGACAGGTTTGATTAACACTTTTCTGTGGTGATCTCTGTATGTACATGAAATTAAAAAGTGGAGCATTTGGAGTGTAGTCATCAGTTGATCACCCTTAGCTGATTTCAGTGGTGTGGTGTGAAGCAAAGGTAGTAACTTAAGAAAAGATCCCACTCTTTTAGTAATGTTTGATCTCAGTCATGTTATTCAGTGAAGCTACTGGGAGTGACTGTTACCTGTCACGTGCATGCCTCTGCACACCCCTCTGTTGCAGAACAGGAGCAGTTGTCACATCCATACCCTGTTCTATATAGTGTATTTCACTAATCCTTCTAGCAGGGTTCTTTAAAATTCATTTTGTGGCTCACTTCGTAACAAAGTCTACCAAGGTGAATTCAAACGGGGTTGTTTCATTAGGACGATGGAGCTGGTATGCAGAATTTTGAAGATGGTGACAAGAGACATTAGTGGGGGGAAACCAGTGCAACCAAGAAAGGACTTACGAGACTAATGAGGAGGTGAATTAGTGCTGAATTTTGTGTGAGCTGAAGGCGCTGGTGTCTTGTGGTCGTGAGTGTTAAATCCTGGAGAAGAAGGGACAGTGCTATTCAAAATAATAAGGGAGGTGGGAGTGTGGTGTGGGGTCTGTGGTGGCTGCAGCTCAGGGTAAGGTGCAAAGTGTGGGCTGAACAAGTATCTGTGTGTCTTCAGGTGAAAGCCAAGGCTGAGGCTGCTCAGAGAAAGGGTGTGACAGATAACACAGTTAAGATAGCTGCCCCTGATGCCCAAACCCTTTACGGTTTATTGCCTGGAGTTCACCTGATGTCGTTCGAGTGAGACTGCTGCCTTTTCTCTTTCAGGGCCAGGGTTTTGGCTGGAGACAGTGAAGGGTTACCAGCCCTCCACTCAAAGTGGCAGGGACAGAGTTGTTATAACCTAAATGGTAGCATGCCACCTGAATCAATAGAGATTGAACCTCTGCTGGCGAGACAGCACACTGCTTGCTTTCTTGTGTAGAGGAATCAATATGAATTGGCCACAGGATGGGAATATAGAGATGCAGCTGGGAAGAGAAAAAATAGATGTTAAGCAGAGGTGAACAGAGGTCACTAGGTCCACACTGTGCTTTTAGGCTCAGTCATTAACAAAAAGTTTTGTGAAAGCTCTAATTCACCTTTCCTTTGGGTCACCCTTCAGACACAATGGCCCAGTGATGTATTGCTTCCAAGGTTTATTCTTCTTGCTTCATGCATTACTTTATTGTTAAACAGCTTAAATGTCAGTACAGATCCCAGCACGCCCCTTCCATTCACTTTACACCAGGGATGGGCAAGTGTAGAGTTAATTTCCCCCAGTTCCCATGCAGGGTATCACTCCCTCATGTAAGCATGTCATCCAAGCTGCAGTTAGCCCGTTGGTGCAACATTGCTGTCTCCAGGATTTCCCATTTAGGCTAGGGATTCCAACTGGGTTTCCTGGTGTGGAAGATTTAATAAAGGAATGACTGTAATGTCTGTATCCCAAATGACTCTGTTTCAGATCAGCTGTTGGTATTGTCATGAGAATGAACAGCAACTACTTGAGAACTATGTTTTACACTAAAGTGCTTTTAAGAAGTTGTCATTTCCATGAGGTGTGCTATGGGATGATGGTGAAAAGAGGCTGGAGAAAAAGTACCCTTTATTGTAAGGGTTATGCAGGACCTCAGCCTTTCTCAAGCATTTTCTGCATCTATCTGAAATATATCCACCATGTGTTGATGTTTATTACTTTTTATTTAAAATAAACATTTAGAAGCTCTTCGTTCTATCTTAGATCTTGGCTTTATGAATTATTCCACCCATATTAAGGATGTAATTCTCTTAAGAATTGATGATTTCTTGCCATCAGGAAAGGTGAAAGCAAGTGATTTCTAACCCTTTTCTTATCCAGATAGCAATGAACTGCCTTTGGGCTTCAGTTGTCTAGTTTGCAGTAAATATGCCAATTTCTCCTCTGTTAAATGTGGTACCATGGGCACTCTTGTTACATAACAGTTATCTGACTTGTCACTGTTTCAGCATAATTTGTGTGCTGAGCTGTACCCAGTTTTTCTTCTTTCACCATTTAATATGATGCTCTATGTACAGGCATTTTTGTATACTGACAGAAAATGTAGAAAATATTTGAATAATTTTTGGGTTTCTGTTACCAAACTTGTCTAGTTGTAATACAGGCGAGGATAAAGGTTGGAGGCAGAACTGTTTGGTACCGCAGGAAAAAATAATAGTATCTTGGGAACTCTGGCCAAGAACAGATCTGCTTCCATTGGACCATCTTTATATGCTAGGGAAAGAAGACTCCTTTAAGGAGGCAGAGTTGATATTGTGCAGGAAAGGGAGGGAAGTAGAGTAGAAAACCCTTTAGATGTAGGGAAATGAAAAAGTGGAAAAGTTGTAAGTCATCAAAGTTACTGAAACAGATGGTGCAGGAGTTATTACCCTTGTGTTTTGTGCTCAGGTTCTTTCTAAAGCTTGCACCAGGTATGGTCAGTGTGTTTATGGTTTGTGGAGGAAATGAAGAGAAATAATTAGACTCTAAGTTTGCAGTTTGTAAATTAACAGAGAGTGGTTTGCAGGGTGAACTGCTCAGGCTGTGTGCAAAACCAGCTCATTTTTACTTTTACTAATTTGTTCTTTAATTAATTGGTGCCCGTGTCTCTTGATTTATGCTGAGACTGGCAAGATGCTTCATGAAGGAAACCTGCGTTCATCTTGATTAATTCTCTGCTGGGTAGGCCTTTTAAAAAAATGTTAGCCAGCCGTCTTTTGACTTGCCTCCAGTAGGTTACAGTCAAAATCAAAGGGCAGACAGAGGAGGAAGGAGAGGAGGCAGATACAGATAAGGAGGCGGCACATACAGAGACAGGCGAGTTACTTTGCACAGGGAATTCGGGGCAAAGATGGTAAATGTATCTTGCTTTCCTGAGTGTTAATACTGTAATTGCCACAGTTTCAGTAAGATTTTTCCTTCCCGAAGAAGGCACATTTTCAAGTCCTCGCTGCTTGTGGGAGCTGTCAGATTTTAGGGAAGTATTCCCCAGCGTACGGAGCTTGATGCCGATCAGTGCGTTCTGACAGGGGGACAAATGAGCTGGCCATACGCTGTGCTGAGTGATGATTCCGTGGGACCGAGCGAATTAGGAACATCCCGGTGATGGATCTGCTGCGGAACGAACGAGCCTTCCGGCAAGGGGAGCACGGCCCGTTCTGACCCCGCTCCCCGCGGAGCATCCCCAGCGCTTTTGCGTACGAAATTTTACAGCACTTACTTTTATACTGCCGCTCCTTTCGGCAGCGCCGCCTGTGTATCCGGGCAGCCCCGCCAAAGCCACCTGCACCCAGGTTCGGGCTCCGCGCCGTGTCTTCGGGCTCAGAGTTTCGGGCCGGGGGAACGCGGGGCTGTGAGGGCGGGGATGGGTTGGGCCGGGCCGGGNGGGGCTGGCGTGCCACAGGCGCCCGCCGCGGGAACGGGATGCGCGAAGTGAGCCCGGCGGCGCGGGGCGCAGCGATGCGGCCGGCGGGAAAGCGCCACGGCAGCTGCTCTCCTTTCGGATAATTCCTGCCCCTGCCGCGGGTCTCGGGCAGCGGCACTCTCTTGTCTGTGTGTGGCATGTGGAGCCGGGGTTTTATATGGCATTTGCGAGCCCAGCGAGGTCACGGTTCCTTTTTTTAAAATTCTTTGCTCTGGGTACAATACATCTCTCTGATTTTTCCTTCCCTGGAAGCGGGAGGCCGGGAGGGACGATCGTGACAGTGACGGGAATGTTTACTTGTGCAGAAGTCTTTCTTGCGTGGAAGCACACTGCTCCCTAATTCCTGGCTAAGCAGACTTCAGTTCACCAAGTTTGCCGCCGCACAGCACGCGTAACTCCTTGGCAGGATGGCAGACAAAAGAACAGCAGGTGCAAAGCAATAGGGGATTCTTAGCGAGGAGGAGGAGGAGGAGGAAGGAGGATCACCAACCCTTCGCCCGACGGCTGTCAGAGCAGCAGGAACGGGACAGCTGAAGCCACGATGCGCAGGTCCAGCACCGATGAGTCCACCTATCACAGGAGCCCTTCCCTGGACAGCAAGGATTACAGTTTCCCAAATGGCGCCTTCCGTCGATACAGCAGCATGTATGGTGGCCAGTTTGGGGCTGCCAGCAACTCTTTTTTTGGATTTCATACCAACCCAGGCCCGAAGGCCACCAAGGCTAAGTACACGACCCCCAAGGGAAACAAGTACGTTGTCTTTTACCTGGATCTCTCGTTTATTTTTCTCCTAGAACTGAAGAGGTGCAGCATGGCTCACAACTGCCTGCAGTGTATCAAGTACCTAATGTTTGTTTTCAACCTTCTCTTCTGGGTGAGTATACGTTTGGAACTGCGAGACGGTTGAGTTTGTGTCTGTTTACTGAGATGGAAGATGAACTTGTTGCTGTTTTTAAACTTAGGAGTTGACAGAGTGGTGGCTAGGCTACTGTTTTTGTGGCCTCATTAATTTGTGTAGGTAACCTGCTGAGGGTTTTCGTTATCTTCTCATTTCCTGGCCTTCAGGTACGTTTCAAAACTATGGTAGAAGACAAGAATGTGTTTATAGAGGTCAGTTGTATGAATGCCTTCATCACTTTGTTCCAGTGAGAGCTGTACACTTTTTTGTGTCCCGATCTTTCATACTTACGTGTGTTTGCCTCAAAAGTTGTGCATGGTCCTAGAGAAATCACTTGAGGCCATTCATGGTTGTAAGGTTCAGCACGTGCTTACATCTGTTGATCTATTGCAGATGGCACACTTGGTACATCACAACATTAAAGCCTATATCAGGAATCTCTAGGTAATCATTCTCTGTTACTGTCAGTGGTGGGTCCTGGCATTGCCATTCCCTGTTGAAGAGGTGGGTGGAGAGAGAACAGAGCACTCCTCTCTGCTGCTGGGGCTGCTGCTCTGTGGCAGGAGCTTATCAAATCACTATGAGGCGTGTGTGTCATCATCTTTTTAATAAATGAGGTGGCTGTCAACAGCAAGGGTGCCTGGGCACTTCACTCCCTTGTGATGGAGTGTAGACTGTAGCTGGAGACTAAAGAAACGCAGTGGGGTGGACCCAAGTCACAAATGCTGTTAGTCCTGTCAAAAAGGGAGTAGCATGTTTGCTAGGGCAGGACGGGATTTCTAGTTCAGTGTTTCTTGTCCAGAATCATATGTGGGAAGGTCTGTTGCAAGATCCTCAGGAGGTGCCTTTAAATGGCTTGTTCCTCCCAGGTGGCTTATTAACATGCTGAGGGAAATAAGGAGTGTTGTGAAGTGACACCCCTCCTGTCCCGTACTTAAGGAGGGCGTGTGTGTTTGCAGCTAGATGTTGCCTTGTCCCTGTTACTGATTGTCTGTGCTCTCCTGAGTTGCTGGAGGTGCTCGGAGGGCTGTGAGTGAGATGGAGAGAGCTGTTCTCTAGTGTGCGCTGCTGTACAGCTGTTCAAAGCCAGGCATGCTGCAGTGCATCAGAAAACACAAAGTGCAGGCAACTCCTGCTGACCTGAGTCATACCAAGAGTCAGGATGTGATAAACTAGTGTGAGTCCCCTGAATTGGCACAGCACTAACCAGAGCTGTGAAACGCAAGGAGGGTGCTCTCTTTGCATCCTAGGTGAGCTGGTGGAAAGAGTGTTGTTCAGGCTGCATTCTGTCTTTCAAGGCTAACTCTGGTTGCTTCTGCTTCCCTAAAAATCATCTGATATTTATTGCAGCTTACTCCAGAGCTTTCTGAAAAAGACAAACACTATCTTTCTTGTTTTTTTAAGTCTTGTGCCTCTACCGATTGTCCCTGGTTGAGATTATAGATAGCAGTGATAGTTAGTTGAAGTGTGAGCTAGAGAAAAGCAGTAGGATGCTGGCATTAATAGCACTTTTCAGGACTGTGCACAGCATTGCCCCAAAGGATACAGCCATTCTGATTTCTCTTGCAGTATTCATATTCCACTGAAACATACCCATGTAATGAGAAGAGGTACTGCTATGAGTAATGCCTGTGTATTTACAAAGGTGAAGTTGCACATAATAATATATCTCTGGCATGCTTTTCATTAGGAAAGCCTTAATGCTTTGGGGGAGAAAGGTAGGTTTCTGTCTCCCCCCTAAAACCATCAGAGCTGCTCAAAGCTATTCTTGGTGGGAGAGAAAAGGGAAGGGTCCCAAAAAGAGAATACCGTGTGGCAACTGGGCTCTTGGTGAACTGAAGCATGCGAGCAGGGGAGTGGGTGGTGTCAAATACTGCAGCACGATCTCTGTTTTGTTTCCCTTTCACATGCTACCTGCACAGCAGGAGTGATGGATGATGATCATGTCCAAATGAGGTTTGCACAGCATGTAGTAATAATAGATACAGCTCTTCACCTTCTCACAGTGAAGAAAGTAACTAAAAAGAGATGATTTTTAAAGGTAGTTGCTGGCTTCTCCTTAGTAAAAGGAGAAAAAAATTTCCATTTCTAGTGCTCAGAAATTTTAGAATGATTACAGGTTGATGATGCTGTTGTTTTGTTTTTCATCTTGTTTTCAGTTATCTGTTATGTTTTACTTCATGAAATTAAAGGAAAAGCATCTCTGCAAGAAGATAGGATTTCTCTTTGCAAATATGGTCACAGAAGTTTTGCTGGTTCTGCCTTTCCTCTCCACCCTTCTCTAGGTAGTTGGTTAGTAGCAGGCAATAGTTTTGGTAGGAAGAGGAATTTCTTTTTCATCTATTGAGAGCAGTCATTGCATTAAATGAATTAAATGCTTATTATAGCCTGTTCCTGCTCTTTATTTTGTTTTGAGAAGATGCTTTCGTTTCTGTTAGAAATCATATTTTCGTCTTCTTCTTCCTGTTCCTGTTCATTAACTCCAGTACATTTTGTGCATTCCTACAGCCTATTTCCCAGTACTTTCAGCTGTCTTTCCCACAGTGTAGCAGAAAACAGTCCTCAGCCCTGTCCAACTCCAGTGGGATTTGTGATGCATTTCTGAGGAAAAGATCCTTTTCTTACAATAGTGGTGAATTTATAGGAAGCAAATTCTCTGAGACCTTGATTTTAAATGTTCTTGGCAGGCTTTGTTGGATTAGGTGCTGTGCTCATGCTGTAAAATTTTAAAAAGCTGTCATATAACTGTGAAAACAGAGCAAATTTCTCCTCTCCTTTCTGATGGTTAAAGGGAGCACAGAGCTTCTTCACAAGAGTCAGAGGCTGAAGTGCCTTGTCTGTGTTGATGCTAAATCAGTCCATTGGTACAGCAGACTAACAGCTATTATTGTAGAGAAAAGAATGGGATACTCCTAAAATAGCTCATTTCTCCATGAGGAGGCCTGCACAAATCGCTCCTGGTGCATTTGCAGCTACTCTTGGGTATTAAGGTCCTGAAGCATGGGCAAAACAGTATTGAGAGAGCAGCACTGCTTCTCTAATGGGAATTGCCATTCAGAGGCCATTCCCTGGAACAGTGCCAGATGCAAATGAGCCGTCATTGTATCCCTGCACTCACTGGTTTGTAAGCTCCCAAAATAACTTTTGTCACCTGATACAGAATACTTGTCTGGCTTCATTCATTTTTATGGACTTCAATTTTCATTTGTTGGATTGCTGAACCCTTGAGACTGAAGATCACCTCAGATGATCGCAGAGCAGAATATTTTTATTTCATAATGAAATATTTTTATTTCTCTGTGACATACCCAGGGAAGAACATTTGTTTTCCACATTCTCCTCCAGACATCCAGCATTTCTTCACAGTCAGTAAAACAAACTTTGCTCTTTCTGTGCTTTTAATCCAAGGCTCTGGTGCCTTTTCTTTTTTTTTTTTTTTCTTTTTTCTTTCTTTTTGTGAAGAAAGGTGGGATATATCCTAAAGGCTGAGAGAGTTCTATAGAAAGAAAAACGTCATTCCCTGAATCCCCTTGATTCCCAGCATCCCCACTTGCTCCAACTTCTAGCTCTCAAAACTCTAAGACTCAAAAAAGGAAGTGTGCTAACTGTACTTGTGTTGCCAGTGGCTTGTGCTTTCCCTAGATCCTGTGCTAAGGAAAACTACCTAGAGAGGAAGCAGTTTGCCCTTCAAATAACTGAATAGCTATAGCTGACTTTTCAGGTAATACTTTAACCAACAGAGAAATTCAGCGGCAAAATGCTGTTAGAAATCCAGTTATAATGAGGAGATGGCAACAAAAAGAAAGGAGGCAAAGAAGTTTATTATTTGTCAAACTTACCATTAGTTATTTCTGTGCATGTGTCTCCTTTCCATTGTTAAGACAACTACATTTGTATGCACTACAAAGCAGTCAGAGCTCTCAAGAAGTTTCATGAAAGGTCTGATGTCATCAAGTAGGCTCCCAAAGAGGCAGAGGAATAGTCTCTGCTCTCTTGAAAACTTGGGAGTTGCCATCTGCTGGATACACTGTGGCTGAAATGAGCAGCTGGAGCTCTGCTTTCTACTGTCCTGGATGAAGAGGTGAAGCAAGGCACTTAGCTTTCTTTTAGCATTTGGTCCATATTAAATTCCCAACTGATACAGCCCTGGAAATGCTTTATCTTGGCTTGTAAAACACAAAGTGCAAATCTGAAATGTGTGGAAATGCAGAGCCAAGTGGCAGGTAGCACTAGTGAACGCACCAGGATCTGTGTGGGAAAAAACTCAAGAACCTGTTTAATCTGATTCTAGGGTCCAGCTCTGGGTCTCTTCCTCTGTCTTTGTTGCTGCTGATAGTTTGTGAACCACAGTTTGAAAAGCTCTGCACCAGTGAGTACTCCTGGCCTGGTGCACTGGTGATACTGCCAACATTATTCACATTTAATTAAGAGAGGAAGTAATGAAAATGAGAAACCCCTCATTACTGACATCATTTTACTTCCTTGCACTCCAGCAGCACAGGTTGTCTTGTAAGAACTATGCAAATGTTTATAATATGTGGAAGACTGACTGCTCAGGACAGCTGGAGAAGGGAGCAGCTAGGTCTGAAAATGCATCATGGGGTACATCATGGATTGTGTTTGAGTGATCCTGGCCAAATTTGGCCAGAGGGTAGAGCTAGAGGGGTGTCTCTCCATTTCACTGTACCTTGTTGGGAAGCCATCTGTGACATTATTAGCTTGAGAAGAGCTGTTGGCTGGAAGGTGGAGAATTTTGTAAGAGAAGCAGCTGATGTTGTTGAAGTGGATTCCTTGTCCTTCATCTGCATCCTCCATCAGTCAGCTGAATGAGATTGATGGTGAAAACAGCCAGAAGCTCTACAGATTGTTAGTGGCTGAGGACAGCAATCATTTTGTGGTTGTACTTGGCTGCAGTCTTAAGTTAGTGGAAAAAAAAATTACCAATAGAGCAGTAAGCCATTTTAAAAACAGGCCCCCCATTTCATCATCATTATGTGCACATATTCTTCTCTGATGGGCAAGGGCTGCAGCTCATCCCATGGAGCTGAGCTCACTGGTGCAGCTGCTGGGTGCCCTTCTGCACACCTCAGTCACATCCCCTCCAGCTGGGTGCTGCTCCAAGAAGAAAGTTTGATTAGAAGTAAGACAGGCTGTGTGTTTTCAAATGTGGGAAAGGTGGATAGCGACAAACAGAAGCCTGATTAATCGCCAAAGCAGACTTTGCTTCTGTGTAATTAAAACACGGGAAGTTTACCTCAGAATGTCATTTTCTCTAGCTGCCTCTGAGTTTCTGATTCTCCTTTGTTACTTGCACCTTCCAGAAACTGCTCAGTCTGATTGACATCTTGTCTTTCTGAGGGTTCTCTGAGGATATATTTTTGAGGAGCGTTACATTTGAAGAAAGGAGAGTCATTTGTTGTGGGAATTACAGACTTTAAAAAATGGCATTTCTGTGAGAAGCAGAACTATTGAGGGCTGATCTCAAGTGTGAGAGAGAGATGATTGTATTACCTGATGTCCGATTTGTATGGGCACCAATTAGAGCTTTTTCCATAGTGGCACCATTCATGCAGTCCCTCTGCTGTGTGGATCCTGATGTCTAGTAGGGACTAAGGATCATGCTGGAATCGTATCTCCCAGTGAAGGCATTGCTAAGGGCTACATTTGCTATCTAAATGCATACCTTCTGAAAACTTTTTGGAAGTTAATGACTTTAGAAGAATGTGTATTTGTCAGATCAGGCTAACAGTGGGAAATGGGCTCATGAGTTATTCATGTGATACTTAGCCAACACAGTTCTTTTTCATAATCTTCTCTTTTCCTTAGGAAATCAGGTTCAGAAGGCTGTTAATAGAGGAAAAAAGTTACCTTGAAGTTGACCATATAATAGATACTATTTTCAAATTGCTTACTGCTTTTGTTGCTCAAGAGAAGAACAGTTTCATAGCATTAGGTATGTTTGCTATCATATTGATAAGCAGTGAGTAAGCCCCACAGGATATGGCTATGTTGCAGGAGTGGAGAAACTGGCCTCTTTAAAGCTGTGAGTCAAAAGGCTGCAAACATAATTCCTTCTTCTGGACAATGACAGCTGCTAAATCTATTGCAGCTAATACTTTGACCTACACAGAGAAAGAAAAAATGGCAGGTGAGATAATTTTCATCATTATTCCTCTTTCTTCTTTTCTTGGCTTGAAGACATCTGAAGGCTAGCCAGTGCTTCTTACACAGGATTTCTCATCACTGGGACTATGATCGAAACTGGAATAACTGCTACAACATATGCTGTCACTTCATAGTTCATTCTGCCCACGTGTTACATCCCTTTCACTTCCTTTGGGTTTGTATTTTTGAAGAAGAAAAATCCCCTGACCTTTTGGCCAGGGCATTGTTTGCAACTCTGTATCCAGGAGTATATAGGAGGATAAAATCCCCCTCTTAGTTTGTCTCCAGGCACTATTGCTTGAATCATTATAGCTGTTATTACTACAGTGTGATTTATTTATTTATTTAGAATGTAACTTTTGGCTAAGGTTGCAAATCTGAACAAGTTTGAATAATATACAGTATCTATATAAAATATATAAAGACACTTCTCTCTGATTTTTTTAGTGTAAACTGAGCACATGGGTCAGAAATGAAATGTGGTGTTGGGTGGAAAGAATTCTGCATATTCATGAAGATTGGAGACAGTAAATTGTGTTCTTAGTACTGTCCTGTAATTGTTTCTCTGGGAAATATTAAGCCATCACAAGATGCAACAGAAGTAAATGAAATTGAAATTGCAGCCTGTAATTAGACTGCATACTGAAACACATCTTAAGTCTGTCTTCAGTATAAGAACCCACACTCTCCAAAAAACCCTTCCTGCCTGTGTCAAGTGTGGATGCATGCAGAGCCTTATAATATGTTTCAGCTGATGTTTGTTTTAAAGATGCCATGCATTTCAAACAGTGGTTTGAATGAGGCACCAGGTTTGATGTAAAATGATGAAGGACCAGAATGACTCAGTCTTCTAGGTTTTTATACATAGACCTTCAAAACTTCTGGATGTTTGTTTTATTGGGTTTTTTTGTTTGGTTGGTTGTGGTTTTTTTTTTC
Organism: Rhabdornis inornatus; assembly: GCA_013397075.1. Taxonomy (NCBI): domain Eukaryota; kingdom Metazoa; phylum Chordata; class Aves; order Passeriformes; family Rhabdornithidae; genus Rhabdornis; species Rhabdornis inornatus. Next base: position 354,670 of record VWZS01006230.1, on the reverse strand, counting down.
CCCTGCTTGCTTTTCCAGATTGCTCACGTAGCCTTTTTTACTCTTTTCTTGGCCGTAGCAACTTTCTGTAGGGTGCATCTGCAGCAGGTATTGGTCTGTGTCATCTTAATGTTGGAGTCTCTCTGAGCTGTATGGTTTTGAGTGAGTCTCACATACTCACACACACACACTGTTACACACTAGATAGCAGCCAGCAGCTGCTGTGGCAGAATTAGATAGTGGTTCCAACTTGTTTTAGACTTTCTTCTTCCTTCTTCAATTGCCAGTTGTTTTGTCCTTGTTGTCTTACACAATATTTAGAAGGGAGAGTGCAGAGAAAGCATTATTTTCTCAGTTCTATTATTCTTTCATTCATTCAGTACTCTATGAGCACCAAGACCAAGTTCCTCTTTGTGCTGCTATGCTTGGAAAGGCTCAGTGGCTTCCTCCATAGGAGGCAGTTCTGGGCTTCAGAAGTTCTAAGGGTTTTTTCCCCTCCCATGCTGTGCTCTCCCATTAGTGGTACTTGCAATTTTCAGTCTTGTTGCAGTTCCTGGGACAAGCTGGAAGTCACCTGTAGTAGTGGCAAGGCTGCACATCTTGGCAATCACCATACGTGAGTATGTTTGGTTTTGTTGAACATTTGGATTCTTCTCTAGGTCATCTTCCTATAGAGCATTTCTGTGATGCTGACATTCTTTACTCCCTCAGTATTCACTACTGGCTGTTCTGAAGGTGTGTACTGGGGCAGATGGACTTATGTCTCTTCTGTAAAACATAGAACAGAGCTCTAGTTTGTTGTGAATGGCTGAAGCATTCAAATAATTTCTTGGTTTTCTTTCAGTAACAATTTTTTAATACCATCTTTTCTCTGGTAGAAGCCAGAACTTTAGATGTGGTTATTCCTAGCCAGTTTATTACATTACTTTTGTCCTAAAGTCCCTCTACAAATTAACCTTCAGTTGTATGCCATCCACCACATTGCTCCTGACAAGTTTGTAAATGTTTGTAAACAGACTGCCTTCATATTGGCCAGTTGAACATTTGTACTCTTGTTTTGTAAGTGACATTCATCCAAGGTTGTAGGACAAATTGGTTATTTATGTCTCAGTAAATCTTTTCACTAATTCATCTGTAGCAGCCTGGGGAGGAACTGAGGGTGACATATTTAATACCATTTTCTTGAGCAAAATAACTGGAACTCTGAATATGAGTCGAGTTCCACTGCCACTTGCAATCTGTTACAAGTTCCAATCCTTGAAGGCCAGAGTTTTAACACATCTACCATCTGCTTTGTACTTATTAATGCAGAATACTCGGTAGTTTTAGAATGACTTTGTAAACTAAAATAAAGAAGACAGGAGTGGTCAAATATGTCCTATATACATATGCTGCCACTACCAAAAAAATACACTGAGGCATCTTTGGACATGAAAAAGCACACATTATTTCATTGTTTATTCACGGGTCATTTCAGGACCTCCAACGACAAGACATTTTTGCTTTTGCAGTGAAGTAGTACTTTCCTGGTGTTTGCAAGTCCCAGAGTGTATAGTAATAAAAGTCTGATGCAAAAAAGGAGAGACCCTGAGAGCTTTATGGCTGCTCTTTCAGTGCAAAGAAAACCGGGGACAATTTGAGTGTGCATGAGTCCATTCATCTCAGCCATACGTATTTTAACCAGTAAGAGCTCATTTCCAGGTTTTTGTGGCTCCCTGTCCCAGTGGTGGGATTCAGTTTGTACCATGGAGAAAGTGTTGCCTGTGTCTTGTGTTGCTTTGGTGCCCCTGCTCTCCTCCCCCTGGCAGATGTGCTGAGGGATCTCCACGTGCCTCTTGGTTGGGGTGTTGGAGCTTGGTGTCACAGCTGGAGCATGCAGCTCCACTCCTTCTCTTCAGTCAGGCTTTTCCTGGTGGTCCTTACTGGGGAAAGGTGAACCTAGAGGCAAGCATGATCACAGTGGTTTTTGATAGGCAAACTGGGAAGTGTCTTTAACATTTTGGGCTAAACTCTTTTATTCCTTTTCCATGTCAGCACCCTTGCATTCTGAAAAGGCATAATAACATGGCAGCAAAACAATACATGTTTCAGGGGAATCATAGGGCAGATAAAATTACTGCTCCAATGCCACAGGGAAGTTTCAGATTGAGCTCAGAGGCAAAGAAACTGTGTAGTAAATTAAGATCTATTTATATGAATAAGCATCACTAAAATCCTGTGTGTAATTTATGACTTCCATTTTTTATTATTTGGGTAAATTCACAGGACCTGAAATATTTCTACCATTCTCTCACCAGTCTGTCTCCTTGATTATACTCTTGTGTGTTAATTACAACACTTATCCCTTCTCTCACTCCAATTTCCCTTTGTAAGTATGTTTTAGGTAGATAATTCTTTGAGAAAAATTGACTAACAGTCACTGAGAAAAACATCCTGTACCTAAGGGGAGAGCATGTGTCTTTACTTATGGTATTGGTTAGATTGTAATCCTGAAAAAACACAGACTGGACAGTGCCATTTTTTTCCCAGTGCTGACACTAAAGGGATTTCAATACTCCAGTAAAGCTTTAGATGAAATTCTTGAATTTTCTAAGCAGTGAATTTCTTTTTGCCTTCATTTCTCAGCAAATACTCAGTAGGATTTCAGGATTAAGGCACTGGTCTTTCATCAAACAGAGGTTTTGTTTTCCTTCCATTTCTTAGCTACTGGTACCTTTCTCTTAAGTTCCACTTGCTCTGCCCAGAAGTTGTTATTTTGAGGCTGGAGCTTGGAAATACTTCATTCTTTGTCACTGCAGTTGAAATTTCTCTCTCTAGAACAATATCCAACCCATTCAGCTCCTAGCTTAGTATTTTTAGCACAAGCTGCTGACAGCTCCATGTCGGCTTCGCTGCGATAGCAGTGTGGATTTCCCTGCGCATGTGTTGGGAGCACTCCCTTTGCAACCAAATCCATTTCAGTAACTCCATGATTCTCATCTGAAATTATGAAAACAGCAGAAGGCCCTTCATTATAAATCTCACCCCTCCTAGCTGGAGGAGTATATATGTCTGTGTGTAGTACTTTGTTGTCCCCTGGGCTTGGCACTTGTACCCTGTTTTCCATGGGCTCCAAATAAAACTGGCCAACTAAGAAGTACGAAGTTCTCTGGCACATTCTTCTTCATGTCAGTCTATTTCTTTCTGAAAGAATATAATTTTAACTCCGTGGGATTTTTACAACTTCTGTATACATTGCTGCTTTTTAGATTTCCTACAGGGTTTACCTTTGATTCATTTGTATTATGAACTCGTTTGTGACACTGCGAGCACACCATGGCATTGTTCTGTTCATGGCGTGCTTTTGTTCAGGAAACATTCAAGTGATGATGTTGCAGCTCCCTGGCATAGACATAAAATGGAAAGTTACTAAGCATAAGAAAGAAAATGCAAGCTGAAGGCAATAAGGGGTGTCATACTGTAAACCATTTGGTGCAGCATGTGCACTTGTCCTCATCCCATGGCTGAGCAGCTGCACAAATGCTCCATATTGCTGGGGAGATCCAAGCCAGACCTTGGTGCTTCAGAGTCACATTTGATGCCATCAGTACCTGGCTTTTCCATTGCTTCCCTTTCCTTATTGCTTGTGAGTTAATCTTCTTTGTGCATCATGTCTTTTTGTCATAACTGGCAATGCTTTGTTAATTTTTTTATTTCAGCCATGTGTTGAGCTTTGGGGATCTTTCCCCCTCTTTTATTATGTCTATAAAAGTGGAAAGGCTCTGTGGCCACACAGTGTCAGTGGGCTGGGAGCTCTGTAGGATTCACATAGTCTTGGCACATGCTTTGCTGTCTGCTGGTATTACAGGAGCTGTTAGGTTGCACAGCAAGTTACAGGCTTAAGTTCTCAGTATGCCCAGTAAAACAACCATCTTTTTCTCATCACAGACATCATTAGCTATTATGGACTGTTTCAGTTGTTTAACAGAGGTGTCAAATCTTCCACTGGTTTACGAAACAGGTCCATTTTCCCCAAATATCAGTCCATTTTAACCTGTATTCTGACTGTGTGTCAGGTTGCTCACAGATCCGGTGCTGCACACAGTAGTTTTAGTTGGATTTTTGGTTTTGTCTCTCCAACTTCACCTGCTTTGTTACATTCCTGAATTAGGCTCTTCCTCCTATTGCCAAATGCTTTGTCCTTTCTTTCTAAGCAGTATTTGTCAAGTGGGGAAGCTGCAGGGGCACAGCTGGTTTCCCTACAGCTGTGCTGTGTTAATTAGCTCCAAACCTTTAAGCCTCAGCTACCCATGGACTCTAGTGCAAAGTTTATGTGGCTTCTGCTGCCGAAGACCAGGCAGACAGTGCCAGAGGGCTCAGCTGGTGCTCCAAAGCCGTCACTGTGCTGCACGGAGCTGTCCAGCCTGGAGCTCCTGAACGCCAGGTGCTGTACAGTTCCTCCTGCAGGAGCTGTGGTGGGGAAGCAGGGATGCCAATGCCAGCGTTGCTTAAGGGAGAGGTTTCAGTGTCATGGCTTTCAGGCTGGGAACTCGTCCTTGTGCCAGTCAATACTTGTAGCTGTACCTCAGCCCAGGGAATGGTGAGAAGGAGAGGGAACAGAGCCCCTCTGTGGGGTTGCAGTTACAGGATCCAGCACAGCCTTGCTCATTTTGGCACTGCTGTTACTGATGGCATTTGCATGCGAGGGTTTGGTGGGAATGTGGAGGGGTGCACTGGTGTATGCCAGTATTGTGCAATGAGGCTCTTCTCCAGTATATAAAGAGGTAGGTTTCATAAGGAAAAGATGAGCTTTATGAAAAGGGACATTAAGAAGATGTTACAAGTTTATCAAAGTCCTGGACACATGTTCTGAGATATCCAGAGCCTTTCAAAAGGTTTAAAAAGATTTTGTTGTCGTAGTTCAGGGCTGCTGCTGATTTTGTCCTGACCTGAACAAGCAGATGCTTGAAAGAAACCCACAAAGAGCTATAGGAAACAACAGCTGGCTGTTCACCTCAGACATACTCTTGTTTTGTGTGAAATGTGGAATCATTTGTTTTATCGTTACCATTTCATCACTGCATGCATGTGTGTGTGCATGTGTATGAGAGGGTGACATAACTGAGTTTTTGTGAGTGGATGTTCAGTTTTGGCTAACAAGATCCTGTTTCACTTAGAATTTGGAGTAACAAGTGACAGCAGTGGAACTCAGAGATCTCTCAGGTTTGGAAGTTACAGTGATTACACCAAAACAGAAGGTGTATATATTGGACAGATGTATTTTGTTCTAGGGGGGAAAATACGCATTAAGTTATATGAATATTTAGGGATATTAAGAGAAGATCATATAAATTTTCATTAAATAAATAGTACAAGTTAAGAGATAAGAGTCACTGTTGAATATATTAGAAGGGTATAAGACAAAGTAATTCTGAGATCATGGAAGAGAAAGTCTCAGTAGATGTTTTTGGCAGGTTATATGTTAAGGAAGGAATTCACAAACCAGGCTATTTACTTACTGCTACTTCTTTGGAACTCTTTTTGATAAAATAGAAGATTATCACTAACATTACTGGGGAAGTCTCAAAAGATTTAAAACAAACAATTTCCCTTTCTATCCAAATAAAAACAATACCTGAGGCATGAAAATAAATACTTTTATTCTCAGAAAACCACTTGAGCAATATCATCAAAGAAAATCCTTGTTTCTGTATGGTTGTTCTAAGATCAATACGGTGAGCTCAGTCCAGGCCTCTGCACAGCCACCACCACTGTTTGTGCTGCAGGACCCAGTGCTCATCTCCCTCCCTGGAGTCATTTTGCTCGTGTCAGACAGCTTAACTGCAGGTCATTAGCTGTGAAACTGTACAATTCTGTTGTCTAGTACAGACGTTGCTTTTAAAAATTTGAAGGAGATTAAGTAAAAAACCAGTAATGTTTTAGACTGACTTTTTCTTGCTTTGCTTTTGCCTGGTTTTCTAAATTTACTTTTCTGCTTAAAATTAAATACATTATTTTAAAATAATTCTTATATATAAATTGGGAAAAGATTCAGGAGAGCAGAACTTTTAGTCTTTTGGAAAACAATATCTCCTTACAAAAGCAATTATCTAACAGCAGCCATTCCAGACTATTAGGTGGTTAATAGCTATGCCAGAAGAGAAAAAAATTGTCAGATGTTATGGCTGGAAGTGAAGGCATTCCAAAAGAGTTGTGCTTTGGGTCTGTGTAATTTAGAGTGTACAATTCTGTACATACAGTAGGAGGAAGAAAACAAGGAGATGTTGGAAGAGCCTGTGTGTTTTCTTTAACTTCTTCAAGCTGTTGCCACTTTTTGGTCATTAATTACTGTATTATTTCTATGATTGGGGATGACTGAGTCGTCCACACTGGGGAGATTCTATGATAGTGACAATTTTGAGTCTGATGTCTTCAAAAGGACTAATAAGGCTTAAATATCCATGTCCTGTTGGATTTCCATTACAGCTAAACATGGTTTGAGTCCTTTGAAGTTTTATTTCAAGTCCCTCTCCTTTGCCTGCAGAAGACAGGAGGAGCTTTGCCCTTGAACAAAGCAACTGTGACAAGAATTTGAGAAAATGGGTCCTCACCTCTCTCGTTTCAGACTCATGTGATTCTCTTAGCAAATGTCAAGCCTGAGCAGAAGTGTTAACCATGTTGTGTGTGGTGTCATATAATCCAGGATTTATGTGAAAGGTAGAAGGCTGAAGCAGTTTCGGTAGTCTCGGATGCTCTGCTTCTAATTGTCTGCTTAAATCCTTTTTTTCAAGTGAGAAAAGTCCTGAGAATGGCAAGACTGAGTTTTCTTGTAACACTGTGATAACCTTTTGTCAGATTGCGTTTAATTTTCACCTCCTACCTCTGTGCCTACTGCTGTACCTCTTCCTGGGTTTGTTTTTATGAAAACTACAAAACAGGCTCTGCTTAAAAATGGCTGCAGAGGGTTTGGGCTTCTTGTGTCTTGAATAAATACTAGTACTTATTTTAGTAACTTTTGTCATTTGAGAATAATACATCTGCAATCTTACAAATTAGCTACCAAGAAATACCACTGCTGCACTGTTTCTGTGGGTGCTGCTGGGCTGGCAGGCATCCTCTTACCCGTCCACAAGTCTCTGCTTTGGAACATTCCCTCTCTGACCTCTGTTTTTGCTCTTTTGCCTCTGTTGGAGATTTACTCTGTCTCTGCAGGCATGTGCTGTGGGTTTGTTCTTTAGATGAATATTTCATGAATATTGTTGTGTAGACAATGTTGACAGAGATTTTCCAGTTTTATTTTTTCTTATTTCATTCACATAGACTGTATTTTCCTGAGTTTTGAGAAGAAGAACCTGGGACCATGGAACTGGAGGACCTGTGTATCCCTAAGATTTTATCACCAAGGAAATATAATGAGCTGTCTCTTTAAGTTTTCTGCTCTGCCCTGGTTGTTTGTCCCTAATTGTTAGGTGCTCTCTTCTGGGAAGCTGAAACTTGCTGTCTGCTTCTTTTGGAAATATTATTCAATGAGCAGGAAGTTTTATTACTAGCTTGAACTTTATAGTTGCCTTTGCCACTCCAGAGGGTTTGTGCAGCGATCTAGATATTGTTTATACATGGCAGTCTTTTTTAATTACCTTTGATCCTAGGTTCTTAACTCTTCCTTCTAATCTGCTACCTGTAAGCCTGACAGAAGGATCATACAACTGGGAGAGTTTAATTCTGCTGTCAGGCAGAGCTGAATAAGCTACTAAAATGTTTACTCATGAGTTAGTTCATGAGGTTCACAAAATGTGAAAGCAACTTTACAGAAACAATGTAAAATGAAGCATGAATTTGGAAACCTCTGTGCTTAGTGTGTTTTAGAGGAGCACATGCCTGTTAAAGAGCATACCAGAGTCAGAGGGACAGAGGCAGCAGCACTGTTGTATTTTGAATGAGTCTCTAACAGGTTCTTAGTTTTGATCTCTTGGCAGCATTTGCTATAAACAGAATTGAAGGTGCTTTTTATTTTTCTGCAAGTCAGAGTGGCTGGTGATGTGCCTGGGGTGGCTTCCATTCCACTTCCTGTAGGATTCATACAATTTTTAGAAGCTATGGATCATTTGGTTGAGAAAATTATTTGTCTTTGAAGGGTTAAATATGCCGGTTCCTGTGGAGCATTCTTCCCACTTCTCGTAGTGGTGTCATATCCGATGGAGGTGCTATGGACTGTGATACCAGACCACGCTCCTTTAGTGGCACATATGATGCTACTTTGATTACTGAGAAATTATGTCACCAGCCAGGGCTGTTGGAGCCATCACTCATTGTCTGAAGAAACTTGTGAGTAGCAGGAAGATCTCATGCATGTCCAGGCTTGGGTGTTGAGGACATGAGGAAGGACAGGAGTGCTGATGACCTGATTTGGAATTTGCATGTATCATTCACACTTTAAAAGTCTAACTTTGATTTGTATATCTTACAAAGCAGCCTTCTTATTTATTGTTTCCAAACCTTTAATCAGCAGTACTTAGCATAGTTCTTACTTGCACTGTGGTTTCCTTTCAGCACATCACTGAGTTGAACCAGTGCCACTATTATAATCTGCTTGCTGCTCTGAACTGCCTTGATTCTGTGATTTTTACCCAGCATTTTCCTTACTGACTTCAGCTTCTCCTTATCTTCTTTAGTGGAAAAGATCCTAGAGAAGGTTTGCTACTGATTCTGCCTTTGCAAAAGTGGCCACTCATCTGAATGTCTCCCTTCTCTTTGTTGCAGGAATCACTCTAAACATTTCCTTCGGATGGCTTTTATTGCAACTGATTTTTAGTATTGTTATGATTGTTCTGAATCCACATCAGCTATACCCTCAACCTATTCCCTTTTATTTTTGTGGCATTCATTTTTCATCACACAAGCATTACTGCCTTTGGTTGGACAAGCATTGTCTAATCTGAACCCTGTGTCAGACACCTTGGAAGAAGGCGCAGAAAACCTAAAATGGGCAATTATTCCAGATTATTGATGGCTATCTTATCTGAGGATGTTAAGAACATGTATATAAAGCCCAGAATGGTGTTTCAATTCTCTTGAAACCAGTGTTAGAAATTCCACAGTTTGCAGTAAGATCTGAGTTTCACTGGCATTTTCTTCTTGCTCTGAAGGTTAAGATAGTCATTTTCCTCAAAGATACGTACTCCTACAGCTGTAGTTTTAAAGATACAGTTTCCTTTCATCACTCAGTATTATCTTTGTAGGTTACAGGGATCTTTCAGTAGAGTAACCTCCCCAGTGTTATGCTCTTATCTGTCCTTCCTGAACGGCACATCCCATTGATTTTTGTCACTCTGCCACGCTCAGGAAGTGAGCCTTGTCAAAGCCCTCCATTATTGGCAGTTGTTCTGACTCATCTGTTTTAGCACTGGAGCTTCTCATATTGATGAACAGGCCCTTATTGCTTCTGGTTTTGGGCTTGTAAACTTTTTAGCCCTTCCCTATTCCCCCCTTTTTCCTTAATATTTTTAAGTTCAAGACCCCTAATATGCTGAATGTATCCAAGATGTACCTCTTCTCTTCTGGTGTATTTTTCCTGCAACTCAGTTGTGGATATTCTGTCCTTGTCTTCAGTTATCACTTGATTATTGTCTTAGAATTCTAGAAATTGTGTTTTCTTTAACATTGCATTGTAGATGTTTTGTAAAAGAATGCTCTACTCATTCAAAATCTTACCACCTCAACCCTTGAAAGTGAGCCTGTGCTAGGGAGAGTTTTATCAACCCCCTAGGAGAGCCTGTTTTCCTGATTTACTGAGGAACTAGTGGGTAATCTGAGAGAAGCATCCTTCAGTTGTTTTAATCAATTGCTATATCTCTCACCTTGAAACTAATGGGACCCGATTTGACATGAAGCCCATGTGTCTGGAACCTAAGTCCAAGATGCACAGGAGAGGTGGGCTGGGGAGGATTGTCCACAGTGGATCTGATCAGCATGTGTGTTTTAGCTTGATCAGGACTCCTGGTTTTATCACAGGGGTTGTGATCAGTATGTTGTAGTTCCTTACATGTAAGAGAGCAAGTCCATGCTGGCATTTATCCACGCAGGCTTTTATTGTCAGACTTTCCCTGTTATCATCCAATATGGTTTCACTAAATGCACTCAGTTGTAGAGAAATATGCTGGGTATTAAGATGTGTTTAAGCAATGGTGAATGTGCAGAATCCAAAGGCAGCTCCTTATGTTTCCCTCTTCCTTTCTCACATCTCTGCTTTCATTAAGTGTATTGCTGATAGGCGTCTCTTCAGTAAATAGCAATTAGGCACATTCATTTGGTAAGGCAGCAAGCTCCTGATTAAGCAAAATGCTGCAAGTCTGTGAAATTCCAGGTCGTGCAAGGACTGCCAGGCTGGCAGCAGCAACCCATTTTGTCAGGATGCTTCCATGGTGCTGTTTGCTGCTTGGCCATGGGGGAGGATGGAAGGGCTGCTTTCCTTTGGCAGCTGCCAGTCCTCCTTATATTTCAGTCAATAATTAAACTGCATGTCAGAGTGCGCACAGAGTGGGGTGTTAAAGGTTCTCCAGAATTCTGCAGTGTGTACAGCCCCAGGTGGCAGAGCTGCCTGTAGCCACAACAGGCTGGGTAAAAGAGAAGCCTCAGACTCCTCCTTTCTTGATGTTCTTTCATGCAAGTGATACCAGCTTATAGGAAACATAGGTGTTGTCTTCAGCTGTTCCTTATACCTGTGTTTCCATTACAGTGAGATTCTGTCACTCAACATACTAAAATACTGTAGTTTTATAACTGGATGTAGCTGGAGAAAAAATGAACGATAAACTCCATACCCAAAAATTAGTCTGTGAGGAGTTTTGGGGTTTCAAAGAAATTTTTATAGAAAACTTTATCAGTCACTCTAATAAAGCAGTTTTTTCTTCCATTCTTTCCCCAGTTGCCTCCTTATATTATCGTGACTGTATTAACCGTTTTATTATAGTTATATTTCTGCTTCTGGAGAGATAGATAAATGGATGCAGAAGTTGCTCTGCAACATATTTTTCCTAAACTGAACATCTCACCCCAGGGACTCATCCAGTTTTCCAGAAATGTGTTTGTCAGGGTCTTGGATAAGCAATCTCATTTTCTCTAGATTATACTGCCTAAAAGATAACATAAGAAAAACTCTGCAGATGCTTTCTGCATTAAATAAAAAGCTTTCCCTATGAATTTAAATCTCTTACAGCTTATTTTCTGTGATTCAATAGTGAGTTATATTTGGTTTATATTTTGTAATTAGAGCACAGAACAGATGGCAAACCCTTGGTTTAAAGTGAAGTGTATTGAATAACCCCCAGTGCCTGGTGCCTAACTGGAATTCAGAGAAAAGTTGCATTCTCTCACTTTTCCTGACCTTGCTCCCAGAGCTTCCTGTGAAAACAGTGTTAACAGAAACATTTACCAAATCTCACTTAATAGCAGCACCATGTCTGCTGCTGCTTAGGCCAATGAACTTAATCTACTTTAGAGTAGCTGGGGGGAAAGTCATGAAGTATCAAATACCATGAGGAGAGGCATCCTTATGAGACAGACACTATAGACTTTCCACTTGGGCAACTGAGAGACAAACACTTCATCAGAACTGAAGGCTTTGGCAAAAATACAAGATGACCTTAGAACACTACAAAGGTACCTAAAGACTTTCAACAAAAGAATCATCTTGATCCTTGGTGGATTTCTGTATGTGATACAGCTTGACCACTTCAGTATCCTTTTATCTTCTAACTGCATACAGAATTTTCCAATTCTTTTTGTGGTGGTGTGTTGCTTGTTCCATGGAGTATGTGCAGGCAGGACTCCATTTCAGCTGTAGCTAAGTGTGTACTTTCCTCTGCTACCACGAACTGTTACAAAACTTCCATTAATGAAATACTTGCTTTTACTTCTCCTGCAGAGAAAGTGTATCAGGGCTGGTAGGTTACTGGATGCTGTCACACCTTGGTATTGCTATTTGGAAGTGGTGCCAGATGGACACATTCCAGAGATGTAGGCACTTTCCATTTCAGAGCAAGCAGGAGGAAAGGAATGGGAGAACACAATGAAAAAAGTGTGAAATAGAGTTCTTTGGTGTTGACTTCCTGAGATCCCTTTCCCTTATCACCCATTTAGAAGTGAATTTATCTGATGTTGGCAGTAGGCCTAGACAGGTGTAGGCACTACCTGGCAGATAGGAATTACTACCAGAGGTGCTTCTGCATTCAGAGTTTACCTATGGGATAAAATAAAGACCAATTCAAAGCTCTCCTTTTTCTGGCCCTTTGAATTATTATTCTTTTCTTTCCCTCTTGTCCTGAAATTGATCTGGCGGTTTCACCACCAACCATCTATTCCCCTGCCTACACTTGGTCTCTTTTTAGCAGCAGTTGTGCTCTCTGAAGTCTGTATAGTATGATGAGAATTCAGAACAACCAAGTGTTATTCTGTACTTTCCTTCTCCTTTTCAATCTGCTACTTCTCCTCCATTAATTTCTTTTTCCTTTTCTTATACCAGTCTTTCTTTTGTATCCATCTTTCCATTCGGAATCTAACCTGGTTCTTCTTTGAGCTGGGAGTTGGACCTGGTGACAGGCTCTGTCACTCTGAAAATCATCCTGAAAATCATCCTTTAAATTGCAGAGTCCACCACCAGCATTGCTAAACATAATTCTTTTATTGGGAAATAAAAGAATAGACTTTTTATGTCACTGTACAATGGTCCTCTTAAAAGACAAGACTCCCCAAACTGGGAATTTGCCTTGCACCCAGGTGGCATTTTGTTTTAACGACAGTGTTAGTTTGACGCTATACATCAGTCTTGATATCATAGTGGGTTTTGTATCAGCTGAGTGCTGCTGATGGTCTCTGTCTGCATTTATAATCCATTATGTATTTGTGTCTTGGTTTGGGAGTGGTACTTCCCAATTCAGTGCTCCCACTGAGACTCTCCCAAACCAGACACTGCTCTTTTGCTCACCCCTTCCCTTTCCCCTTCCTGCTTCAGGGGTGGAGTTGAGAACTGGAGGCACAAAAAGTGAAGATCTCGAGTTGAAAGAAGAACAATTTACTGGAAACAGCAATGAGATAATAAAAAAGCCAGAGAGTCCCTTTCTGTGCCCCAGCAATGACATAAGGTGATATCGAAGGTTCTGAGGTTCTGGCCCAGACTGGGACAATTTGAGGTAATCCTGCTAAGCTTCATTCATACTGAAAAATTATTATTTCTTGAGGTTACTCTCACTGGAAGCATACAGGCAGTATCACAGCAGATGAATTGGTAAGTAGTAGCCATTTAAACCAAGGTGATTATATTGTAGTTTGACATCTTGATTCAAAGATGCCAGGTTGTGTGTTTGGAGTTGAGCAGCGTCAGGCCTTCAGCAACAGGATTTCTGTGGATAGATACCATGTTTCTTATTGGCATCCAATAATGGTGTGTTCAGTTGGTGGCCCTGTTGAATTTTGCAATTTTGTTTCTAGTGTGATTTACTAATCTAGATGCAAAGGCCTTAGGGCCTGATCTGACAAACAGAAAGCAGGAGTAGAGACTCCCTTCTTCTTCCAGCCTATCGTTGAGTTCAAGACTGATGCGATGCCACTTTCCTCTGAAAACCGAATATTTGCTATGTTTAAGATCACAGTACTTCCAGATTCCTTGCTCAAACCACCTGGTCTCGTTACTTTAAAATGCTAAGCCACTGGCTTAATACACACTGTTAATGAAAAATCTACCTCTGAACACTCTTAGCTTTGGACAGAAAGCCTCAAGGAACTCATCACAGTCAGCAGGCATAGCTTGGAAAGTTGGGGCTCCATGATTCCATCCCATGCAGCAGTTCAGTAAAAGTGTCATCCTTGTGTGATTGTGCTCACAAATTGCACTGCTACTGCCAGGCAAATACACTTTTTCCCAGCTGCCTTATGGTGCTTATCTTTTTTTCCTTGGTGGGCTGGAGTGGGCAGCAAAAGGAAAAGGTTGTAGCAGCATCTCAGTCTGGCATTTGTGCAGCTGTAAGAACTGTGCTTTGCCAGGTGCTCCTTTTACATAACAGAATCTCAGATTCTCAGAGAAACTGGGAAAACAGAGGAGTGTTTCAATGATTAATATCACTGCTGGGCACCAGGATGTCAGATTGCTATGTAAAAGAAATTAAAAAAAAAAAAGTAAGAAAAAAGAAAATATTAAGGATAGTTTTCTGCTGGATGCCTACCAGAGAAAAAGTCAGGTTTTCCAAGTTGTTGAGGAATCAGAATACAAGGTATGTGTCTTAATGTCTGTGTGTCTCTTTAGGTGCATAATTCTTTTCAAATTACCAGTCCTTTTTCACTCTTGAAACATGCTTATTATCCTGTAGTGATTACAGAATTAAGTAATACTTTTGCCTTCAAAGACTTCTGTTCCTTTTTTTAATGATGAAGAATCAGCAATAAGGAAATCCCTGTTATTCAAGAAGTAGGCAAAAAGTCCTCACATCCAGACACAGAGTGTAAGGAGCTGAACCCCTGTCAATATGCACAGCTCTGGTGGTCTTGAAAGCAGTGGTGCTCTGTTCCAAATTAGTTGTTTCCTCACATTTGGGGAAACAATACTATTTTAAATGGTTTCAGGAGGCACAGCACCTGTGTTTTCAGTGTTCATATGTGAGAGTGCACATGGTTGAGGAATGGAAATGGACTTGCATGCTCAAACCTTCCTCTAACACACATTTTCTGCAGTATGAACTGGTTACAGAGGTTGGAAGGGAGTTTTATTGATGTGTTCTATTTTTAGCAAGTAATCTGAACCAATTTATTCTCCTTTATAAGGCAGTATATAAAAAAGAGGAGGAGGCAGCTTAGGGGAATGTGAAGCATCTTACTAAGGATGTTTCTCCTGATATCCCTTGATGTAATTTATTTATCTGGTAGTGTTTATTTTTGGTGGTGTTTCCATTGCCCTTCCTTCACTTCATTTCATCAAAGCCATGCTGCTGAATACTGCTGCTGATCTGGATCCTGTTAGGATCAAAAGTATTGTAGGCTACAGGAGTGTGATTCCAACAGTAGCTTACAGGTTTTCTGTCGCACCATTCTGTACAGACTGCAGTTTTGGGAGGTTGGTCTATCTTCAGGACAGAAAATGTTCTGTAAAGGTGACACGCTCTCAAATGGCTCCTGAAGATGTTTAGGATGTAGGATGTATGATGCCTTCCAAGTAGATAATTAACCAGTGAACAACTGTTGACACCCTGGTATTTCCTGCCGATTGGAAACTATTCAGGGGTGAGGGAAAGAAAACTGCTTGTACTGCAGTTTTGAATTTACCTGGAAGGTGTGGGGCTGCTCAGCTCTCTAGAGGAAAGGCACTGTTCTCTGCTTCATTACATTCATTAAACTTTATTACAGACCTTAAGTGTCTGTAGGAATGCCAGGGAATCAATACGGCTCTGTTTCCTCGGCAAGAGTAATTTCCTGAGCTGTAGTGCACTCCACAGTACCACAGACCTAATCCCAAAAGGGTAAGATTAAGGGTACTTAATCCAGCAATTCTTTATCTTTGTTGCTCCCCACTAATCATGAAGGCTGCGTTCACTCTCAGGTTAAAGACTGAGTTAAAAGATAATTTCTTTGGAAATCCAGCCATTGCAGATAATCGATTTCACCCGCGCTTCCAGAACCATGGGCTTTGCCTGGGCAGGGGCATCCTTCAACCCTGGCAGAATTCCTTCTCCTCATCCTCCTCCCCTCTCATTGCAGAGCTCTTGGTTTCTGAGATAAATAGCAGTGCCACAGGCCCGAGTTTCCCCTGCCTGTCTAATAAGCAATCACTTAGTGCTGGTGACAGAACCGCCCTCGGCGGTCGGTGGCTGACGCACGGCCCTCGCCGCCTCTCTGCGTGACCGCAGCGGTGAATACAGATGAGGGGAGCCCGTCCTTGCTGTGAAAGGGGTTTGCAGCCTAGATCCACGTGGCTAGAGAAGAAAGCACTGAGGAAAGGGTTACTCTTTGGTGAGATGATGGGACCGTGCATCTGAGTGCCAGTAGGTGAAAGGGCTAAACAAATGAGGCCATGTAGATTTGAATGTGTGACCACCTAACACGTGGCACTTGATGGTCTCTTTAGGAAATTGGTACAGAGGAGTTGGAATCAGTTTTCTGGGATATAAGTATGTGAGGGTGTGATTTTGGATAAGGATTCTGGGACAAGCACTGGAATGAATTCAAGAGTTGTTTTCTTGGCACAGCTGACATGGTGTCTGTGCATGTGTACCTTGGAGAATACAACACTACGTGTTCCTGGCATTCCTAGAAATTCAGGTTCTAGGTGGCTGTAATGATTCATTGCAACTTTCACAAATAAATCTCCATGCTCACTGATAGAGCTGCTTATGATACTGGTCAGCTACTGTATGAGGAATAGGAGCTAGAAAGCAGTGTTTCTCTCTGATGGAATAGCTTTTATTGATACTTTGATGCCACTGGATTATTTCCATCTGGTTGAATACTTGTTGTGGAGGAAAAAATCTTTCAATCTTCACACAAAGATGTGTTCAGCACTGCTGCTTTTTTAGCTTGTACACTAATTCCCTTATTCCTCCAAACTGATCCTATCATGTTTGATGTGCTTGGATTTTCTTTTCCCAATACATTTTCTCTCTCCTCCTCTCTAAGCTGTTTCCTCTCTACTTACCCTGCTGTAAAACTTCATTGTTCCCTTAGGTTGTGATTGACTGTCTTGCAGCAACACTTTTTACACTTTTTTTTTTAATGTGATTTACAACACTTCACAATGATTGTGTTATATAAAAATCAATTGTATTCTGTTCTGTGGTTTGAGTTGGGTGGGTTGTTTTTGGTTTGGTTCCAGCTTTCCATTCTTCCTTCACCTTCTAACCTGTTATGTTGTACAAAAATAAAAACTAGTGTGAATGCATATTATCCACTACAGATAAGATCCTGTGCACTTTCTTGTGGACTCCAGCAAACTATTTCCTTGTTCTGTGCAGTATGGATTGATTTTGTTCTTGTCTCCCAGATTTTTTCCTTGACTCGGGGATCAATCTAATCTCTACCTTTTCTTGTACTCTGTTCAGTTTTTCCTCAATTCTTTGATTAAATCTGACTGGGGCATTGTTCTACAGTGACACACTGTAATTTCATACTCTCTTGTTTTTTATTTTTCCCCGTCCTGAAATACAGAATAATTTTCTGTGAGGCCTTTACAAGTGGCTGCCATGCTGTGAGCCAATAATTCAGATGGAAATAAGAATGCCCCAGAGCTTCTTGAATGCATATTAATGTATATGTTACCCTACACAAGGTCCCATGACATATCAGGAATTCACTAGAATGCCATCAGCTTTACCTTAGTTTTTTTTGTTCTTGTTGGTTAGAGAGATTGACATGTAAGTATTTTGGAGTCCCTTGAAAGCGCTGTTCCTCTGTGATATTACCAAAGAATGCACCTTGTGTTACCAAGCAGTAACTGGAGCAGTTGGGACTGCCCTGCCAGATTGCACAGGCTCTTTGAAGGCTGTGCTGAGTAGTTCAAATGCACAGAGTCTCCTCCTTTACCTGGCTGTGCAGTTTCAGGGAATGGGGAAGATCACAATGACTGTATTTTAGTTAATGCCCTGCACCATTCATTGCAGAGCTTTTTTGAGCAGCTCTCTAATAGCTTAAGGCAGCTAGAACAGAAATATATTTCCTCTTCCATTGGCCATGCCTGGATTTCAGATAGCAAAACAGCAGATAAGGGTACAGGTCATTGTAGATGATCTTCCCATCTTTTTTCTTTTTTGATAATATACAAAGCTTTGTCAAGAATGTCTTTGGGTTTGTTTGCATTGTGTTTAAAGCAGTGCTGCTTTATTCTTGGTTGGTCCTCAAGGAGTACTGTAATGATCCTGGTAATTAGGAATAGTAAGATTGAAAAGCTAAGCCTCATCAAAAGCCAGTTAAAACAATTGGAAAGAATGACTTAATTGGATTTATGGCAAGCCCTTCTCCAAGACTGCCTATCCACTAAATAACAAGTGGTAGGGAATAACACTTATAGGTAATTTTGTTCTTTTCTCTCTTCCTTTTTGTTCTGGCCAACCATTTGCAAGTGCCTACCTGTCCCACTGGGTGTTTTGTCATTGCCACTTCCTTTCAGTAAGATTTAAAAACCACATACAAACTTGCAGGAAGAGTTCTGCTTTTCTTTTCCCTGCTGCTGAAACTCTGCAAGTAAAGGTAATGTAAACGACTGTGTTCTCCATCCTTAACATGGCCCTTCCAAAGTGCATGGTGAATACCTCAAAGACAGTTGTTTTACTTCATTTAATTGATTTTTAAATATATTTTAGAACTACTGGATCAAGTACATTAAGGTTCTGATGCTGCAAGTCAGTTAAACTGACTTACACGCTCCTGTAGGACCCAGAACTGTCAGGGCTGGTGAGAGAGCATCTCCCCTGTCTGCAGGAAGGAATGATTCTGTTTCTTGCACTGAAGTCTCAAGGAATTTATTTTGGGGCCTAGTGTTCCACCACTGAATTAAAGGATTTTTATTCAAATGCTTCAGTGGATGCACCATTACACATTGCCTTTAGATTTTTGTTTTCCTGTGCTTTGGAAATCACACTTTTCAGTGCCTCCCATTTTCACAGTGTAGTCTCCTCCTAAATAATGAAAAAGGGCATGAGTGGACATTTGGGGTTCTTTACCAACTCTTTGAGACTTTATGATCTCATTTTGAATGAGGCAGATTACATTTTAATACCAGGCATTTACTTGAGTAGGATTATTACAGGAGTAGGCTCATTTCATGGAGGTACACGTTTTGATGATTCCAGTGGGATGACATTTTTGTCTGCTGTGACAGTTTTGCTTACAAAATTGTATTCCTAATGTCTTTGTCATCAAAATTCAGCTAAGGAGTTGTCAGAAATTTGTAAGGCAGAGAGAAGATCTAGTTGCTCTGAGAGCACTATATTTAGCTGTGCATTAATGCATGTAATGAATGAAGACTTGTTTGCATCCATGAAGAAGCAGAGATGTTTCAGAGACGTGCATGGAGCAAGCATATAGAATTACTTGTTGAAAGTTAAGTCCTGCTATTTTCAATAGCTCATGCAATAAATTACCTGACAGTATAAAGCAGACTTTTTTGATTCTCCAAAAGCATGCTATGTATCTTTTCAGATATGAGAGTGGATAAACAGAGCTCCAAGTGAACATTTGCCACACAAAACCGGAGACTGGGGAGTTTCTATTGCTGATAGCAAATTGACTCTTCTCATCAATATTTTGTCTTTATTGGAGGAATGACATATTTCCAATATTTCACGTTCTGGCGGATGTATGTGCAGTCTCTGTGTGTTTGAATTGTCATCACTGACTGGATCCTAGAGCACAGGAAACTGAAAAGTCCTTGAATTAGAGTGAGCAGTACTTAACGGCAACTAAAGTACCAGTTTCTTATCGATGTTGTTCTCACCCTAAATCCAAAACACAGCACTGTACCAGCTACTATGGATAAAAGTAACTCTATCCCAGTCAAAACAAGGACACAGCTGAATGAAAACAGAACTCTCTAGAAATTAATGTATTAGGTCACCCAAGATCTGCTTCACCTTAGTGTCTGCAGAAAGAGCATCCCTAACAGGAATAGGGAAAAAAAGCCACCTAAGATTTTGGAATAGCTGGATAGTTGGTTCAACAGCATTGATTTATAGGAAATGATGTTGATACCCAACCCTGGGAGGCACTGCCCAAGAGGAAGGTTGTGCCAGGGCAGCATAAAGTGCTGTCCAGTACTTCAGAAAGAGGTAGGATGGCCAAGACTGTTTTCACATGAAGAGAGCAAGCCTCATCTAACTGCTTTAAGAAAATAAATTATGTTCCTTTCAGAGACTTATTGGTGGAATCTAATTAAAGTACTGCAGAAAAGGAACTGAAAAATTCCCCATGAGTGGATTTGTTTGCTGGCAATTTGATATGAAATCAGGGGACTAGGAACAGATGATTAGCCTTTTTTTTTTTTTTTGGGGTATGTATTTAGTTTTAAGATATTAGGAACTACAAAATGCATATTACAGACTTCTGGCATCATTAGCAATTCCTCCAGCTTTATTTTCTCTGTCACTCTGTAATGAGTAATGAACTAAGCTGGTACTAAAACCAGCTTAACAAGCTATTGCTTTTTAAATTGCAAGTCTCCCGGTATGTCCTTCTCCTTATTATTAATTTTAAGTAACTCTTATTTTTGCTACTGCATTTCTGTTCCTTATGAATTTTGCATAATGTTTGCATTCACATACCTTTAGTCCTCCCAGTAAAGATGCAGTGATTAGATGCAGCTCTCTCTCACCAGCTGCCAAGACATAAGAACAAAGGATGATCCTAGGCAATGAAAAGTCAGAAAAACTATGGTCAAAGTCAAAAATCTACTTCAGGGGCAACAAAGTCTCAGAAATTCACTGCTACATTGAAGTTGCTGAAATTTCTGAGAGGAATTAAAATTTCATGTCTATTAACATCATTAGTAATTGAGCTGCTGAGAGTAGTGATGAGAGCAAGCCAGAAATTTATCTTCCTTGAAAGCTATCTCTGGCCACTTGGCTATAAGGAAGATGAGGTCGAATCACTGGTCCTGTTCAACTCAAATGCTCAAAGAGAGCATTATTGATGAATAATGAAGATTACTGAGATCAAAAGACATTCTGGTATGTGAAGAATTTAATGTAGTTTAATCAAAGCATGTGTGGTAAATGTAGGGCAGAATGATGAATGTAATGTCCTGTTTGCCATTTCCCATAAAGTAAGAATAGATGATGCCCAGAAAATGTGGAAGTTCATTTTTTCAATGACAAAGGAAAATACTTGGAAATTAACCTGTTTGTCCTTATTATCTTAGTGAAGATAGGAAAACAATTCGTAAATGTGAATTTTGGGATCTTGTGTTCCTCTTCTTTTTCCAAAGGCTTTGGCATTGAGGTTAGTTTGGTTTCTTGAGTCTTTTTCAAAGCGTATTAAGAATTAAGACACTTAGGGGTTTTGGAAGATGTTTTCTAGATTATATTATATCATTGTATGCTCTACAACTTACTTTGCCTTCTCCAAAGTGTTTGGCCCTGTCAGAGATAAGAGCAGGTGAATTACTGGTTTAATTGGAAGTTTCCATTTCTAAATACATAGTGTAGCTAGCAATGAAAAAAAAAGCATCTTCCTATAAATACAGCTGAATTAAAGGCCAAGACTTTTGAAAAAGCAGTTATTTTTGGATGCTTCTTTTCTGTTATGCTTAACCCATGAACCTCCTTTGATGGGCATTGATGCCTCAAAAATAAGAGACTTGTATTTTGAATGTTACATAAAGTTCTGGTGCCTCTCACCTCAAAAAACTCTCAAAGAGCTGTAAAATGTGCAGAGAAGGGATTCAGGAGGATCAGAGACAGGGAATGAGTTCCTGATGCAGGGTAGTTTAAGTAGACTGAATCTCTTCAGTCTAAGGAACAGATGACTTGAGGGACTTGACAGATTCTGTAAGCATAACATTAGGGGTTGATGGAAAAGAGTGATTAAGGGATGCTTTCTTGAAGAATATATGGCTAAGCCTGTGGATATTGTTGTCACAGAACATGCTGTGGGCAGCACGAGCTCAAAGAGGAGAAAATCAGGACTAAAACCTGTTAAATTCTGTGAAATAAGAAGACACTTAGAGTCAGGATGTGCCCAAGAGCTGGAGTGTGAGGCAGGGCTCTGGGGAAGCGTCCCTGTGTGTTGCCTCTGTCTTTGCCCCTTCTCTTTCCTGTGGTGTAAGGTGTGGGTAGAGATTCATTGTTGCTCTTGATAGAAGATTGTTCTGACTTGCAGCCATTTCTGAGTAAAATATTGGCCTTTCGCCTCTTGAGAAAAAGGCTGTGCAAAAAACATCGCCATTTAGGCACAAAAAAAATGATGGTTTCAAATCCCTCTCTGCACTCCAGGACCTAAAATGCCAGTTTTCAGAACATTAATTGTAAAGAATGTAAAGAATATCACCTTGCTCTGTGCCTGACCTCAGGAATATGGCATAGCTTGTAGATGGAGGTATGATTTGCTGCGGGAAGAAGGATTGAAATTTAGCCGTTATTTGTGCAAAAGAGAATACTTCATGCCAAGTGACAGTGTTAGGTGAGCAATGCCATCTTATTTCTTGTTATGAGTGTAAGTGTAATCCCATCTAAATATGGTTCTGTGGGATGGAGCTTAACGATTTCAGAGGGGACTCGTTACAGACGATCAAGTAAATAGAATGTATTTAGAAAGAAAAAGCTCACCAGCTTGAAGAGTTATTTACCCAATGGCTTAGTGCATGTAGGCAGAGGAGTGGTTGTTCTGTCAGGCTTCCTATATACCTGTCAGAGTGTTTTCTGCTCCACTCTATACATATTTATACTGTATGATTGAAGACTCCTATGTGAAGGAGCTTTGCCAGCTGTGATATGTATGTGCTGTCTCATGACAGCAATGTCTTTGTTAACAGGAAAGCAACTCTTTTAAATTACGCAAGGCACAGAGTTATGTTTCACAGGTGTGGTGGATTGACCTTGGCTGGATGCCAGATGCCCACCAAGCTGCTCTCACCAAGTTACTCCCTTCCACAGCTGGACAGCGGAGAGAAAATATAATGAAAGGCTGGCAGATCAAGATAAGGACAGAGAGAGATCACTCGCCAACTGCAGTCATCGACAAAACAGATTAAACTTGGGGAAATTAGTTTCATTTACTGCTAATCAAATTAGAGTAAAATAATGAGCAATAAACCCAAATCTTTAAGCCCCCCCCCTTCCCCCTGCCATCCCTTCTTCCTGAGCTTAACTTTATTCACATTTTCTCTCTCTCCTCCCTCCAGCAACACAAGGGGACGGGCAATGGGAGCTGTGGTCAGTTCATCACATGTTGTCTCTGCTCTTCCTTTCTCCTCAGGGAGAGGACTCTTGATACTCTTCTGCTCCAGTGTGGGTCCCCCATGGGGTCACATGTCCCGCCAGCAAACCTATTCCAGAGGCTACAGATGGATTCCTGCTCCTCCGTGGGCTGCAGGGGCACAGCTGCCTTACCATGGGTTGCACCACTGGCTGCAGGGGAGTCTCTGCTCCAGTCCTGGAGCATCTCCCCCCCTCCTTCTTCACTGACCTGGGTGTCTGCAGGGCAGTTCCTCTCACATGTTCTCCCTTTGGCTCCCATTGCACGGGGTTTTTCCCCCCTCTTCTTAAATCTGCTATCCCAAAGGCATTACCATTATCACTGATAGGCTTGGCCTTGTCCAATGCTGGGTCCATCTTGGAGCTGGCTGGCATTGCCTCTATAGGACATGGAGGAAGCTTCCAGCAGCTTCTCACAGAACTCACCCCTGTAGCCCGCTGGCTACTAAAACCTTGTCACAGAAACTCAATACAACATCTTTAGGCAAACATGAAAAAGGAGGGTGGGAAGCAGAGAGGGAGGGTTCCTTCAGCAGTTCTTGGGAGAGTTCCAGGTCTGGTCACTGTGGTTTGCCCTCAGGCGGACAGAGCTTTCCCTGCACAGCACCCAACAGCCAAAATGCTGAGGAGGGTCAGTTGGCCAGCGGTGCCTGCTCAGGAGATGGACCCTTGGACTGATGTCTTGCTCCAGGATTCTGGTTCTTACCCAGCCCTGTGAGGTTAAATAACTTGCCGAAGTATCAAACAGGGAGCATGTTCCAAAGACAGCTTTCATACAGGATTTGAGCACGATGAACAGGCAAGTGCTTGTTTGGTGTTTGCTGCTGGATATAGGCAAAGTAACCTCGGCACAGCAAAACTGACATTGGAGGTCTAAGTACTGACATTGATCCCAAAGGCTCTAAGGAGTGCTTGGCCTGGCACCTCTCCTTGCATCATTTTTCTGCACTTTCCTTAGGTCATTTGTCAGGTTGATCTGAGTCACAGCCTCTGCTGCAAAGAACCTGAAGTGGTAGGAAGAGTTGTGAATCTGCACGGAATGTTGTCAGCAGGGTTGTATTTACAGATCTGCATAAACGCTTCTCCATGTTCTTCCTGGGTACAGACACTCTCTTTGGTCTCAGACTTTGCAGAGAACTTAAATTCATTCCCATGGAGTAAAGTACAAAAATGAGAAAACCAGAAAAGTATCTACTTACCCATAAGACAAATCAATAGGGGTCATTAGAAATAACAATTTCACTTTGCTGTGATGCTGGCAGAGAAAAATCTCTTTATCTCTAACCTGGATCAGAGTGAATTCGGAGGCACAGGGCTGCACTGTGGGTGACAGTGACAGCAATCTGCTGCCTGGGCAGCCTGGTTGAAAAAGCAGCCTCAGAGGTGTACATGCTGTGTCCAGACTGGCTCTGGCCAGTTTTCCCACCTGCCACTGCTTCCTGTTATTGCAGGGTTGTGTTAATGTTTGTATTTACTGACTTTCTGTCCAGATATCTAGATACTGGTACAGACTCCCTTCAATGCTGCTATTTCTGATGAGTTACTTGCTATATTTCAAAGACTTTTAGAGCCAGAGAATATATATTTTAAAGTGTGCTTTTGATCAGGGAAGCAACTAAATAAAAATAACTCCATTCTGATTTCAGAATGGTTCCATAGTAGATTTTCAAGACACTTAATTATTTTGACAAATAGAAATCTTTATGCTGCTTCTCCCTGCAGACCTTATAAAACTATGGAAGGGTGGCCTGCAGTCTGTTCTGCCTAAAGCATCTGATACTTTAACTCCTAGGCGCAGTCCCGAATATGCAATTCAGAATCTCTATTACCTGTGCTGCTGTTAGAGACAGGAGAAATGTAGCATGATTTTTCCAGTCTCAAAATTATATTTCTGAACTGCCAGGGGAGAAAGAGCCCATCACTGAGTTGTAAACTGAGCAATAACAGAATGAGTGCGGGCTCTCTGCTGTCACTTCTCTGTAAGCTGGCTGCTCTGATGGTGGGCTCCTACTGACAGCAGAGCAGGAGGCTCTGTGCTGTGCTTGCTCTGTGCTGTGCTTTTTTTCACTCCTGCCACATACTGCTTAGGCATGCTGAGGCTTAGCTGCTGCACTGCTGATTCGAGATGGAGCTGAAATATAAAGTCTCCATTTCAGCCTGGATTTCCAGCTCCATGAACTTGAAACTCCTTTGATATGAAGAGTTTTGTTTGAAATCCTAGCACAAGTGAGACACAGCTGTGATGTCCAAGGGCCTTCTAAGTCTGAGCCTTGCTGTGACCCTTCTGGCTCTCTGTGAGCAGAGAGGCACTTGTATTGTCACTTGTGTTGTTGGCACTTTGTTGGCAACAAACCTGAATTGAAAACTTCCTGAAACTATTAATAAGTGTTCATTTAATGTGTCTCTGGTAACAGAAGTTTGGGTTTTTTTTTCTCTGTAATGATTGAGCAAGTTGTTTCTGAAAATTTTGCAGGAGCTGGGGGAAAGGCAGGGCTCTGAATCCTACTGTGGATTGAGCCAACTCCACACTGTGACTGGAAGTGCAAACCAGAGCAAAATGCTGTGACTTAGAGAGGAACTGTTTGCTTTAATTTTACCTTCTGTGTTGCCCCTAAATTCTGAACTCAGAAGCTGGTTGGCAGCTTGTTCATCAGCATTTGGATATAACAGATAGGATCAATGCCTCGTGCACCATCCAAACTCCTCCTTAAGGCAGTGTTTCCTACAGCTGGTCAGGAATGGTTTTTTGTTCTCATGTACAACCCCCAATATAGGTCAAATGAATTTTCATTTACATTTTCTGTCCTAGGGTTTTCTTTCGGAAAAGGTGTGGGCAAAGGTGTTTTTTTTTGTTAAACTAAATCTAAAACCTTCCTTTTGTAACTGTGGCTTCAAGATTTGCTGTATTCAGATACAAACCAGTAATGAAACCTCCTATATGATTTTGCCACCTTCCTCTGGTAGATGGACACCACTGCCCTGGTACTTGCATCTGTGTGATTGTGAACATAAATCCACTTCAGACCATTATAGAAACAGAAGGTTCATCAAGCTGAGATGTGTGCTTATTTCTTAATGGATATTTAGTCTTTAGGGATTCTGACTGTCCTGATGCAGGGATTTGGAAATCTTTTTCTGGGAGGAGGTTTCCAGGTCTCAGCATTCAAATGACACTTGGTCTCCTGTAGTAACTAGTGCTACTTCAGGGAAATGGCCTCACTCATTTAAGGCGTATTCAGGGAGCCGACTTATGAAAAGAGAAAGACCGAAATAGAAGCCACTATTTTTCTAAAGAAGCCTCTGATTTGGGGTTTTTATTTTCCCATGAACATAACAGCCTATGCATCTGCTTCTCACTAGTTCTTTAAACATTAGGGACTGTTGGATTTTCAGAGAAATCAAACAGAAGACAAATTTTCACTTATATCACGAAATAAATATTTGAAAGGGAGAGGAAGAGTTAAAGGAAATGGAAATGATGTTACAGATTTTATTCTGTCACTGCTATTTGCTAGTATATTCTTCCTGATAATTAGAGTCCTTCTCAGTTTAGTACCGCTTGTTTCAAGGTGAAAGTTAATTTAACAGCAAAACAAAAATAATCTGAGATACATTTTATGCCAGCTAATTAGTTCAGCTGAAAACCCCAGTCAGAGGCCGAGACCTCCTCAGACCAAGCTTTCTATACCCTTAATAGAAAATCAGTCCTTAACTCAAAAGAGTTTGCAGTAAAAGTGTCAGAGGAGAGAAAACCAACAAAAATGACAGATGGGAGAGTGTGCAAAGAAACAGCAAGCTAATTAAGATTAGCATAATAAGCAATGCAATGAGGTTATTGTAATGCTCAGTAATTACAGACAAGTAAGAGACTGATGGGTGGTGAATTTCTTATTTTCTGCTTGAAAGTAATTGAATTCTTTCCTGCTGTTCTCTCTGTGTGCAGGAGTTTATTTTCAAAGACCCTTCCTGCTTTTTGGTGTGGTAGCTTGACTACTTGAGCATGTTTCCTTGGGCTGCCAGATACCTGGTTTGATGGAAGCTGTACCTAGAACCATGGGTGCTCTCAGTGTGTAGAAAGCATTTCCCAGTATGATTTCATGCATCCTTTTGAGGCTTATGTTTCAGCCTTTGCATATTTTGCCTACTTACAAGTCAGCGTTAGTGAACATATGAAGAACCTGTTACTAGTGGGAGAGGAGTGAAATACCTAGAGTGATGATGCAGAGATAAATGCTGCCTGCTCTGAGTGCAGCCCTCCTTTCATAGTCACGTTTGGTGGTGTGATCTGCCCAAGTAGTGTTCTGCTCTGAAGGCAGCAGGTCCAAGAAGGGAAGCCTGTCCAGTAAATGAGGCCAGGCTTGTGAGCGACTGCAATCAAAACATGCTCTTTACTCCACAGACAAGAGGACAGATGGCTCTGGAGTTTATGGAATCAGGTAATAGTCTCTTGTTGAGAGAAGCACATTAAATGTGTCAATCACCCACAACTTGGAAAGCCCCCATTTGACTACTTGAATAATCAGAGCAGGTTCTCCCAGGGCTGACAAGTTGAAAATCTGTCTTTGTTTTCTCCAGGGAGTATGAAGTACATGGTGGTAACAAACTAAGAGGGCATGTTATTAGGAAGAAAATGAAAGTACAGTGATAGTCCTTTCAGTATGTATGGCCCTGGGATGAATGTCCTTATGTCTGTATGCTCTGCTGTGGACCCAGCAAAGCCTGACCCCTGAAATCACAAGTTCCTGCATTCAGGTTTTAAGTTGACCTTAGTTCCTTTGAAGTAAGATTGACCTGAACTGGTTTAGTGTCTTCCTAGCCTCCATGGCTATGCAAACTGTGCAGTTTTTGGCTGTGTACTGGAAGAACTTTTTTTTTTTTCCCCTGAGAGAGAGGTAAGGCTGTTATCCTCTACTTTTGGTAGTATTTTTGTATAGCTAACTGATAAGTCCCTGCTCATTCAGTTATTACATCAGAGACCTCCACAGTTGGAAGTTCTGTCAGCTGCTACGCTACTGCTCTTCAAAATAAGGAATATTTTCTGAAGTTCAGCAAAGTTATAGATAGAACAGGAGTTCTGAAAGGAAGCCCCGTTGTCTCCAAGGCAGGAGTAATTTCCTTTTCTGTGGCAGCAGACTGTGTCTTGGCTTCAGGTACCTGCCTGCCTACCTACCAGCTCCCTGCAAGCCAGGGCTACATGAGAGACATAGCACACAAACTTCACAGGGCAGAGTCTTTTGAGAATTCCCTGCTACTGCAAAAATCACATCTGAAGCATACTAGAGATTTTCTTTCTCACCTTCTGCCACTTGAACATCCATTTTATGCAGTTCTCTTTTAGGACACAGCTTGGGCTTGTTTTGTTCATGACATGGGTGTTGGGGTGCAGGTGCCTTCACACTGCAGCCTGGGCAGGGGTGTGGCTGGGCAGGGTGCATCTCCACCTTGTCCCAGCAAGGCAGGCAGGGCCAGGTTGGGGAGGGTCGTCGGGGTCAGCTGGGAGCCCAAATCATTGGACATATCCTTGGTGATGAGAGTTGCCTGAAGTCCAGCTGAGAACACTGGTCAGGGCCACATCCAGAGACCCTGGGCAGGTCCATAGTGGTGAGTGAAGCAGTTCTAAGGTTCAAGTTAGGAAGATAAGGAGCAGAGCAAGGTCCAGATCAACACAGTCTGTTGCCTGGCACAGACAGGGCTGGAGCTGGGGACAGGCACATCTCCACAACAGCTGAGGCAGCAACTGGAGGCTCAGGGCTGAGCCTCTTGGGCAGAGGGCTTGGGGAAGGCCCTAGAGGAGTTAGAGTGAATCAGACCTTGGCCTTGGACTTAGATTGCAGCACTTTATGTTGGAATAGCTCAATTTCATGCTTTCTGTGCTTCAGTGGGAGGAAGAGGAAAGATTCAAAGCAAATTGTGGGGTCTTTGCAGTTGGTATAAATGCCAGCTGTGCAGGTGGGAGGCAAATGCTATTCTCAGACTGGGGAGGGGATCATTCCCCTACACGGACTGCAAGCTGGCCACACCAGGGTGTTGGCAGAGCTCTGCTCTCTGAGATGGACCTCAAATTGTCAGGTGGAAATTTATGGAAGTGAGCTGCTGCTCTTTCCATACAAAACAAACCTCCCAACAACAAACTACCTTCCAATCTCTTCTCTTGCCACACCTGGGATAGTATGACTGACAGAGCTCTTTTTCAGCCAGTTGGGGTTTGAGTGTGGCTTTGAAGTGCCTTCATGTGCTGCTGCAGCAGCCATTGAAGTTGTTCCTCTGTTTCCATTCATCCTTCCTTCAACTGTAGGGATATTTATCTAGCAGCTGAAGCAGCATTTCTGTAGTTTGCTGCAGGGAAAGTAGGAAGTGTGTGTGTGTGTGTGCTACCTTGTTGGGGATCCCTGGTAGCTTCATGCTGCTGTAGGTGTTGACTGTTTTGGTTGGCTCTGAAGGCTGATGGCTTTAGCTTTACTTTTTTTTTCTCTATTTTTTTTCTTTTTTTTTTTTTTTTTTTCTTTTAAAGGACCAATCAATATCTTCTTCCTGTTCAATTTCTTAAGAAAGAGGAAACATGCATTCCAGATGCGTGGTCTGTGGCAGAGAAAAAGCAGCCATAAATTGCGTGATTTCCTTTCAGAGTAGCTGCTTATGCATAATTTTTCAAAGAATTTCTGGGGATATGAGGAGGCAGAGGCCATTCCCACACTGTTTCTGTGCACAGAGACATATTGGCCTTCTTCAGGAGTGAAGTGCTGACTTGAATTTTGTTGCACCTTGGCTGGGAGCTGTTTGCACAGGTTTTACAAGCCTCAGTTGAAAGGAAGCAAACTACAGTCAGATAACCTAGAAAGAGACAGTCAGCTGCAACTTCCTTTTGTCTGTGCTACCTACAAGCCCATGGCTGGACTACATTCACTACTCTTCATTTTGAAAACATTACTCTTTCAGGGGTCCTCAACAAATCTCACTTGTCTTCAGCAATTTTTTTCATGTGATTCAAGGGGCAGGGGTCAAATAGAGGAGCTGAGGGGAAAATGATAGCCTGTGAGCCTTTGCTCTTCAGTGCCTTTGCTGGATCCATCCTCAGGGATACCAAAGAAAATCACCTTTATTTTGTTTTTTTTTGAAAGTAGAGACTTGTCAGGTAGAAATGTGATGTAAACCAATAGTTTACTTATACAATAAGCACTGCACAGCAGCTAGTATGTGAGTTATGAAAACAGGAAGTAGTCCTCCATCTGCCAAGAATTCAGGGGGAGAGGATCCCAAACATGACTGTCTCCTGATAGCTACTGCAGAGGTGGGGAAGGAAACTGGGCAGGATCCATGGGTGGATCTGAAAGATGTTTTCTTGTGTTTTACAGGGTTTTCTTTTGTTAAAGTAATTGTGCAATGAAGTCTACCTTGTGTTAGCTCTAACCTGATGAAGCATGCTATACTGATGAATAATGTTTGGTAATGCAGTCTTGTCACAGGTACAGTCACAGGTCAGGTTGCATTAGTCATAAGAATCTCCATTCTAAATCTAATTTAGCTATTCATTGGGAATAAATACCTAAAAAACCTCCATTCATAGCTACAATTTAAAATAAAAATGTCTGTTAAAGAGGAATGATGTTGAATAAGAACTGTACTTTCACCATCCCTATTCCTTCAGGGTCTTGAAATCATGCTGGTTTAACTGAATACTGCTACTGTGGTCCAGTGTTTTTATAATTTACCTGTGCATGCCTGTTGGGTTTGAATTGCCCAGTTCAGGATGCCAGGCAAGCTCAGACCATCAGGGATAAAATACCTCTGTGAAACACAGTGGAATCAGCACATTTT
The DNA here is from genome assembly GCA_013397075.1 of Rhabdornis inornatus. NCBI lineage: Eukaryota > Metazoa > Chordata > Aves > Passeriformes > Rhabdornithidae > Rhabdornis > Rhabdornis inornatus. Next base: position 323,957 of record VWZS01006230.1, on the reverse strand, counting down.
CATTTTGTTGATTACCTCAGATAGGACTTGGTATCCTGAAATGCAAAAGGTTATAGAGTGATCTTCTTTCAGTTTCTAAAATATGAGGTCATGTTAAAATTATTTGCACAGAACATGGTCTGAGTGGTTTCAGAAGGAAACCACTCAGCTTTTGCAAAGTGCAAGATGCCCTGTCCTTGTGGAGAGCTACAATGGTACAGAATCTAATAGGCAGGTCTAGTGTTATTGAAAGGAAAACTAAGTTTATCAACAAAAATACCGCTGGGAGAGGTTCTTTCTGCTTCAGAGGCATCCCAAACCACATATCAGATACTACCTGCTGTATTTGGCTTTTCCTGCTTTATAGCACCTGTCATTTGAATTGGGTGCCGGATCTTTGGCTAGATTTATGGGAATATTTTTCTACCTTTTATACAGCAGCAGTGTTGCTTTCCCTTGTGAAAATAACTTTTCCTTCAAACACTTGCTCCTGAGAAGAATGCTTGAGGCACTTAACACCTACCTCATATTTGGGAATGGCATTTATAATACTCTGTTATTTTCTTTGGAGTGTGGAACTATTTTTTGAAAGGAAAAGGAGAAACTATAGCTGTGACCACTTCTAGCTGCAATGCCTGAGAGATGGGAAGGGTGTACTTGTATCTGATGGTATGCCAGAGGGAAGAGCTTCAGCCCAGAGGCATCTTGAGAAACCAGAAGATAGTCCAAGGGAGAGCCCTTAACAAGAAATGCAAAATTCCATTTTCCTGGGAGGCTGACTCTGGTACAGGCTGAGAACCAAGTGTCTGAGTAGCTGTGCTGCTGTGAGGGCCTTGCAAAAGCTGTGAGGGATGTCAAGGTGAATGTTGGCCAGCATGTGACCTAAATGTGACTAGGTGAATCAAATGCTGGGCTGCATTTGAAGGACTGTGGCTACCAGATTCAGGGGAAAATGTCCCTCTCCACTTGAGACTGGTGAGGCTTTGCCTGGCATGCTGGGTCTAGTTTTGGGTTTCTTAAAAAAGAAGGATGTTAAGATACTGAAGCAAGACCCACAGAGACCTGCTGGGATGTGTAGGGGCTGAGCATATGAATTGTGTGCAGAGTTTGCCAGGAATGGGTTGGTGTTCTCTGCTGAGGTCAAGCAGAGGACTAATCAAATAACAACCCACAACTACTTAAAGGGAATATGAAAAATGACAGAGCCAAATCCTTCCCAGTAATTGCAGGTAGTGGGTCAAGGGTGCAGTGGCCACAAGTGGCAGCTTGGAAGCTTCAGCTACTTAAAATAAACTTTTTCATTTGTTTGGTACTGAGCTCTGTAGTAACGCTGTAATAGTACCAAACTGCAGCTTTGTACTGAGCTCTGGAGATCATGTATCTCCATTCTTGCACATTTTCAAGACTAAGAGAGACCAAGCCATGGCTGAGCTGATCTGGTGTTGGCAGTAGTTCTTCTTGGAAAATGACATTGTCCTAGAGACCTGCCGAGAGCCAGCCAGCACCTCTGCAGGCTGTGCAGCCCCAGTTCTTCCCATAAAGCCCCCTAATCTACAGGGCTCTGGTGAAGTTGGGAGCAGTGTCATTGCAGTCAAGCTCTGCTTGGTCCCAGAGCACTGAACTCCTCGAGGTGGGTCACAGGTTCACTTTGTAAAAGGGTGAAGGTTTGTCTCTTGGCATTTCACCCATTTGTTTGACATGAGCCACACTTGTTGCTGCCTCTGGATGAGACTTCATTAAAAAACACTCAGCTAAAAATAAACTATACTGATCTAAAATTCCTTGATTCATCTGAGAGCGTGCCCTGCTTCCACTTCTTGCCATCAGCTGTCCTTTTGCTTTTAATTAAATTTGGGTTTTATATTTTCAAATATTTTTTCTCTCCCCTGTCCACTCCCACGAGAATTTCACGTCTGTACCAGAGGGCTGAGTTTCTTCAGGGCTTTAAAAAGCACAAAGTTATTAGTTGATACATAGAGTTTTCCACTGGCTTTGATACACTGTGGTTTCTGTTATTCAGTCTCTAAAGTTTTCTGGACTTCAGTGCTTCTTGAAACTTAAAGAGACTGTCTGGTTCAGTGATGGAGTTTAGAGTGCCTTGCCTTGCTTTAGTGTGGCTGTGCTCAAGTATTTAATGGTGCATGTGACCAGCAATTTCAGCTGAAGCAAAAATCAGTTTTTCTGGTTAGCCTGACTGGTTCTCAGCAAGTTAGACTACTAATGTACTGTAAGAAAAAGTGTATCTTGAACAAAAATGAATAAAACCTTATTCTCTGCTTGGTTAAACTGCCGCAGCGTGGTTGATTTCAGTGAGGTCATGATGGTACAAATCACATCATCCTTGTAGGTCTTTTTAGCTCTTGTCTCATGTTGGATGGCATGGTGGGGAACAGATAAATATCTTTATTATTGTGGAGCAGTTCCTAGTGTCTGTCAGGCAGAACAATTTGCTGCATTGTTATTAGCTGGATTAAAAATTGTTGAGAGAAATGCAGGTAAGTGCTAATAAGCAGAAACTTGGTATGACTTAGGCCTGTTGTTTTCCATGAAGTTTATGTATTTTCTTAATAAAGAATTTGTATTATTTGATATCTGGAAGAGTATTATTTGTCAATTCCATTCAGTATTTGGAAGAAGTGATAAGGAAGACAGGAGTTCTGAGGTCCATTCAATAGTAAGGAAGATAAAGAAATCTTATAAGGAAACTTAGAAGGGTGAATAGGAGTAAGAATGAGAATGAAATTAATCATGGCAGAATCGAAGTGAATATGTCTGATAAAATCATTTGCACTGATGTTTGAAGGAAACGAGTAATTTCAGAAGTGGTAAACAGGATAAATCAGATGCTACATGTCTACAGCATGGTATGGCAATAGAAAGCACAAGCAGCAATGCAGGCAGGTTTTGTTGAATAAATAATGATTATTTTTTTATTTATTATAACAAATATATTATTTTGTAATTTATAATTATTGATTTGTTGAATAATTAATAATAATAAATACTCCCATAATACAGTGGTCACAACTTCTCCTTTATCTGCCTTTCAAGTAAGATCTGTCAAATCTGGTGCTGAACTTTAATACCACTGGGCTTTCATATACTGCATGTAAAGTTATGGGAGAGGAACTGGAGGGTCAGAAAAAACATTGTGGTAGTTGTGAGCAGCATGGTTTAAGAATCTGGTAGAATATGGTGAAGGGAAACAAGTATGGTAACATGAAGGGTAAATTAGAGAAGAGGGAAGGAAATTCTTAAAGCATAAATGAATGAGTTTTAGAGAGGATGATTTATTGGGGAAAACAATCTCCTTTTCATCTACGAAAGTGTTGGTGGTGCCATCATGGTAGAATGAAGCTGGATGTCTGAGAGGCAAAGTATATTTAACAGTTCTGCAGCACCTGGGAAGTCACTTAGGGTGAATGAAATAGTTTGTGCAAAGTGAGTTCAATGGCAAAGCTCAAAATGAAGGCAGTAGTTAAGCCTCAGAGAAGAGTAAACAAATGTAAGACGTGTACCTTGCCATCTACACATAAGAATTACTTCCAAATTGATTCTTTGTTTCTGACTTTTGACTCGAGGGCACTGGGTCTTGCCTTTCCATGAAGAGGCAAAAATAATTACAGATCATTTTCCAGTCTGGAACACTGCGACCTACCTTCTATAGATTTGGTAACTTAAAATAACTCCCTACTTATCATGTGCACTTTAGTGCTGTCCCAGTCTGAGAACACTTCTTGGTCTCTACACACTCCAAAGAGGTACTTGCTGCTGCATTAAAAACATCACATTAGCACTTGCCATTTATCCTGAATTCTCATGAATTTTCATGAACTGAAAAATGTCTGGGAGGTGTCAGTCTACTGAAAGTATAAATATTTTCTTCTGAAACCACATGATGTGTTACAGCTTTGCTTCACATAAACTCTTCCTCTACGTTCTTTACATAGTGTGGTTCAGAATGAGTGTGAAAGGAGCTAAGAGAATTAACCACCTGTTCTTCATGGTTTCTGCATTTTATCTTTCAGTTTATGATATTAATCATTAGATTTCTTGCACATACAGAAAGTTCAGAATACTGCAGTTTTTTGCTCTGTCAGACAAAAAGAATATGTAAGAAAGCTGAAGTTTAGAGTCATAATTTAGGCACTATATATTAAGTATTTGATTTCACATGTTGGACTTCATTCTGCCTTATGCCTGTGAGATTTTTGTATTACTATTTTTTATTTGTCCACCCAACTTTTCAAAAATTGTTTTGTCATTTCATTCAGCATTTGTCATTTTCATTTCAGCAGGTTTCATAGTATTTCCTATTCAGGGAGCCAGATCTGTGTCCAACTGAATTCTGTGTGAGGAACTGAATGACTGCAGCAGAATCCATCTTAAAGAATGAAGGCAACTCAGGGCCTCCATCAGCACAAATGACATTCCCCTGCCAAAATAGTTGCATTGCCACTCTGGAGCTGATTGCTTGAGGAAGAAGTGCTCTCAGCTGCCTTGGACTGCAGAAGAACAGTGTAAGATAATCAGTTACAGAATTGCAACTGGATTCAGAAGGATCTCTGGTGATTGTATCAGTGAGCTGAAAGCAGGTAGATGAGATTATTCCTATGCTGGTCCAGTCAAGTTTTAAGTATCTTCAAAGATGGAGTGGGCCTCTTCCTGTGGTTGACCACTCTCCAACCAGTTAATTTGTCTTAATTCTGTAAATACATGACTGAAAAAAGAATGATGCAGAGGAAAAGCTTGGTCTGAGGCATTTGAAAATCTAATGCCTGAAAACAGAATGACTTTCTTGTTCTTATCATTCCCTGCTGTAAAGCAGTAGTAACAAGCTGGGTATGAGGCAGTGGGAAATGTCACAATATTCGCTGTATCTTCTCTAATTCATTGCTGCAAAATGGTCTTTTTGTTCCATCACTATTTATCTGGATGAAGGAGTTGAGAAAAGGTCTTGGATGATTTTTACAGTCAATATATTTTTTCCCATCCATTCTACAGAATCATATAGGAGTTAAGAGAGGGAGAGAAAGCTCTTGCAGCTTATACCTGTTTAGACAGAATCAGCCTTGTCACAGTATTACTGGAAGAACTGTGGAGAGCTTTTAGTAAGGTCTATATGAGAACCTTCCCCATCATTATGGGCAAATCACTTGAATTTGATGTCTTAGCCTTTTCATGGATGCTTGGAGTTTGTTTGAAATTGTTGTTGTCTTTTTATCTACTAATGTAAAAAATAAACAGTGGACCATCTAATCTGATTGCCTCTATCTGATTGCCTGAAGAATCTCACCAAAGAGCTCATGCTTCTGTAAGTTAGCTGTGAAGTGTCTGAGGCAATGTAGTGAGAGGCCTTCTAGAGGTCTTGCATTTGCAGTTCCTCAGTGGCCCACAGGAACAGAGGGTGCCTGATCTAAGGCTCTCAGTCACTTGCATTTGTTTATTGTTCCTGTTCAGCCATTTCAGCAGCTCACTTTCTCCTTCTTGTGCAGACTCTTGGGCAAATCCTGAAGTCTCTGGCTTTTGCTTACATCTCCACTTTACACTAAATGGCCTTTATTTTCACACAACTTTAAAAATATCTGCTTGCAAACCTGTTTAATTATATTACTTGTTAAGCCTGATTAACAGTATCTTAGCTTGTGGATTTATTGGGTTTTTGGTCTCATGTACATGACTTCATTAGCACTTACCATTTTGTCTGAAAAGTGTTAAGCTTGCATTCTTATGTAGAAGGATCCAGTGTTGATTTTACATGTGATCCTTTTATGAACAGCATAAAATGTTCATGGTAAGATGGAGACTTGAAACCCGCAGCCAGAGAGACGGAAAAACTGAGGATGAACCTTATCAATACTGAAAAACAGTGCTTAGGGGCCAGGTTTCTTACTGGCTGATGGGAAGGGGGAAAGGAACCATGTGAGTAGAAAAAATGAAGTATCTTTAATTAAAGCCAAATAACAAAAATAAACAAGCAAAAATCCTTGAGCTGTTATCTCTGATCTCTATATGTGCTTTCTTTCTATTTTGTTTCTAGGATTTCCCTACTGCCCTTGCTCTTCTGCAAGATTTCTTTTTTTCCTGAGATTTGCATTTAGAATTAAATTTTCCTTCCTTCTCCCATGTGCATGCAAGAAAGAAAACATTTTTATTGCTGTAGCTGGTGATATCTGCTCATCAGTAGGATGTGAAAGGCCTTTCATATTTGGTTTGCTATTTTTTGTTTCCCCTGCTACCTCTCCTCTGTGAATGTCAGATTTTCAGCTGCCAGAGTGAGCTGGTGGAAGTGAGTCTGCTTGAGGGAATTGTGACGTGGATTGGGATTGATTTCTGCATGCTAAAAACTATCCTGCAACCCTGATAAAAATCACTCCAGGTGATTTCCAGTGCTGGAGTACCTTCCCTTCTCTGCTTCCAAGAGTAGCACTGGAGGAGATGGCGTAGCTGATAAAACCAAATGTGTTCTCCAACTCATGGAGGATTTTGAAATTGTATTTCTGTTCTGGAAAATAGGTGTGTAAAAGGTACACAACTATTTCTTGGACTGTGTTGCTTGTGGCATCAGAATTTGAGGTGCTGAATACAGAGACATTATTTTCTTATGCATTTTAGGAGACTAATGTAGCAAAATGACAGTGTTGTCCTCATGGAATTTTCTTGTAATACTTGCAGTATTTCCTATTCTTCATAAAATGCCAACTTTTACATGTTAATATTTCAGAATATTAGTTTTTTGTGAGCACATTTTAAACTTTGTTTTCCAGAGGAAAAGGTGTCACTCAAATGTCACACTTTCTAGAGTCTCTCAAAAGTTCTGGAATATTCAGACTCCCTGCATTCACAGAAGAAATGCATCCTGAATTTTAATCCAGCCTCACAGTTTTAGGAGTTTGATTCCTGATTGCTCTATATATAAGATAAAAAGTATTTAATTGAGCTGGACTTTATTCCTTTTGTATCTACAGCAGACTAGAAATCTAGTGAGCTGACTCAACCAATGTCACTTATAAATCAGAAGAGACTGTGGAAGTGGTGAGGTTGCCCAAAGATCATTTCAGGTAGAATGGGAAGTTGTCAGGTCTGTCTTGTTACCACTTTGGGTCAGCTACATGACTGATAATGTGAAGGGTGATTGGAAGGTGCTGTATATTTTTAAACCTTCAAGGAGAAAATGTCCAATCTTCCAGAATCAATTACCAACTGTCCTCTCGATTAAGAGAAGTTGAGACAAGTGGGGGTAATGTTGTGTCAGTTTTGCGACATTGTATTTCTTGACACAGTAGAAGGATGACAAATCCCCGTGGTCTGTTCCATCTTCAGCTGTAACCTGCTCCAGGCAGGGTAATGGTTGGAGTCAGGAGACAATAAATTCAAGGAAGCCCTTAGCTGACACTGAACTTTAGCAGGAATAAATATTTTAAGCAGAGGACCTGGGTCTGAAGTGAAGTGGCCAGATGCTTTGCTCTGTGTTTGTACACACTGGTTTCATCTTTCTGCAGCCACCTTTCATAGAATAATATAATAATTCTTAGCCTGCTTATTTTATTTCACTATGTGATCCCTGGCTTAGACTCAGCTGTTTCAGAGATTTGTTTGATCTCCACTACAGTGGTTGGGATCCCTGAAAGTCATTAGGACAGATTAATCTCTTGGATTACCCACATGCCTTGTTGCTTTTGTCCTGCCTTGACTAACAAGTTTTGACAAGTAAATTATCAGATCAATAGCCCTTGTCAGACGAGGCTGATGGAGAAAATGGGAAGCAGCTTCAAAGCACAAATGGTTTATTGTCTCAAGAAACATAGCAGATCTTCAGGGATGTTGAACCCAATTATCCATATCCTCCTTGGATAATGCTAAGCTGTTTCAAGCTAATTACCCAGAGTTTACACCAATCTGGATATGAATTTCATCTAGTTCTAATGAACTTTTATTCTTTGCTGTGCTCATCTCAACTGAAGTGAATTTCACTTTTGAGTTAATGTTGGTTTTGTTTTAATTACATTGCAGCAGACTAATTGGATGGCTCGGGACTAGATGCTTAATAACTTGATATTGCATATTATTAATGCTGTCATTTAATATTAGAGGATGGAAGAAAGTTATCACTAAGTACAGAGGTTTTGGAGCTTATTCTTCCAGGAGAAGCATCCTGGATTTTTCTGCTACTTCGTTTCCTCTGCTTTGACTCAGTGGCTGATAGAGCTTTTAGTAAGGTCTATAAAAAGATTCCCATTGATTTGAACGAAGCTTTTATAGATGCTGATTTAGGTCTTAATTTAGAAAAGTACTTTAGCAGGTGAATAAATAAGTTTTCTTATCAACAGAACTTAAGTACATGTTCAAAAAAAACCACTGAAGCATGAATCAAGACTTAAAAGGGTAATTTATTCAGAAATGCTTATCTTCCAATTTACCAGAAGAAAATGCTAAATCATTTTAAGGGTGGGCTAACCTTTCTCTTTTAATTTTTACTTTATACTCATGACTGATTTATCTTTAATATTCTTGCTTTGAGAAATAGGGAGAAACTTCAAAACTGTTTTCCGGTTTGTCTGCTACTTTATTCACCAACAAATTGTATTTTTCAAGTCTGCTTCTGTTCTCCCTTACTTCTTTTAATGTTGGTTGAGTTGGAATTTGATCTATCTAAACTGAGTGGGAGTATTACCCACTTAATTCATTAATTAAGAGATTTGTACCCACCAACTTCAGAGAGATGGCTCGTGTTACACAGCTTGATGTGAGACCAGAATCCGGTCTTTGGGGTACTGGGCCTCCATTTGAGCTCAGTCTTGTGTTTAGCAAAGCCCAGGCAGTGAGGTTTGCCTTTGAGAACTACCAGGGAACTCAGTGGGACTGTTCATCTCTATCAATCTAACATGCAGAGATGTTTTTTAAATATGGTATTGTCTTTACAGAACAGGACTATATTCTGATTTTTGCATCTTCCAGATCATTTCATGTCTTCTAATGATATTCCAGTGTTTACTGCCTCTGGCAAAGCACATAATTGTTCCTGACTGTTCCAGTTGCTACTTCAGCATCTCTGTGCAAAGTGCAGATGGTCTGAAGGGAAGGAAGCAAGTGAGAAGACCAAGAGTTGCACATTTCTATGCTCTCATCTTAATTTCTTTAAATTGTAGGTGGAACTTTCATGGTTTAAATCCTTTTTATTATTTATTTTGTTTAAACTCACTTAGGTTTTGGAATGACTGCATTACTAGCAGTTACTAAGATACTGTTGGAAAAAACTACAATAAAAAACTTGCTCTATTGCTTTGCTTTCTGACCTTCTCTTAGTCAAAGTTAATAAAACCTAATGGGTCAGTTATGATTTTTGTGACTCACTAGATCAGCATAGTGCAATTTATTTAGAGTTCTGGAAATAGAAATCTATTCTCATCTGGAGGAAAAAAATGATGTTTTTAGTCATGTGAACTTTAGTAACATTTCTCTTAAGTTCCCATCTGCAGCTCAAAACTTACAATGCATGTTGAAACACGAAGATCCAGTTAAGTGGAACTTCAAGTCCTTCTATACTTCTCAGCTTGATGGAATTTACATTTTGCCAAGGCTGATCAGAAGCTTACATTTCTTTAAACGGAGATCTGAATGCTTTTGTTCTCATTTTGTTAGGTCTGAAGTATTTTTTAGTTGTTCTTTGAAACCATCAACTGTGAGTAATTTTTACTGTGAGTAGAGACTCTGCTGTTAACTGTGGTTCCAGGAGCTAGAACTGTAAGAGAAACACCAAACAGATTGCAGTTAATAATGCTGATAAGCTGCAAGTCTTACAAATTATTAGAAACAGTGGAATTTGTAGTTTTACACAGATAGTGCTCTGCCAGCCATACATCATCTTTTCACTGGAGGGCCTTTATTACATATGACTCTGTTGCTGTTCTATTGTTTTCTGCTAGCCATGTCATCTGTACCTAAGAGAGAATCTGAATCTGTGTTTCTAGACTTAATTGAAATAGTTGCTGTTTGGATGCAATAACACAATGGGAATGCAAATAAAACATCATGCAGACCCCTGCCTTTTCAAGTTTAGGTGCAATTAGAGTAAGAAAGATTTGCATGTAGTGCCCAAGAGCTGTGACTGAAGAGCAGGCAGCTATTTGAATGTTCTGAAAAAAAAAAAAATACAAATCTCATAGGCATAAGCTAACTGGTTTAAATGAGATAAAATGCTGCACTGCAGAGTTATTTCAAATAGGAGGAAATATGAAAAACTGAAATGTAATAACATACCTCCAGAATGTTCTCTCTTAGAGATTCTTGGCAGGTAACACACTGAATAGAACACAAATAAATCTGGTTTTAATAGTAATCAATAGATTATTGTGTGGGTGTAGAACAGATTTACTGTTTGGATCACACATGGTGATTCTGCACTACGTACCCACTGCTCTTCTTCTGCAAAGTCGCATTTCAGTGGGAAGCCACAAGATCTGCACACAAATGTGTGTTGAAGTCACATCCAACATACAGCTCAACGTATGGATGTATTGCAAATAGTTTTTTTTACCAGTGTCTCCTCGATTGTAGCTAATGTTGGAAAATCCTTGCTTTCTGAAATGATTCAAATTACTGAGTGTTAATCCCTGCCACTGTATGAAAGCAGTGTTGATCTGTGAGCTGCTGTGGAAACACTGTTGTGCCAAGCAGGTCAGGTGAAGGTAGACAAAGAGCAAGTCTGGTTAGCATTCATATATATGCAGCTATATGGCTGCTTGGTAAGGATGAAATAGAAATTAGATAGAAGATAAATAATTAGGAAATTCTATATCCAACAAAGCACAGGAAATACATAACAATCAAGTATTGAGCCCTAGTTTTAATTTTCTGAGTCCCCAGGCCTGTTCTTTTTAACCACAAAGTAATATTAATGTCACCACAGCTAGTTTTTTACAAGATAGACAATACTAGAAATTACTCTTGTGTAGCACATTATAGCATGAGTAATAGTGAAGCCTCTAAGACCTTTTTAATATGTCTTTCAAAGCATAATGGAAGCAAGAGTAATTTTCCAAGAAATTGTATATTCACTGCTGTTACTTTACTTTTCTTTCAACTGTTATTATGACTGAATTGAGGGAGATCAGGTCTGTTCTCTACCTTTTTTTCTTTTTACATTATAAAGCAGCACTAACTGTAAAATATGTGCACTAGTATGAAAAAAACCCCAATGTTTAAAACAGCCCACAAGGAATCATAAACTGGAATGCAAGTTTTGTATTTCTGAGAAAGAAGCTATTATAAATTAAATCAGGTTTATTTATGAAACTTATTAATTTGAAATATAGACTTGGTCGATGTACTGTGGTTTTCACAGACGGCTACTCTCTTAAGAGACAGGTAATTATGGTCATAAATATTGTGTGTAATCCTGATGGCTGGAAAGGGGAGGAAAGGTTAGATAGGAAAGGCTGTGAAAGGATTTTGAGGGGGCGTGCTGTTGCCAGCAGGGGTTTAACACTTTGTTTGGAAACCTGATTAGAGGTATGAATGCAAAAAAATCTGCATCACCAGCAATTCATTATTACAGACTTCTTCCTACCAAGTGTTTGGGGGAGAAAATGATGTTTGAAATGGGTGTGCCTCAAATGAAGGCAAGGTAAAAGTTATGGTGCTCTTCAGAGGTTCCCAGTGGAGACTGGCAGAGCCCTGGCAGGGATTGCCTGGCGGGAGCCTGAGGGTGGTGTGGGGTCCACAGCAAGTGCTGGCTGAAGCCTGGTGCCCTGCAAATGTAATACAGTTTTCAGAGCAGCAGGCAGGTTTGTTCAGACCTGGTTGTAAGACAGTAAGGAGAATTAGTGAGCTTTTAATCCAATAACTTCATTCCTGGTCCTGCTGCTGCACTTCTTGCCTGCTCTGAACAGGCCACTCTCAATCTGTGTGCAAAACATGGAGGGAAGCTTTTGAAATAACTTGTCACGTGCTGTAGATAGCTTTCAGAACAAAGCTGCTCCACCTGCACACAAGGCATTTTGGTGGGCATGTGGCACCAGGAGGCCCTGGTGGCCCTGCCCAGCGCCCTGCTGCAGTGGGAGAGCCGCAAGCCACCTTTGCTGTGCTCAGTAAACATCATACTTGAGAAACAGGTGAGAATGAAGCTTGGCAGGAGTTCCTGTCTGTGGGTGCATATGCCTGTTTGTACCCCTGAGCTGTGACCTTTCCATGGTCTCCGGGTATGGGAGAGAGCTCTTGTGTTCAGGTGTCGCCTCAGGTACTTGTCAGCAATCAGTGTCGCTGTTGCAGCATCAAAAGTGCTCATTGCTGAAAGCTTCCCTTCGTAGCTGTCATGTTGTTTACCTCTTCTGCCTGCTACACAACAGCACAGATGTTTTCAGGAGATGCATTTTTCCAAGTGTTTGTTAGAAAAGACCATGTACTGGGGAGGAGTGGGGGCTCTGAATACATCAGAATAAACCTATGCAGGAGAAATGGCATTTTAAAATAGAAGTCTTCCTGTGAGAAAGTAGTCACACAGGAGGTGCTGTAAGTCTGACTTGTAAAAAAAAAAAAAAGGAGAAATTTTAGCAGCCCTCAAAGCTCCCTACAGTAAAGTTGCCTTTTCCAGAGGAAGGTTGTTTTTTCCCTTGTTCTGCTGGTGGGATGGCTTTAGTATAGTTGGACCATGATGCTATGATGCTCCCCATGTGCTTTATCCTTGCATCAGTGCTGCTTTTGGATGGGCATTTATTTGGCAGTAAGTAAATGCTCCCTACACTATGATTTATTGACACAGCATGTTACTTAAAAACTACCAAATAACCTTCACGGGAAAACAGACACTTGCTGCTCCTTTAGACTCAGGATTTGGTTTGAACCGGTAACCTGCAGGTGAGTGACTCCTGTGTTTGTCAGCCTTTTTCATGCCTTTTTCCCAGCTTTTCAAAAAGGTAGGGGGAGTAAGAAACCACTGTGGGCTCTTTCTAACTGACTACCTCCAGTTTCAGTTTGTTGCTTCTCCAGTCCTCTCATGTCCCCTGTGACACCATTTCATGTTAGATGTTTTCTCTCAAAAGGAACGTTGGTCAGTGTGGCACAGCTAGGTAGTGATGCACAAGGAAATGGAGATAGGGGAGCAGTACTGTTTCTGGAGGTGCTTCCTGAGCAGAGCCTCAGCAGAAACATGCAGTGAGGAACCTGCCATACTGCCATTAAAATCCCAAAGAGGAAACTTCTTCAGTCCTCCCTAGCCTGCTGAGTGTGTGACAGGTTGTTAATGGCACTGTCCCCTGATGATGCAAATGTGTACAAAAGTGCAAACTGTAGCACAATAAATACTTCAGGGCGTAATCTGATTAACAGCTGGGATCAAGCTGAGCTTTCTCACAACAGGTTATTATTACAAAGGGCTGTTTGACATAAGAGAGTGCAACCGTGGCTGATTCAGCATGCTGACACTGATGTGGGTGGGATAGGGATGCAGGAATAAGGATGACTGAAGCTCATACACCTGATGGAGGAAGAAAGCTGGGTTAGTGGTTGTGGCACTCATGATGGGGTGATCTTGATGGCTTTTTGCTCTGGCAGTTATTATAGATGTTAGCAAGGGAATTCTTGGAAAGAGGGGATGGGTAGCAGATGCAAGGCCTGACTCGTTAGCCTGGGCTTGCCTTGTGTTCTGCCAAATACACAAAACAATGGCAAAGTCTGTTCAGCTTGCAAAGTTTGCTTGTATGTTACACAGATAGCGTATCCAAGTAGAACTGAATGGGCCTGGAGTTGGTATTTGTGGAATGGACTGTGAGGCCATCAGTTATCTTTGATCCTTTTTGCTTCCCTTTTCTGTACCTACCAAGGGGAGACTAAAATGCCACATCGCTTCCAAAGCCACCCAGTATAGCAATTTCAAGGTGAGGCATGACTTCATGAGGATAGAAAGCTTTATAGAGCACGAGACTAAACACTGCAAAACTGAAAGTTAGATGAGCATCTAAATAGCAGCTGTCCAAGCTTCACTGAAGGCACTCACATTTCAGAAAATTGAGGCCTTTATAATGAAAAAAAAATCATAGGAGAAGGGCAAATTACTATCCTTACACACCACTTAGTTTTGCCTTTGAAATTAGAGGAGGGAATTAGCTGTGATTATAGCTAGGCAAAATTTGAAGTTTCCATCACAGTGGGAATGCCTGCATTTCAATATTTGAGTTTGTTCCAGATTGGTACGTAAATGTGAAATAGGACATTTTAACATAGTGGGAATTCCAAAACTCTCCATTTGATTTTTCTTTAATGAAAATGAAATACTTTAACACTTTTCAGGTTGAAAATGTTTAATTTCTATTAATGTTTGGCTCTGCAGTATTTCATTTTGAGCCTGTTTAGTATTTCAGCTACATACAAGATGAGGATTGTGGTTAAGACGCATGATGTGTTTTCCATTCTCCCTTTTGGGTTGGCCTGCTTTTCTGGACTGCATCTCCAGGGATTATTCAAAATTATGCAGTTTCTATAATATATCATACAGATCCCTCAGAGGAAGATCTGCATTGCATTATAGGAAGTGAAATCTTCTGAGCCATTCAGTTTGTGTTGGAATATGTGAGCCCATACCTCAATTCACAAAAATCAACATGCTGTTACGAAAATTCAGTTTAGTAATTCCTTAATGCAAGTTCAAAGAAACATTTTTGGTTAGATCACACTAAAGATAAAACTACAAGCACCTTTTGGGGTAAGGAACTCTGAATGAGGTATTTTGCCTGAAATTTCCTTTGAGGGCAGTAGTAATAATGATTAATGGTTTTCAGTGGTAAATACTGGGTTTGGGAAGTTGCATATTTGATTAGCAAGCTGTAGTATTCCTAAAATTTGTACTTTTAGAAGTTTTGTTCACTGCCTGAATGAATAAACCCAGAGGTCTTCCCTCTGCTGATGACTGTACAAATATACTAGTCAGACACGGTGAAATTTTGCCATGGAGATTCTGTAAGTGCTATCAGTTTGCTATTGCCTTCCAAGATGTACAGATCACTAAGATTCAGTTCTGGTTTGGTTTACAACTATCAAACCACAGAAGACAAAATCTAAAATACCTGCTGAACAGGGTGCAGGGATAGTGAGGGTAGTGGTAACCTGCACTGGTCAAGGTTTTAAAGTAGTGAGTGCCCATGAGATTGGTTTGGGAGAAGTGTGGAGAGAACAGCTGCCATCTGATTAGGTATCTGGTATTATCTAGTTCATGTTAGCCGTGTTAAGCAGCTTATCTTAGGTATTAGTGTAGTCAATCCAATGAATGTATAATGACAAGTGTTTGGGGATGTCTTTAAAATTTTTTCACTTCTTTTCTTTGTACCTTTTTTTCTTTTAATTCTTTTGTTTTGCCTGGGAGTTGTCTTTAAACAAGGCACTGGCCGACGGACACAGGGGATGGTGGATAAAATAATCCTAACAGCTTTTCAGAGTGGCATCAGTAATTGGGATGAGGTTTCCCTTAACTAACTGCAGTCCTGTATTTGTTTCAAGTTGCCTTTGAGTGTTGTGCTGACACCAGTTTTTAGATGAGATTAAAGAGAGCTTTAATTTGAAATGAAATGTGGTTGTCACTGCCTGTGTTGGCAGAGGATTTCTTTCTCATTCAGTTTTTTCTGTCTTTTAAAAGCGTAAATCTGAGGAATTTCTTTCCACCACCATTATGTCGCAGATGTGCTTGTACTTGTACGTGCTAACTTTTTCTGAAGGTTGTCCAAGGTCACTGCTTCCACAAGAAAAACAAAAACCTACTGCTTCCCTCTCTGTGTTTTGGGAAGGATGAGGGATGCTTTGCAGGCTTCCTTATGTTAGGATAATAATAGGAAACAATAGTCTGTTAATGCAGACTTTGCCATATTGAATTAGCTCATTGCCTCCTGTGGCGTATTAGCACACCGCCTGCAACAGCGATGGAGCTGGATCAAGGTGACCCACAGCTCCTTTCAGTAATTTATCTAATCAACTGTGCAGTAATTTACTTAAGGTTGAAAAGGCAGAGGAGTTACTTCATGACCTTTGTATCTGTCAGTTCATACTCCAAAGTGTGATTTTTTTTTTTACTACCTGTTTTATGTGAAGTTGCATAATGATAACACTGGGTCCTTCTTAAAATTCGTTCCCTGCACCCATCTTTAACACATTCTAGCAATTTTGTATTCCACAAACTCCCTCTGTGTTGCCTTAAGAAGTCTGCCTTTGTATTGATTTTTAATTCACTCCCTTTTAGCTTTATTGATGAACCTAAATATTTCAAAATATAGAAATGCAGATTGTACCATCCAAGCATACATAAACCTTATGGCAGTGCCTGAGAGCACTCTTGTGTCAAATTTATTCAGACACAATAAACAAGTGTAACTCTGGTGACTACAAAGGCTGGGTTTGGCAATTGCATTAAAGTCATCTTAATGCATGGAAATGTTCTGAATAAAAGCCCTATTTAACTATTTCTTCACCTTCAAATGAGCAAAGTAATAATTTTCTAGACTTCATTAAGATCCTAGATGCCACCACTCATACAAGTGTCATTAACCAGCTAGTGTAGCCACCTGGGCAAATTTTGAGGCTCAGTTTATTAAAATAAGGGCAGTTCATGGGCGGAATAAAAAGTTGGTGTGATGATTAAACATAAATTAGAAATACAGATGCAAAAGCAATGTTTTTATACTTAATGAAGTGTTTGGTGCTATTAAATAGCCTGCTTCATAGTTTACACTTACCAAAATCTGTAGTCTAGGCACATCTCAAATTGCATCTGGCAGGGGTTCTGTGAGCATCCCCATCAGAGACATCTGATGCTGGTGGTGCCTCCCCCGAAGGATCAGTGGCCACAGCTCCTGCCTAGGCTGCTGAAGTTCAATTCTCTTCCATATCTCAAGGGCTTTGGGTGTGCCAGTCCCTGTGCAGTGATGTGCTGTGTTTCATGAGAAAGGACTGTTAGAAACTCACCTTGAGGGTGCTAGGGTTGCTTCACTGCAACTTCAAGACTCTTACTCCTAATAATTTTTCAGCTGCACTTAACATTTCTCATTGATAAAGTCGCATCCTTTCTCTTTGGCATGTAGTCCCATTGTGAAGTGGGTGGGTGTCATGGTGAGTAGGTGAGCAGCAAATGGCAAATGAACTCAGCAAGTGCCTAAGAACCAGTGGCCCTTAGGTCTGTGTGTTAGATAGCAGGATACACCAGGAGTGCACACTTGGAAAAAATGTATTCCTCACAGTGCAGAGGACTAGTGCTGTGTGTTTATCTATTCTCTCCTCTCAAGCATAAAAACCTGCTAATGAGACAAAATAGTCTAATTTGGACACAACACATAATCCCTTGCAAGAAGTTATGGGTACTGTCTCAGTACACTGCACCATCTGAGAAAAGAAAGACCTGGCTGCTGGCAATAGTTAATCTTCTAAGGAGTCATATGCACTCGCTGGAGAGGGCAAAGCAAAACTGCATGGATTCGGAGATATGGTGTTTCTTCAGAAGTACAACTCTTAAAAGTTGTTGTTCAGAGTTCTCCAAAAGCACAGAGGGGCCCTTTCTGGTGCAGATCTGCCAGATCAGGTCCTCTATTGCCTGGCAGACAAGATATAAGTGAGATTTTGCTCCCTTAATCCGTTCAGGATAATAAAAATGATAGGCTACTCTAGACAGAAACAGAAGTTAGCCAGTGAAGAATAATCACTACCCAAGCTTTTATAAAGCCATTCTACTTAATCAGAATATTTTAAGAGTGTTATTGTGCCTCTTTAATCTCTCCTTACCCCCATGTCCAAAGGGGAATGGCTGTGGACCTGTGTGTAAATATAGATAATGGGGTACTTAAAAACAAGTGGTAGGAGAGGAGAGAGGGTACATCTTGGTTCTGTATTGCTTAAGAAGGCTGAGTCACTTGAGGATTGGGAAGTGCTGTGTTAACCCCAGCTCTTGGCTTTTCTTTACCTTTGTGCCCTCCAATGTATTCATATTAAGTGAAAAGAGAAACAAAGTTGATAAGTAAAAGAATGCCTTTGTTACAAAGTGTGTCTCTGTCTTCTGGCTGTATTTCCCACAACCTTGCCACTCAAGGCAAGTGTTTAATTAAAATGAAAATTAGTAAGTTTTTGCTTTCTAATTTTTGAGAGGGTGCAGACAGCTGCCATAACCATAAAGAACTGTGCCTGGGCAGTTGAGCTACGTATCTATTTCTGAGTTGCTCCAAGGCACCAGGCAGTCTCTGACATTGATGTAGTGTGGCACATCCCTTAACACCTTCATTTTCACTTCAGACACGCTCCCACTCTCCCATTATGGCTGACTCCAGCAGTTTTTGTTATGATCAGCACCTCATTTCCTCTTGGCCTCTCACCCTCCCTTCAAGGCTCCATAAAATCCATCTCATGTCTGGTACCTGACAGATATTTCTGGGCACCTTGAAGCGCTCTGTTGTGAGAGGAAAGCAAGGCTCAGGTGTGTCTGCCTCTGTAAACCAGCTAAGGGCAGCATTAATTCCATTTAAAACCTGTGGATGCGGTATCCCTGTCCCTCCCTCCAATTCTTTGTCTTCTTCAGTCATTTCTTCCTTTTCTCTTATTACTGGTGGTTTTTACCTTGCTTATGGAGCCTTTTAAGAGGTTTCTCCTTTGTGCAGTCAGCAGGTGGCTCAGTCTTTGCTGCAGAACTTTCTAGCACTTTCCGTGCACATCTATCTCAGCTTATTCCTTTCCTGCTGTTCCAAAAACCTCTGTATTATTACTGTAGTTACTTATTTTTATGGTGTTAGTGCCTGGAGATGTGCAGATAGAGTCAAATCAGGCCGCAAATGTGGGCTTGTAGAGTAGGTGTTTATTTCTATCCGAACAGGTTTGCAAGCTGATATATATTAAGACTCATTTTATAATATCTCAGCCTATGAAGTTGTGTTTTACTTAGGATGTGCTTCCTTTTGCTCACTGTGAGACCCATGAGGAACAATCAGGGTCATATATTTGTGGCCTTAGTTATTCCCTCCAACATTATACAAGTGTAGATAGCAAGTAAAACCCCCATCAGTGGCTTTATTCTCTTGTGTCAGATGCTGTTGATAGAGTTAATTTTCTGCTGAAACAAGACAATATGCCTGGTCCAGAGATGGACAGATATGAAAGCAAAGAGGGGGGAATGGTGGGGAAGCCTATGCCCTGTTATTTTAATGATGTAGTTCATCCTCATTGGAGAGGCAGTAGCAAATAGGCAAAGGAGTAGAGAGAAGGAAGCAAGCAGGCTGCCACGAAAGATTGAATAATACAAGAAAATGATGCCTTGATTTCTGCTTCTGCTGTCAGCATGTTGGCTTTACTGCTATTCAGGGTAGGGAAAGCTCATCCACTGCTCAGCACGTGCTCCTGGCTAATGCTGCAGAGACCTTGGCTGTTTTGGGGAAAGTGCATTATTCCATTACTCTTAGGGGGCTGGAAAGACCCCTCCAGACCCAGCCTCTGGTGAGAGGGACAGTTGTTCTCACAGACCTCTCCTTACTGAGCTCTGACATGAGGGGAAGGAGGTCTTCTCTTACCCCAGCTTCTTTCTGCTTGAGAGTACAGTAAACTCTTCAAATCTCATTAAATCTTTGGGTGCAAATTGAGTTGTTATCTATTTTGTTGAACTGTTTTAGCAAGCAGATATACATTTTGTGTTTCCAGTTCCAGAGGAAGAAGAATAATCTTTTTACAAAATGGTAGGCCTGTGTTAAATGTTTGAATAAGTTGCTCTGTACAGGTATCCTCTGGATTTCATACTGGGAGAAGGTTGAGGGAGTTCTGTGATTCTAAATTAGATCTGAAAATGTGTAAATGCTGATTAAAGTATGATAAGGCTGACTAGCTTTCATCCATGGTCTAGATCACTCAAAGTGAGGAGCCTCCAGCAGCCAGTTTGGAACAGTAAATCGAAGTATGTTTGGAGATTTGAAATTTGCTTTTGTCGGCTGTTAGGTATGTCTGGTCAAAAATAAAATATGTCCATGGTCAAGAGACATGGTTTAGTGTAAAGATAAGTGAGAAAATTCCCACCCTTCAGTTATCCTAGTATTTTAGCTACCCTGCATGGGAGACAATGTGGCTTTCTCATAGGCTGTTGATTTAGATCTGGCCTTGTCAACTAATCCCATGAAAATGAAAAGTGTGCAGCTCTTACAGAACATCAATAACATTTGCACACTTGGTTCCCTTCATCCACCTTGGAAATCTCTGCTTATTGCAAAGACATTTTGCCGAGTCTTCACACTATGCTGTGAAGGGTGTGAATTAATACACCTTTGTGGATTTTGGCTGGTGGTTTTATTTGTAGAGAGTCAGGTAATTGTACATTGTGTGAGCTACATTTGCTGGAAGCTGAACTTCAGAAGTAGGATAACTTTTACAGGCGCAGATTTTGATGCACGCCCTTCTATGCATGACCTTTTAAAAAGCAACCAAGCGTCCAACCCACCCTCCTAGTGCCACACATGAATTATGAAGAATATATTTTTCAATTCTTTAATGCAGAAAACTCATTTGTCTTCTCTGTCCTTAATCAGACCTACAGAAAAAGAGATATAACTTAAGTAATTTACTTTGCAGAATGAGGCACTGGCAATTTACTTGATTAATGGTGAGTACTTGCTTTTGCTCTGAATTTGAAATCCCACAAAAATCATTTGACCTCTTTTTACAAGTAGCTCTATAGTGACAAAGGAAGCCAAGCCAAAAAAATGTGTTCAGGGTTTCTGAGAGTGCCAAGGGTTTCAAGGAAGCTTCCTGTTCCTGCCCAAGACAGCTGAGGGGTCCTGTTGAGCCAGGCATATTTCTGCTCAGTGGTTGCCTTTCATACTGTGGTTTCTTTTAAGACTGCAATCATCTTAGCCATTAAAAACCAAAGTTGAGATGTTGTTTGAATTTGTCTTCATTTGTTAGGTTTGTGACAAAGCAATGCCTGAAAGAGCAGCATTTTATCTGTTACTAAGCTCCTATTTCAGCATGCTGTTTTGTGCCAGAAACTTCATAATCTAATTAATTGAATTCAAACAGAGCAAAAGTATTATTTTAAATTAATTAGCGGGAAGCTAAAAATAAATGCAAATGAAAAATGCTCCAGGATGTTTGGGCAGAGTGAAGTCTTGCTTGTAGAGGTTTTCAAGGATTCACAGTTACTGGTTTGGACCAGCATTTTGGCTGGTGGGCTGAGATCAAATACAGGACTGATGGTACCATGTTGTGTTCTGCTGTTTTCCTCACTTAAGGAATATGCAGGTCTTGAATTGAAGGAGGCTGCTCTAAAAGAAAATAGCTTCAGTTTTATGGAAACTGACATAGTAAAGACAATAAAGCTATCTCTGTTTTATTGTGCACCACGGCCAGAGAGGAAGATCTCTAAGGCCCAGTGCTTCTGGCCACGGAAACAAGTTTTCAGATCTTTCTGCATTTTTTCCTCCAGTTATGACTTACTTACCTACATCTGCTTTAGGATTACCTCTGATTGTTTCTAGCATGCATGTTTCCCCCTTCATATTTGTTCATTTCAGCATATGGGCTTTAACTTAAGTAATTCAATTCATGAGGTTAAATTTCATGTTCATTATCCCACATCTAATAGGGGCAGGTCAGGAATTAAGATACTAGAACACTAGTTTTTGAAATTTAGTAGGTTTAGTTGTCTTTGAAGGGCTAGAATATCTTCCAGCTTTGAAGTCACTTGGGCCTTGTGCTCTGCCTAAATTTTAGGTATCAATAAAAATTGCTTAGGAAAATCCTGTAAAAGCAGTACTCAATAAGGAAGGAATTTTAAAACCAGGTAACTGCATATTTCCCAAAACTTCAACTATGATGGAGGTTTGTTGGGTTGGATCTTTTGTGTCACTCATTTTAATGACAAACTGTTCTTTCCGTAAAGTAAGGAGAACTAAGTGTCTCTGCTTGGACAATCAATAGTGAATCACAAATCCCATCAGCTAGCGCACAAGAAGCTGCTGTAGCTCAAATCCCTTTTATTTTCACCTTTAATGAGGTAGAAAGTTGGTATGTTGTGCCCTGGCCTTTTCCCAGTAATTGACCTGGACTGCTGGGCTATGCCTTAATAAATCTGTTGTATAAAAGGAGGAGAGATCAGGAGAGGACCCGTGAGTTTTGTCTAGGCCTGTCTTAAAGCCCTGGGTTTCCTCATCAGTTATGTCAAGGA
The DNA here is from genome assembly GCA_013397075.1 of Rhabdornis inornatus. Taxonomy (NCBI): domain Eukaryota; kingdom Metazoa; phylum Chordata; class Aves; order Passeriformes; family Rhabdornithidae; genus Rhabdornis; species Rhabdornis inornatus. Next base: position 301,816 of record VWZS01006230.1, on the reverse strand, counting down.
TGCTTCTGCTCTGAACAAGTTTGTTATCATAGCACAAAACTGACCCACGTACAGTTTGATTTGATTTCTGGAATATAGTTTTGCCAAAATTGCTATATGTGCAGGGCAGTAGCTGTGATCTCCTTGAGGCTCCAGGAAGATCTTTGTCCTTTCTGATGGTTTCTGACAAAGCACTGCTGTCTGACTGCTCTGTAAGCTCACTCTATCTGTAGGGGAAGAAAGAGTCACGGGGCGTTTTCCATGCTTGTAGACACCCAGATTTCAGGATTGAAGACTGTTTGCAGGAAAGGTGGTGTTTGTCCATACCCCTTTTACCAGCTGCCTGATGGGACTGGCAGTGGACATGCTGCTTTACTCCTTCTTCCCTGTGCCCAGGTGTCTCCATGGTTCCAGCTGTGATCTCAAGCTCCCTGGATCAAACCATAATGGCTTCAGTTTCCAGATTTTTCCTGGTTGACACTGTCCATTGGGTGGCATAGAAAAGAAGAATCTTTCCTGTCCTTTAACAGCAAGAAATGTTTCTTCCCCGGAGCTTGGTATTTCCATAGTAAAAAAAAACAACAAAACCTGCTGTAAAACCACAGGGTTTGGTGGGATGTTTTAGATGTTGATACCATTTGAAAATCAAGTCAACTGTATTTATATATGAGTGCAGAGACTAGAAAAGAGTATAACTTAGGCACACTAGGTGTTTTCAAAAGCGTGTTTGTAACTGAACTGCTTTAATAATTTATATTCCTTTGAATATTATATGCTCTGTTTGGGAAATCTTTGTTAAAGCATGCTTCTTTGAGCACAAAGGATACATAGGAACATTTAACCCAGCCTCTCTGTTTCAAAATAAGCAATGTCTACATTATGAAATATTAGTCAGTATCTGCATAGATACATTTAAGTGCTGAACTCTCAGTGTATTGCAGGTGTTTATATGCACATGTGCAACCATAGTAGTACTTGAAACTACTAAGAACTGTCCTAAGAGTGAATGTGGGCTAGAGGGGACGCCAAACCTCTCTACAAGTTAGTGAATTGGTTTTGATAATTTTTTTTTTTTATGTAATGCATAAAAAGCAATTTCAGAATGTGACACTGTTATTGTTTCACACATCCTGCTCTTAAAGCTTTCAGCAGCTGCATCTTTCACATTGGCTCTAGGTGTAAAAGCTGTAAATGATGAGTACATGTGACTGGCATGCTTAAGGAATTAGGTGTCAGACATCAGCAGATGAGCTGGAGATAAGTCAGAGTAGCCAGTTTTCCCATTTTATAAATATTTGAGTAAAAACTCTGAGCCACATAGTTTTGGTTTGACTGCTGGATTAGTTCGCTTCTCTAGGTGGTTCATTTCCTGCCCTTTGGATTGGAATGACACAATTTATTTTTAGTGAATATTCCCTGTCTCAGAATAAAGGTAAACAGGATGCTTTCATACTGTCATAAAACTCTGCATAAATACCATCAGTTTCTGTTATCTGTTTATGTGCCAAAAAATCCCCAAAGGAATCTTAATAAAACTGCAAAGTGCTTTAAAATTAGGAAACACCAGAACTGGAGTAACTTAACATTTTCTGTGTTAAGTGACTTATGGTAAAGATTTAGTAGCTACATCCTCTAATAGTGGCAATCCTATCGTCTTACTGAGGAAGATGCTTCACATTCATTGATTTTCTACCAGTTTTGTTAATGGAGTAACTGAAGTATCAGTAGCTTGGGGTTTTTAATGGAAATAGGAATAAGACACCTTTTAATATGTTGCAAAGCTATTTACTAACAGGAAGGATATTTCTGAAATGCTGAGATTCAAATTTTAGATTCCATTCCAAGCTTGGGAGGTCCATAGCTTTTTTTAGCATATATAAAAGTTGCCTTATCTTATCTTCATAAATTTGGATACTTCCCTGCTTTCTGAAGGCCACCTTCCTGTGCTCTTCTTCCCACTCAGCCAGAGCCTAAGGAGAAATAAGAAACTGTTTATTTGCTTTTGATGCCGAGGCTGAGAGAGGGATCTGCATTTGTAGGAAAACCTTGGCTGCCCTCACACAGCCCTGGCTGCAGCCTGCTCGGGGGAAGTGGATTTTCAGCACGGTCAGCTGCAGGAAACTTCAATAACTTTGCTAAGGAGTACTTGGCTCCAGTTCATCTGATGGCTTGTGACTTGTTATTCTTCCCTGCCAGGTTGCAGTTGCACACTGTATGTGTAGAGCTTCTTAAAGAAAATATTGTTTTTCTTTGGTTTTTAAACATGAACAAAACAACATGAGTTTGTCTAACCTGCTCCTGGGAAATGGCTGAACTGTCAAGTCTAAAATTTTCCAAAGCAGCGTAGCTAGAGGCATGCTCCTGGTACAGCAGAATTTCTGGGATTGGAAGGGTTTCTCCTTTGGTCCTAGGAACAATCCTGTACTGTGCAAGGTACCCTTTAAAAACGTTTCAGCATCAGCTTGCTGCTGCTGCTGACATTGTCTGTCAGAAATCAACTCGACAGGGCAAATTTTGTTTAGTTAAAGTTGTTACTGATGCTACTGTGTACCTTTCTAAATATGTAAGGCTAAATGGCACATTGGCCTTTTACAGGAAACTATCATTTTGACCTTAATGAATTCTTTATTCCCCAAGACATTTATTTGCCCAACAGAGCAGAGGTCTTGCAGAGGACATAAGCAGTCAGTCTGAAATTAAAAAGTGGCTTCCTGACCAGAGTACACAATTCACAGTGAAATCAACAGATGTTATTAGATAAAGAATCTCCAACTTAGAGAGGACAGTCATAACTATTCAGAATTAATTCCATGTTTCCATCATCCTTACATATATTTCTTCTACTTCGTGATTTCTTTATTGCAGTGGGGTTTTTTTGGTTTGGTTTTGTGTTTTTTTTTTTTTTTTTTTTTTTTTTTTTTTTTTTTTTTTTGTTTTTTTTTTTTTTTTTTGCAGAGATTCTCCTCTGTGTCTTTTCTGCTTGAATTCTTCAGCTTTACCATTTACTGGAATCTGATAGTTCTTCCAGCTTGCAGAGTAACAATGATTATTTTTAGCTTAGGATTCGTGGCTCTGTTGTTTTGGGTTTTTTATCATATCAATACTGATTCTCATATGTGAGCTACGAAATTTACTTCTCTTTTTATAAAATACTCCAAGGCTTTCCTTCGAAGGGAACTACTGGAGTGTAAGTGAGGAGTTGGGCTTGTGGGAGCATTCAGAAGGAGAAATTATTAATGATGAGTATACTTCAGGAAGACACTCCATTTTTGTTGCTGTCTTCCAAACAGAGTCCTGTGTATCTCTCTGTGTGGCATTATTACCCAAGAGTAAAGAGTGACGTTAAAGTTTTCTTTTACGTGTCTCTGATTATGTAGTTGTACTTTTAAGATTTTGTGGAATGCATCAGAAAAGTAAAATAACAATACAGGTTCATCCTGCTAGCCTTTAACCAGTTAATGAAACAAATTGTAAAGTCAATAAATCAGTTTCAATAGTAAATCCATTAAATTCAGCTGAGTAAAATATTCTTGTTTATAGTAATTACAGATCTGCCCTAACTTTAACCTGTTCAATTAAAACCTATATAGAAAAAGAATTTGTATGAACACCTATAAAGATACTTAATTTATTCTATGAATGCATTTTGGAGTACATTACTCTGAAGCTTCAGTGGAGCGCTGTCAAGTAAAGTCAAATTTAATTGTGTTCCACAGACAGGAATGGATTCACAGAAGGACAGATTGCTCGTAAGATGTGCCTGCTGTGGTGGCCTTAGTGTTTACTCTGCTGCTTGTTTTCCTCAACTCAGCCTTTCTGAGCTTTTCCTAAGTGTCTCTCATCAATTCTGTGCAGGACTAATTTTTTTTGCTCTTCAGGAGAGGGTTTTGTCCTTGATCAGCAGGTACAGACATTTGCTGAAAAGTGATATTGCAAATTGCACACCTGTAGAGTGACAGCAACAAAAACGTCTGTCCATTAAAGGTGAAGTAGATCAATAAATTGGTAGTAACTTACTAAATTTTGTTAAGCATAAGGAGCTGTCCTGGGATATTGGAACACGTTGGCAGCTAACAGTTTTTATTCACTGTTCTGTAGAGCTGGTGTAGCTGGTGTGCTCTAGTGATGAGTGGGTTTTTTAGTACAGATCTTGGTTAGAATATCACTTGGTGAAGTGTTTATAAATTACTATCTTGGTGTATCCAGTTTTGGTTACTTTAATGACACTCTCTCCAAGCAATTTACTTGCTTAGATTAACCCTAGTATTTATTTGTTTAATGAAATATTTTTTATTTACAAATGTATATGTCGTTAAACTGAAGAAGGATGTTGGCAGTTGCAATTGGCTTTGACTTCACCTTCCAAGGTGATGAATAAATAGTTTATTTGAAAATTGAAACAGTGGAATTGCCTATTTCAAGTCATTCATTCTTCAAAAGGAGAGTTTCAGTCTTGAGAAAAGCTGAGCAATTCCTAATATCTGGGAGGCTGTATAAAGGCCATTTTATAAGAGCTGTGTTTGTAGTATAGAATCTTGTGCCTGGCTCTCTATAATCCCCCCTGGTGGTTAAAAAACTGCTCTAGATTATAGAAGTTTTGTTCCCAAATCTATGCAGCTTTTGTGACAGAAGAATGGGTGGACCAATGTGTGTCACACCAGTTGGAGTCCTTGGTAGTAGTTCTCAAGCCACCAAGGTCTTTCCTGACTCACCTGGGGAATCACTAAATTCTGAACCTGTAAGACCTACAGCTGACACACCCAAGCAACCTGACAGCCTGACAACCAAATTAAAGCAGAATAAAATTGATTCTGTCTTACAACATAGTTGCCTCAGCATTTGTCCCTCCTCTCCTTCATCTGCAGGATAGTTTATTCTCTGTTTCTCTCACCCTGCCTCTTTGGCAAGAAACACATCACCATTTCTGAATCACCATGACCTTGTCTGACTGATGAGGACAGAACAGATTAATATCTTCTCCTCCTTGGTATGCTCCAGCCTGACATTTACTGAAAGCAGAGCTCATGGGGGAGAAAACCGAGATGCTTCTATGGTGAGGAAATCTTGCTCTGGGGCTGCATCAGCACTTCTAGTGCATTAATATTTTTATTAGACTGTATAGCAAATACTGGAAGTAAATGCATTAGTGTGGATCAGCATTTCTGAGCTATGAGTGTGTTTTATAGAGGCTATCAACAAGACAGTGCATTTGGAAGCTTTGTTGATCTGGATCAACAATTCAGTGTATTAGTGATTCATGCAAATGGGTAGGCCCTGTGGCCCAGGGAGAACAGAGATGTGTTGCTGTGTGTCACTAATTTAAGGATTATTAGCCTTTAACTTGCAGCCGAAGTTCAGAATTTGATGGATATTGATTATCATGTGAAAACTTTCTTGTTGATGAATTTATTTCACAGTGAAAATCGGGGAATGTGCATGGCAGTAAGTGATTAATTTTGCCTTTGAAATTTAATTTATTAAATCTTTTTGGAGGAAGATAAAATTCAATTCTAATAGCAGCTATAAAAATCCACTCAGCTCTTAATGACTGTATATGGCATACTATCAAATGGAGGCAGAACCAAAAATTAAAAAAGAAATGTTTCCGTTATATTGAAACAGCCATATAGACCTGATGTCATCTCTAGTCTTCCATGTCTTGTCCCTGACCCTACTTTTTGGTCTTCTGGTTGTCCATCTGAAAGCACTTGAGGCAGCTCAGACCTTTCCTTCTGCTTGCTTTCTGATGTTTTGGTCTCCCAAGCTCATAGGTTTTCCATATCTCCCTGGTCATCATTTCCTTTGGGTTGTTACTACATTGGAACTAGAACACCAGCAGTGGAAAGCAGGGGAAGCTGGGCTTTGGTCTTGAAAAGGGAATAAAAGTAACAAAAGCAACACAGTTAATGTGGGTGGAAGGAGGTACTGAGGTGCGACAGGTAATTGTTAAGGTCTGAAAGTGAGGGGTAGGGCCCTGGAGTTTTGTTTGTCTAGGAGAGAGAAAGGAGCAAAGCCTCAGTAAACAGCAGGGTATAGGGGAGGAGACAGAGGTAAGTCCTGTCCAAAAAGAGACTGGTTTTAATTCACAGCTTTTACTTATTATACAGTATAATTGTTCACATTCTGTAAAACTATATACAATGTTTCTTGTTTTACCAAGAAATGTGGTCACAGAGGAGTGAGTACTTGAGACCAAGAGAAACTCATCATTTCTCTTTTCTGAGGTAAGAGATGTGTGCACTCTTAGAGATTCAGGGATGCATTTCACTGTTCTGTCCCTGGGCACGGATGTGAAGCCCCAGTAATGGGGACATTTTTGTTCATATCCAAAATTATTTACTGATTATTAAGAAGTGCAGCATTTTCTTCTGCTTTTCCTGATGGCTTTGACATATTCAGTCCCTGTGATCATCATGCTGGCAGAACGTGATGGGAAAGAGAATAAAGTCCACTGAGAGTGGCTGCTAAAGATCCCTCACTCTTTGCGTACCCAGATGAGAGAGGATGCACTTGCAATTTCAGTACAGATTTTCAGCACAGGAGAAAAAGTAGAGGAAATTATTTCCATTTCATTATGTTCCTCCTTCTTCAGTCACTTCTAAAGGTAACATTGCTGTATTCTTTGATTTCTTCAGAATTGCAATAGAGTTTCACCTAAACCCCATTTCACCTTGTGTTGAAGTCCTGATAGTGTCACAGGATATCTATATGAGCTGTAATTTAAACATGCTCACATTGTCTGCTCTGGCTCCCTTTATCAACTCTATTATTTAATACCTACCTATTACATTATTTCTACCCTTCCTTTCAACACACAGGTTGAAAAAACAGACTAAATTGGCTTGTCCATGTTCTGGTAGCAGAAGCAAGTGCATGAGCTTTACATTCTTTTAAAACTTTTGAATTCTTAACATACAAGGGAAGTGAAAATGTGTCAGTGCTGTAGAGGAGACATCTGGGCAGTCAGGCTGGAGTGGCTTCCATGAGTGTTGCTTATTTTGCTCATAATCTGATCCTACTGGATACAGATTACCTTTGTGGGTAATGACCTAAAGAGGTGCCTAGCACAGGTTACTGGTGGAGGATTTGGGAAGTGCTCTCTCAGGTGCCCATTCTGAGGCACAGAAATTTAGATGTTTTGCTGCTTTATGGAAAACAGAGCTGATCTGATGGTCTTGGCTCTAAAGCAGCTGTCATCTGCTTGTGCTTTTTCATGTCACCAGTCAGATTAAGCAGCAGAAATGGCAGTAGCAGCAGCAACACTGTCACTCAGTCTATTTATTTCTCTTGAGCTCCTTTTACTGTGCTTTTGGGATATAATTTTCGGATACATGTTGGATATCCAGAGAAAGATATTCAGAAACAGCATGTTGTTGGCATGCTGTTCAAAGCAATAGAATGAACTCATGCACTTGCTCCCAGGTGTCTGTATGAGCACATGGCCTGCCTCTGTGTTAAGTCCTGAACAAAATCAGGAGTATCGTTCTCTGGTTGTGCTTTGCATCCCCATGGAAGGATCTGGTTGTGATGTTTGAAGGTTTTAATGAGCTCACAGATCGCTCCTGCAGGCTGAGGGGCTCTGTCCACCCCTCCCTCTGATGGGGCACTTCTGTTTGGGCATCTCTGTGTGCAGAGAGGCTGGGCAAGCAGGACACATGCAGTTTAAAGGTGCACAGTAGTGATTTATTGTCTAACGCACGTCGTAGTCAACTAGGATTAAACTGCTACTGTGGTATCAATGTGCGCTCCGTTGCAGATGCAGAGATGTGATAGATGATGGGTTAATTGGCAGATTGGCATCAGTCAGCTGGGAAAGGGCTCTTCTCTACTGCTCAAGCTTATTCAGTGTGCTAAAATGCTGTCTTTTAATTCTCCTTTTTTTTTTTTTTTCTTAGGGCTTTAGAGCTTCTTTTGTCACAGTTTTTGTCTTGAACCACTGACTGGAACCATCTGAATGGTTTCATTTCTGTCTGCATTTTTTTTCTTGCTTGTCTTTAGCTTACAGATTGTCTCACAACTCAATAGCCATTTCTGTACAACAAAGCTGATCCAGATTCTCGTGGCTGTTCTGCAGCATGCCAGGTGTCAGACAACTGAACCCCAGGGATGTGGTTGGTCTTTGGGGAAATGCCAGTAATCATCTATGATGGTACAACTTTTATTTGGCAGGGAGAGACACAAGTAGGGTAGAACACATTTTTTTCCATGGCTTAATTTTAATGTTTTGGTAGAATGGAGGTAAAACTCTTTTCTGAAACTGGGGATGTGGATGAAGTGAGCTTTTGCTGTTGCACCTGCTTGTGCAAAACACAGCTTCTGCTCTCCAACCTGACTAAGAAAACAGTCTGACTGTCTACTTCCTACTGCTACCTCAAAGCATTGGAATGTTTTAAATGTCCTTTTTTTTTGGGAGGTGAGTGGGGATGTCGGTGTTTGTTTTGGGGTTTTTTGGGTTTTTTTTCCCCCCCATATTGATCTGTTTGGCAGTATTTGGGTGATAGAGTGTTCTTTTAGTCATTGAGGTTAAACACACTTTCCTGGTAAGTGTGTTCTTGTTCTCATTCTAAGTGAACTAAATCACCAGACCTCTACTGGTCTGCGTGGGAGATCTGGGCTCAGACTCCAGAAGGAACAAACAGGTGGAGATATAAATGGCATGAATATAAATAAAGAGAATGAAAGAGTAAAGTTTAGCAGATCATGGGCACACATAAAAAGGAGTGCTTTAAAGTGTGCCTAGAGCAGTGGGACTGGAGAGAACCTTTGAGCATCTCAGCAAGAATCCGTTAGAAGACTTGAAAAGGGAAAACCGCTTGAGCTCCTGTGCTTGCAGGAGAGAATCTGTCCTGTGTGAAAAGTCTGAGTGAAGGGCCTCCAAATACAGAAATTGGAATCAAACCTTACTTGTGTCTTCTGAGTTTTGCCTCTCATATCTACTGCTGTATTTTAAGAATGAAAAAATACAATGTCTTTTGAGGCTGGAGGTGACCCTGAATACTTAAGCTCTTTAGCATTCTAGTTTATCTTTGCCGTCACCCACACCTTGAAATGAATCTCCCAGATTAATTTTTTATTGAAGCAGGATTTGCATCTTTTGAGCCAGGATTCCCTGAAAAGCTGCCCATCTTTTCATGTGTTTTCTTTTTAGTCCCTGTACTGTGACAGTGATGAGTGCAGCCTGCTCTTCCACACTCTGGAAATGTCAGCTTTGCACAGGCAGCTCTCTGGAGTCTCCACAAGTGAGAGCGTTCCTGATGCTGATTAACTTCAGGGAAATGTTGCCAGCCAGTCACAAGGGAAATTATGACACAGAATAATCATACAATCCCAGAATGGTTTGGGTTGGAAGGGAGGTTGAAAATCCTCTGGTTCCAATTCCCCTGCCGTGGGCAGGGGCACCTTCCACTAGACCAGGGTACTCAGAGACCACCCCCCATCCAGCCTGGCCTTGAACACTTCTAGAGGTAGGGCTTTCTTGTAGACTTCCTTTAGATACTGGAAGGGGCTCTGAGGTCTCCCTGGAGCCTTTCTGTCCCCAGACTGAACAACCCCAACTCTCTCAGCCTGTCTTCATAGGAGAGGTGCTGATCATCTTCAAGTCTCTCCTCTCAACCCGCTTGAACAGGTCCCTGTCTTTCCTGTGCTGAGGGCTGCAGAGCTGGATGTAATACTGCAGGTAGGGTCTCACCAGAGCGGAGTAGAGGGGGAGGATCAGCTCTCTCACCCTGCTGGCCATGCTTCTCTTGATGCAGTCCAGGATATGATTGGCTTTCTGAGCTGCAAGTGGATATTGCTGGGTCACGTTGAGCTTCTCATCCTCAAGCATCCCCAGTTCTCCTCAGGATTGCTCTCAATCTATTCTCCCCCCGGTCTGTTTGTATTTGGGATTGCCCCAGTCCAAGTGCAGAACCTTGCACTTGGCTTTGTTGATTTTCATAAGATTCTCTTGGGCCCGTGTCTCCAGTCTGTCCAGGCCCCTCAGGATGGCATCCCTTCCCTCCAGCATGTTGACTGCACCTCACAGCTTGGTGTTGTCTGCAGACTTGCTGAGGATGACTCCATCCCACTGCCCACATTGCTGACAAAGATGTTGAACAGTGCCAGTCCCAAGAACTCACATCATGACAACGTGACAGCTCTAGGAAGTGTGTGTGAAAGAGGCACCGTGATCCTGGATGAAAAATAAAACTAGGACCTTTAATTGGTACTGCCTGGTTTTGGCTGTACTTAACCCATCTGTGACAGCTTTGAGCTGATTGTTTGGCTTGATGTGAATGATAATGCTGTAGCCAGGAGCCTGAAGCTCGTGGACACGTGTGGGCACAGGCACAAACATACACACGTGCACACACAGAGGGTAATTATTGTGACATGATTTTATATGGGCAGACAGGAGTTAATCATGGTGGATACACATGATTACAAGACTCAACTTTCTTGCTTGCATAAAGCCAGACAGTGTGAACAATCCTTAGGTAGACCAGAAAGGTCACAGGGTTTCAAACTATAGACTGTGAGTTTGGCTTAGGAGAGAAAAGGGACTGTCAGCTCACAGAAACAGATACACTTCCCAGGCTCGTATGACTGGTATATCAGATTTAAGTAACTGCTCCCTGCTCTTCCTACTTTGTTAATACAGAGAACAAATAAAAGTACCCAAAAGGAGGTGGATAAGTTGATTGTGAAACAGTGATTCTATTCAGTCCTGTCTGTTGTCTGTTTTTTATGCTGTCTGTATGGTAAATTGAGCATTTTTTCATGATCAAGAGCACTAAAGAAAAAATAATATAATAAATATCATAGTAAATCATCTTGTGCTCAGATGCTCAATCAAGATTCCTTGTATTAAGCCCAAAGTCCAGGCAGATTGAGGAGCTGCTTTTCTCAGGACATTAAATTGTGCTCCTGGCAGTGAGCAGCAGAGATGAGAACTGTATTAATTAAAATATGTCCACATGATTCTAACAGGCAAGGTATGCATTGTGTAAGGGACATAGGCAAAAAAACTATCCCGAGGCCCTTGGAAATTTCCTTTTCAATATCACATCAAATGATCTGCATGCTTTTGGGCATCCAAGCAATGCTCACCAGCCAGCCCTCTAGAGGACTCCTCTACAGGAGAAGAAGGGCTCTCCATACAGTGCCCACAGCTCCAGCTGCTGCTGCTGCTCTAATGCCTCAGACTAACAAGAAATACAGCCAAGGAAAAGCCACAGTGTACCTGGTCAAACATGCATAGATGGAAAAATCTTTCATGCTTCCCTCCACAGAGCATCCAAAGCTGTGCAGTGAGTTTTGGCTTTACCCATGCTGCAAATAGAGAAATACAAGATCAGGACATGGAGTAAATTTGGTCCACTCTTGGGAGAGTCAGAGTCAGGAGGGTTCTCCTGGAACACTTAGACCAGTTTCTTTCTTTGTTCCCAGCTGTTTAGACCATAAAATCTCTTCTAGAAGCAGTATTAAAATACATGTTTTAAAGTCTTCAGATCCAGGCAAGTCTATCACCTCTTCTGGTAACCAGTTTTGATATTTAATTATACTTTCCCTAAGAAATTTTCCCTTGAGATTCAATCTGTCTCACGTTAGCTTTCAGTCAGTGGATCTTTATGCTATTTACAGCAGGATTAAAAAGGCTACATTATCTGATCTCTTTTCTATGAAAAAAAGTGTTTCATGTTGTTCAGATCAACTCTAGGTTTACTCTTTAGTACACTAAATTCATCAAAAAGTCCTTAGTCCTTGCATTATCAGCATGGTTTTGTCAGTTCCTAGGACACTTCTATGATCCTCCTTTCCACTTGCTTTATGATGCCCACAGCCACATTGTTATGTATAGGTCAGAACTGCACACTCCAGTCTAAAAATGTTCTTTCCAGTGCTGGGCACACAGGGCCAGGAATTGCTTCCCTGGGTGTCATTAGGGCTGAAGTTAGCCTTCATTCTCACAAGTTCCTGGCTAATAATTATCTATTAAAACCAGCAAGTTTTTTTCTTAGTTACTCTTCCTTCAGAGAGTCTCTCCTGATGCAGGTATGGTTGTATTTGTTGTTCCCATATGCACAGTGTTCCTCGGGGTCATGCTGAATGGTGACCATTTATTTAGGTTGGCAGGAACTCAAGATTCTCTGCAGTCTGGACAAAGTTACTGGTCCAAGAGGCAGCCTGTGCTGAGCTAAGAGTGAAGCTTGGAGAGCTGTCTGCTTTCCTCTATGCCTAGGGCAGGGCTCCTTAGCAGCTGGCTTAGGTGAGGCTTAACTGGTTGTCCTCTGTTTCTTCTGTGACAAACGTAGAGATTAAAGGATAGAAAAACAAAGCAACACATATCATAACTCAATAAAGAGAAACTGCACTTGCATGATGCTTGGTAAGGCTATCTTCCAGGATATATATGTACCTTTTCAAAAAATAGATGAAATGATGGGGAAATAGCTGGAATGAAAAGTCAAAGTCATGTGCAAATCAAATATTTAAAGGTTTAACAGATAGGGAAATTAATCGCTCCTCAAATTGACTTACCCAAAGCTGTAAGCATCATTTGTGCAATGATGACACATGGGTGGAATCAGTGATGAAGCAGAGATGGAGTTTGCCAGATTTAATGTAAACACTGAGCAAAAAAAATTCTGTGCTAAGAATTTTTTGATGTGCTCGTTATGTTACAGTAAGATAGAATGGTCACAGGTGTAGTGTAAAGCACTGGCTGGGTGAGCCAGATCATGCTTCTCTCAGAATTTTTAAACAGGCAACAGGAGGCACATATAGGTTTTGCCAAGCCCCCACATCCTTCTGCGTTTATCATGCCATCCAGTGCTTGTGGGTTTCTAAAGAATTGTAGGAAACTGTAGGACATTGCTTTTATGAATCTAGTGAGAATGTTTCTTACATTATTACCTTGGAAAATACACTTAATTCACTTCTTTGGAAAGTGATAGGTGAAACCCACCTGTGTAGTAGACACAGGAATTGTCTTTGTAGTCTAAACTCACCCTTTCTCTGCTCATGCACTATGGCAGAGTCTTGAATTAGGTGCTGAAATTCTGTTTTGTTCCTCATACACCAGACAGTTGTAGGACTCTGCAGGGATTGAGTCTGATCTTGGTAGAGCCCTTACCTCGTTTGGAAACTAGGCAGTGAATGTGGCCAGGGATGGTTGACAGGCAGTGGATGTCAAATGTGCAGTGCTAAAATGCTCTGAGCACAGGCTGCATGTTCCTAATTATGCAGGTAGGTGGTAGCATGTGTGTTAGGCCAGATTTGCATAAATGCTGAGCATTACCAGCTGCAAGAATGAGGCTTGGATCTGTGCTCTGCACGTGTGGGGTGCCATTTGGAAATATCACACTCCAGGGGGCTCAAGTTTGTTCCTTAAATGTAGAGTTTTAGCTGCTTTGGCTTTACTCATGGCTAGCTTTAGTTTCATGTCTGCCAGAAAAAGATTGTAATAATGCCAAATGTTTTAAGAATATTGAGGCAAAACAAAACTAAAAAATCTGGTGCTAACTAGTGTAAAAGGCTGATAGCGTAATGCAGTTGTTTAGGGTTTATGGGTGTACAGAAACAAAATGTGGTGCAATGAACTGAATATGGAGGTTGAGAAGAACTACCAAGGAAGTACAGAGTCACAAAATGAGCTATAAATCCTTAAGAAACTTTTTTTTTTTTGCAGTGCATCCCAGTGTATGTGCACTGCAGAGGAACCTGAAATGCAACAGGCAACTTGTTATTGTCTGGCATTGCAGTCCTAGCTCTGATATGCTGGAGGGCTTTCTGGTTTGTTTTTCAGATTTAATAAAAATATGTCACTGCACTTCACCAGCTATTCGTTTGATGGGAAGTGAAGACATCTGAGCCATTAATGCCTGAGGCAGGCCAGGTGTGGCTGTGGAAGGAGGCCCTTCCCTGTGAGCCTAATGAGTCATTCAGGGAGATGACTGTACACTGTGTCACTCTACATCACTGCTGACGCCTGATGCAATTAATAATACTATTTATATCAATAAGATTAGCAGCAGATAGGTTCAGTGTTATTAATGGTATAATTAGCAATTATGAATTTGTATCAGTGGTGTGTAGTACCTTCTATATTAGCATGTCATAAAAGCTATCACTGATAGTAAGGAGATGTCAGGTGCTGAGTCAATGAAATGCCTGCTTGCACATAATTGTCATTTAAGCAGCCACATTTACCTTGGTGAGTGTAATCTTTTTTTCTCTCTAGGGCTTACCATAATGCCATGGATAGCAAAAATAGCACCAGAAACTGGAAGCATCTAGTCAAGCTCCAGGGGTCATGCAGGTCTTCTCAATGCATCTTACCCACTAGAATCAATTTTACCTATTCTTGAATATTTACAGTAATGGTTCCTAGCCAACATCCCTGGAGGTGCTAGTCACTTACCAGTTATTCTTTTCCTTACACTGCCAACTTACCTATCAGCTTCTGAGGCAGAACAATTCCCGTCTTTCATTTATACATTTATGTTATTGCCTTGAAGATATTTATAGATTTTGATCATCTTCCCCATGAGTCATCTCTTTTCTAAACTATTAGTTCCTCCAGCATTTCTGTATGTGTGACCTGTTTTTCTAATTTTCTGGGTCACTGGTGGAGAAGAGGAGCTGCCAGCAGTTTGTAAATAGGGTGTTGGTCAAAGGAGAAAAGACCATATCAGAATTCATATCTGAACTTACTATCCCAAACTTTTTTTTTTCAGTCCCTGGTGAAATTATGGTAAATTTCACTAGGTGTCTGCTGGTTCACACTGCTGGTTCTCAATATAGCAAAGTCAAACATTAGATGAACTTCAGTCATTTAAATTCGTCTTTACTAAAATAATCATCCACAGCCATATTGAGTTCAATGAAATGGTGTACTGAAGATAAACCACTGTAAAATTTGCTCATCACCTGCTCAGGACTAATTCAAGAGTTAACTTTGAACATCTGCCTGTTGTGCTGAGAGTGTTTTATACTTTGCAGAAATAATGTAGTATAGCTGGTAGGTACCAGAGCAGGCTTCTTGTTACTTAGCTTGTATGCCAGCTGCAGTGGATCTCAGCACAACTGAATTGCCTAGAGTGAAGGTACATTGAACATACATATATGTACACACACATTACACTATAATAGTTGACTTGATGTTAGCACAGAATGTTTTGCTGAAAATAAATGCTAGCTATCCTATGTAAATAAAATGTGCAGAGGAGAGAATAAGATCTAGTTGCCTTGGAAAACTCAAATTTTAAAGGCACATTTTAATGTTTCGAGATCTAGTAATTTACTCTGGCATCCTGTCATTATATCTTCACTGTATGCATTCACTAAGTTCCAAATAAGATCAAAGAAAAGCAAAACCCTACCATCCTTCAGTTAAATAAATATTTAATTTGAAAAGAATAGAACAAACAGGGCATTAAGCATGTCATTCAGCCTAAATCTGATGACCTGACCTAGTTCCTTGTTTGCACAAAGTTCTAGTAACGGAGCATCCTAAATAACAAATATTCTTCACTTGTGAAAACTCTTCAGCGCAGTATCATGTTAAGTAAACAAAATAACACAGCTCATATGAGATGGAAGTGTCTTCAGGGACTCATAGAACGATGTCTTCCATAGCACTGATGTATTTTATAGACTCCCTGTCCTTCCTTTAGTTCTAATCTGCTCTTGCAAATAGCTTGCAGGAAGTGCAAGTGTTTGTGTACCAGCCAAGTAAGTTACAACCTCTACTTACAGCTGGCTCTTTCAAAATGCTTGCTTCAGCTTGTGCATCTTTATCTCAGAAGATTCTCCAAGTGATATTTTCTTCATATTTATAGTGGAATATAAAGTAACTTTTCCAGCTGTGGCTGTATAAAATACTTCATGTGTGGTAGAAAAGCTGTCTCACTTGTGCAATAATCGGCATTGGGCATTAGAGAGTGTCATAATCCTGGTACTTGCAGTGTCTCTCAAGCAGTTACAGCCATTGCTGTCAAAACCATTCTGAATCCACAATATGTACATAGGAAACCAAATGGCTGGTAACTGCCCCATAAATTTCATGTTGATTGTCTTTATGTTACTGTTTAACATAAAGGGAAAAGCTCAAAATACTGGAATGAACGGTTTTGTGTTTTGTCAGTTACTTACTCTAGCACTTAGCAGAGCCTCCATATTGTTTTGAGAAAAGCTTTTGATTCAGTCTGGTGTCCTGTAGAAGTCAGACCTAGTCTGGATTCTAGCTTCGGTATAAACCTTACAATTGACATTTCTTAAGGACTGGTGGAAGAGAGAGGAAAGAGCCCAGTGAGGGCAATGTCAGTGTAGCAACACTCTTTGTGAATTGCTGAGGGAACCTTTGGGGATCATCAGCAGGGAGTAAAGAGAAGTGCATAGTTAAACAGCAGTGTAAATGGAAAAACTTTTGATTCATTAATCAATGTACAAGCAATGTCCACTTTCACATAGGTGAGACAGTAAAATATGGAGCCAAGAAATTCAAACTGCCTCACCAAAATGCTTCCATAGATAAAATGTTGCAAAGAACAGTAGCTTTAGAGTTTCCTGGAAAATCTGTTACTAGGGTTAACTTTTAACTGAAGCATTGGTCTTCATTTCTTTAGGGGTGAATTGTCAAAGTCGAAAAGTACATGTAAGCGTGCAATGTGTGTAAGTGTGAGAGATACAAAACATACATCAAAAACAAGTGCTGTATCCACCCTCTAGATCTTAGCTGTTGTCTGTTAACTTCTTTTGTCCATTAATCCTCTTTGTATCCTGATTATGGGTCCAACCTCATAGTGATTCTTACATAGGGTAGGATCAGTGAGTGAGGAAACTCCATGGAAAAACTGCTTGCACCACCAAAAAAAAAATAATTACAAGCTTCCCCTTGCTTCCACTACCCTCAGAGGCAGAGTAACATCATAAAGTGTAGCTTGCTTCTGTGAATGTTATTCGTAGAAAAATATCACAACTCTTCACACTGTGTTATATTCTGTGTATGAAAACATGCCTGTTTTAATTTAGATTCTCTCCTCCTTCCTCCATCAAAGGAAAACTAGATTTTTGACAGCCTCTTCTTTTTACCTACTTATTAAAATACTTTAGCAAACTTGAACACTGTTGTAAACAAACTCATTTAAGCCTGCCTTCCTCTGATAAGGATTAACACAAGCCAGACATTCTTTCTCTGTTTGCAGCTTCCTGAGAAAGCTGTCTTTGTGGCAGACCTGCAAACCAGTGATTCAGGCTGCAGTGTGCTGTATCTCCCACTGCATTCTCTGGGATTCAAGTCTGTAAACCCACTCCTGCTTCTGCAGAACTATATAGAATATTACCTTTATGTTTTTCAAGAGCAAAGTGGATCTATCAGCAGCCCAAGCCAATAGAAAAAAAAAATTGAACAAATTAATCTGAGCAGAGCATAATTTATCTGGAAGGCAGCACAAATCCAGGGACCTGAAGGTGTGTGTGTATATGTATGTATGTATGTATCTGTCTGTCTCTGCAAAGACATTCACAGCTGGGTCCCTTCTGTATGAGCTGAAACAGTTCAATGGCCTTCACGTGCAGCACATTGCAGTGCTCAGGCTGAGGAAGTTGGGGCTCTTCTTGAAGAAGGGAAGGCTGTGTGGGGACTTCACAGCAATGTTCCAGTGTTTGAAGGGGGCCTGCAAGGGAAGCTGGAGTGGGATCCTTTGTTAGGAACTGTAGTGATAGGACAAGGAGTAATGGGTTCAAACTGAAAGAGGGGAAATTCAGGCTAGGTAAGGGTGGTGAGGCACTGGAACAGGTTGCCCAGAGAAGTTTTGGGTGCCCCATCCTTGGCAGTGTTCAAGTCCAAGTTGGATAAGGCATTGAGCAACCTGGTCTAGTGGGAAGTATCCCTGCCTGTGACAGGGGGGATGGAACTGAATTATGTTTAAGGTCCATTCCAGCCTTTAGCATTCTGTGATTATTGCAGTCAGTCATTGACTTGTCAGTTCTGCAAAGGCATTGAGGATGCAGGATAGCAGCGGGTGAGAAGGCTGGTAGGGAGTACCTGGGCATCTGACAGTACCTGGGAATCTCTTGTTCATTAAAATGTGAATAAGAGGCTTAAACATTTCACATAAACTAAGCCTTGATGTTAGTCACCTGGTGCAATGTGTTTCCATATCGTGAGCAAGTTCCAGTATCCTTTAGCAGCAGCTGAGGAAAAGTTCACAAACACTCTGGACATAGAAAACAAACAGTGAGGTGGGCTGAGTCATCTTTCTGATATCAGTGATGTAGCAGATTGGCCACTCCAGGGAGCTAGAGCTCCTCCACTACTCCTGTTGTCTTGGAAAACAATCCTGCTGAGAAAAAATATGGATAAGGGGAAGGCAAGGAAATAGCCAGGAAATTTTACCAAGTGTAGTTCATTCTGTGTTGCTTGATCCCAACAGTGCAATGGCCTGGAATTCCCACCCAGAAGTTAACTGTGAGCAAGAAAAGTGCATTGCATTTATGTGCTGGTAGACCCACATGTCTTCAGTAAAAACTTTTTTTTTTTTTTAAATTTTTTTTAAATCTTAGAGAATAAGGTCACTAGGAGCCTTCTCTAAGGTGCCTTTGTGGAGCTTTTCAATGCTTTGAAGTCTCTAACAGGCCCTTCAAGCTGCTCTAGAGATCAGTGAAAATACAAAACCAGTAAAATAAGGGGGGGAAAAAACCTGGATGTAATTAGAAGTTGTAGTGAGAAGGTAACAGGCCTACCTTACATTCTGTATATAATTGCTTTTATCCAGGGCAGACATCCTCTTAAGATGTGGAGATTCCAGAGATAAATTGTGTAGGACAGGCTGAAGCAAAGGTTTTCATGCTGTTTTACACTTTCAAGAAGTGTGTGATAAATTGTTAATCTGAGAAGAGAGTGAAATGGTTAGAATCAAACTCTCAAAACCTAATTGATACCTTCTGACCACTGCTTTCTTTTGGTGCAGCGGGGCAGCACCTTCTCTGGGGCGAGTTGCAAAGGGGTTAGAGCAAGTCAAAACAGCCTAGAAGCCTCCTGCATACACTGAGGGACAAGGCATGTGGAGGCCACCAAAGAGAAGCACTGCCAAGCAGCATTCTGCAACATGGCCTCTTACAAATGCCAGGAAGATTCCTTACTCACTGCTGACAGCAGAAGGCATAAATTGAGGCATGAAAGCCTCTCTGTTCACTGAGCAGATGGAAATGTTTGGCCACTTTGTGGATTTCTTCTTGCAGTCTGGACTGGAATTACCCTTGTTTTTGTACCATCCAGTATTAATGTTTCCCAGAGTTGCCCCTTAAACAAAGCAAAAATACTCTACAGCATATTAACAGCACGAGCATATCACAGTAAATGGTTTTATACATAATACAACACAGTCATTAGCCAGCTGTGCACATAAAACACCAAGTGTAGGCAGCAGGATGTAAACCAGGTTCTTCAGCTCTGAAGGCAGCAGGCACAGAGGGCTAACGGAGCTCTCCCGGCCCGTGTGTTGCAATGGAGAGTGCTTTTCCATCTGCAGTAGTCATCCTTCTCCAGGGTGTTTTACAACACTGCAAAATGCCTGTAAGCCATGGGCTAGCTCAGTGAGAGCAAACTAATTACACAGCAGGCAATAACTCCTCTGTGATAATCATAGATCTGTTGGCCATGATAAGTTTTAAGCCTTCCTAAATTACTGCCAGTCAGATTTGGACAGGTTTATATCTTGTGATGTACCACAGTTGGAAACATCTCACACAGGTCTAGCCTAACGTCTGGATGAATCTACCTGCTCATCATATTAAAACTTTTTTATATAATTAAAGGAAGAGAAAATATTTGACAATGTAGCATAGAAGGTTTTTATTAGCAAAAGTTTATGGCCACAAGTTTTATTGGCTAAAGTTTTATATCCACACCAAGTTACGTATGTCATCCTTAACAAGGGCAAATAAAACTTATATATTGTGCCACATACATTGTCATGTGTTCAGAACATGGCTCAGGACCATTTCTGTTTTAGTGGCTGCATAGCCTCTTTGACAGTGGAAACACAAAGAAAGGAGCCTGCTCGTCCTGAAAGCTCCACTGGTGAAAAGCAGAGTAAGACACTGATGTGGGTTCCCATTTTCTTTGCTGGCTATGTATTTGGCAGGTCTAGGAGTACATGGTAAGGACTAGTATATGCTATGGTGGCTGGCTGGTTTCTGAAAAATGAAGTTGTATTTTCTGTTGTCCAGTAGGAGGATGGAACTAGGCAAGTAGATAACCTGATGATATTTGATAGACAGATTTTCCAGCACTATTTTGCCTTGGTCAGTCATTGCTTACGGTTGAATTGCAAAGAGTCAAGATTTGTTGTTGTTGTTGTAAGCTCAGTGTAAATTGAGGGAGCAATTAAATAGCATAAGCAGATTAACATCTTTTCCTGATGCAAGACCATTTCCTGATAAATACGTGTAAGCAATTAAGAGTGCATCAGTTTTCTCTGAGGCCTAACCATAGCTACTGTGAAGGAAATGAAGCAAAGGCTTTTGTGCTTCTTTCTTTTAAGGAATACAAGTGATTTGCCTTTCCCAATTTACACTGTCAGAGCTTGTGCAGTGCAAGTTAGAGAGGAGAACTTCAGATTCCTGGAACATTTGAATGTTAGACTTCACCCTAGTGTGAAACAAAGATGGAGTTTCCTAACCCTCTGCTATGCAAGTGTACTTGCTTTCACACCTGAACTGCAGTGGAGTTGAGGTGGGTGGAGTATTTAATTTTATCTCAAGCAAATACCTCTCTTTGTCTTAAGGGAAAAAAAAACCAACCCCTTGGAACTGCAGTTTCAAGTTAGTCTCTGAGATACTTATGCTGCATGAGATCACTGTAAGAGGGAGAAGAAAACAGAGCAGGAGTTGGCTCAGAGAGAGAGATTCAGCAAACATCAGCAAGCTGCCAAGTGATCATTTTAGGGCTGCAGTTGTTTGCCTCTGCAACATTTCAAGGACACCCATCAGAAAAGCTTGATGGGGAAAAATCCTTTTAAAAAAGGGGAATTCTGTGGTGGCAGTTTCATTTGGAAGAGAGAGACAATGCAGTATTTCTTTCAAAGGAGAGAAAAAAACAGATTTGATAATAAACAGTTCCTATGTTTACTCTGTTACTATTACATTACCTTTTATAAAGCACTTCCATTTAGAGTTATCTCCTATCAGTATGTGCTTAAAAACTCTATAGGAGCCTGAGGTGGAGTTTACTCTCACAAAAATACAGTATTCACTGTATTTTTGTATCAGTTCTCTCTTCCCTTGAAAATATACTGACAATAGTGAGCAGCTTTACAGTAGGGAAGCTGTTGTGCTTTCTCATTGTAATGGCAATATAGGAAAAGCATTCAAGAAGGGTAAAACAAATGGCCTTTTTTATTTAAAGGGTAGTGAATACATTCCCCTTTATCAGTGGTAACAGGTACTGCTTTAGGAGGATTTCCTAGTTGAGTGGAATGTTTCCAAAGCACATGAATATGACTAAGTTGTAACCCAGTGTTCCCTGAAAACTTTCAACCCACGGGGTTTGCATTATTCTTTCTGTTTTGTCCTACAATACCTCTCCTTTTCCTAAAATCGATAGACTGTTATGTTCTTATATAACAATGTCCCTTCAAAGCCTGAAATCATCTGACCGACCAAATATTTGTGGCAGAACCATTTAATTTCAAAGAACATGTGCACAGTGTCATAATTCAGCCCTGGCTCACTTGTGTTTTGGCTGAGGCAAGGGATTTTCTCAAAGCACCGGGTGGTATGAACTTTGCTTCCCTCAGTCCTGCTCTTTTCAGGTATTTGTTCTGATGCTGTCACCTCTGCATTAGCTGGTGAGTGCTGAAAT
Organism: Rhabdornis inornatus; assembly: GCA_013397075.1. Classification (NCBI taxonomy): domain Eukaryota; kingdom Metazoa; phylum Chordata; class Aves; order Passeriformes; family Rhabdornithidae; genus Rhabdornis; species Rhabdornis inornatus. The sequence continues at coordinate 279,990 of VWZS01006230.1, read as the reverse complement.
AGAGCAGAAATAATGTGGTGCTTTACTGCGGCAACTTTACATATAAATAACTCACAATTGGAGAGGTTATTACCTGACATTATACATTCAATTGTATTGTAAGTAGATGCTCTTGGACATTTTTCCACAGCAGTTCTGATGGGAGTGGGGTAACAGTACCTTTTTTTATTTTGTTTTATTTTTCCTGCAGATACGGAATTTACACAATGGAACTACTACAGAGAGTAGTTTCTCAGATATCAGAGCTACACATTCTTGGTTTTGCTTGGACTTATGGGAGGGGAGTTGCAAATCTGCAAATTTTGTAGTCCTGGGGCCAAGGACTACAGAAGATTTGATTTGTGTTGTGAAGAGTGCAGTCTTTGCTTTTGATCTTGGTGCAATGTCCTTGTTGGCAATCCAAGAGTGTATAAAACCCCTGCTCCCTTAAAGAAGGCACTGGGTTGAGTTAGGTTTGCTTAGGATCATGGGATGATAATTCACAATAAATTGTCTTGTAAACCCATTGTTGCAGAGTACAGGCATTGGCTTGCTACTGCTAAACTGGTTAATCATAGATAAGTAAGAATCTGGGCAAGTGAGCTTCCAGAGGACACTGACATCCTATTTTATATAGCTACAGACTTCTCCTGATGCTGGAGAAGGAGCAAAGACTCCTTTCAGAGCAGCAGAGGAATTAGATGCTTTATCTATAAATTCTGGGACTTCTCTTATTCAGACCTTGTCTATGCCCCATCACAGTACACTGATTTTTCTGTATCACATTTGCCTGGGCAGCTACTTCAGCGTGCAGTAGCTGTCTCCATCATGCTGTTCACCCCTGTCAACATAACCAACCTTCTCCTCAAACCTAATTGTGCCTTTCAAGGGTCAGGAGCTGCTGCTGAAATATCCTTTCATAATCTTCGGTATCTTCTTATTGCATCTCACTGTACTAACAATATAGCCTGGGGTTTTGCATACTGAGCTTGCTGAGATACCAGAAGCAGAGATTATGGGGTACCATGTGGCAGTGATAGCAGCAATGACTGCAAATAGCTTTTGACTCCATATCAGGCCTTGTGCAGAGGCAGATGGTTAGGAGTTGTCCAGGCAGTATTCATTTTTCTCAAGAGGAAAAGATGGTCATCCTAATTCCTGCTTGTGTACCGTGGTTTGGGAACAGCTCACATAGCCACAAGCACACAAACATCTCATCACAGATCCTAGAGACTTGGACTGGCAGTGGCTAGAGTTTGCAAAAGGAGAATTACAATTTGTCCCCAAAAATATTTCCTTGGTAAGTCAGTCTACTAAATTTCACAGAAGTTTTCCTTGCTGCTGCAATACTGTATTATTGAAAATATCCCAGAGTAGCTTTATTTTATGTCTCTGCACCCCACCTCTCAGCTCTGGTTTGTACAGGCATGGACTGCTAATTCACAGCATTATTGCCAGATCTGTGCAGGCCCAGAGTCATCAGTGATGAGGATATAAAACAAAGCAGGCAATTTTCAAATTCTGTATTGGGGAGAGATAAAAAAAGGGAAGCATGTGTTTTTTTCTTTCTTCCATTATAGTATTTTTCATACATTTTAATTACTCCCTTCTCTTTTTTTCCACATCAGTTTCAATAATGTAGTAGGGATGAGTGACAGGCCCAGTATGCTATGCTGGAAAGGGATGGGGTTATTAAGAAAACAGATTAATTGAAGCATCTGGTCATTGAAACAGCTGCTATTGTAACCAGACTGAAAACCCTGAAGTACCATCTTTTTAAATAATCAGAAAACTTACTGAAGTGCTAAAATATGTCCTGTGCCTGAGATGAAGTTATTTGTATTTGATGAAAGATTGAATCAAGTTGGACTGTGATGGTGTCTTAGTTCCTTTGCTTGCTTTAAGAGTAAACTTTAATCTCATTTATCCAGACCATTTATACTTTGCTTAGGAGTGTGTTTGGCTGGCCCCTTGCAGTCGCTTGTACTAAAGCAATGCTTATTAAATCAAGTGTGATTTTATTAGAACAAGCAAATTTAGACAGAATGGCCCTTGACATTAATGTTCCTTATCATGTGGAGCCTGCTTATTAAGTTTGATTGAATGTGTAAACACTCTTCTAAAATTCTTTCTCTATTGTTCTCCTGGTATGGGGTTAGTGAGGAGAAAAAGGACATTATTTTCTTTGCTGTACTAGACAAGTATTTTTGAAGATGTAGTGAAAACTGTGCAGTTATTGTTTTTAACATGAGCTGTTAGAAATGAGGGGCCTTATCCACACACTTTTGAACAGTCAAAAAATAGGTGATTGCTTTTCCTCAGTAGTGAATTAAACATTGGTAATATCTGTCTCAAGAGCAGATTTTCATCTGCAGATAAGACCTGAAGGAGCAGTTAATGCCAAATACACCTTTAATTCTTATTATACAAGACTGCAGAGGGTAGGAAAATACAGGCTGAGGCTAAAGAGGTAGTCAGCTGTTTCTGAAATCTTGCTGGTTGTGGTTTCTCTCAATTTAAAATGTTTCTTTTTTGCAAACTTTGGGGTTTTTTTCTGATAAGTTATTAATTTTATTATCAAACCTTTATGAAGAACAAGAAGTATTTGATACTAACAATAGAAATTGAGAAGAATTGAGTTTAGTATAGTTGAAGAATTTTCATAGAGTTTCATAGAGTATATGAAACAGGTTGCTAGATTTTTTTGTTCTGTATTTTGTGCATGGACAGTTCAGTAAAACATTTCCATGAATTACATTGCGTGGGCTTTTTCCTCCCCCCAGCATCTCATTGATTAACAGAGCCTTTCTAATATCATGAGAAAGACTTCAGTGGGCTTCAGATGAGGCCTCAGAGAATGACCAGACCTGGTGAAAAAGAAATCAGCAACAAAATGTCAAAATAGAGTGAAAATTTTAAACCCCAGATATATAAGACTGAGAATCTTTGGGCTGAAGTAGTTTTTGGACAGCTGTTATCTAGTAGCAGGCCCAGTGCAAAACAGGAGATCCAAATCATGGTTCCTAATTGACATCCTGTTGAATTTTCTGTCTCCTTTCTGTGTGTTCCTACTGTGATGTCAGGAAAATGTTTTTTGAAAAAAGTCTAAAGGTGTGGCTGCCTTTTTTTCATATTTCAGGATACATCTCTTGTCTAGTTCAAGTTGATGTGATTTACTCAATGCAGCATGGTGATATCTGTTACTGTCAGGCTGAGAATATGCAATTCTGTCCACAAGGGAGATACTTCTCTCTCTACAGCAAGGCACAAGAGATAAGATGCAGGACAATGTTGACATTTCCAGCTCTCAGCAGAAAATGAAGACTTGACAAAATAAGTCTTGTTAGGTATCAGGGAATATCTTTGCAGGGTATTTTTTGGATATGATGCACAAAAGGGGAGATGGTGTTAAAATGAAGCTGTTTAAAAAGGTGCTTCAGGGAAGAGGATAACAGAGCTCTGTTTTCCACTTGGCTCTGGGAGAAGGGAGAAGGTGTTCAACAGTGTGTATGCTGTGTGTTAGCAGCATGAAGATTATTCCTTTGAATGATGTTTAATGTTGCAAACAGCAGCATATGCTGTCATTGCAGCACAGAGGTAAATGCTTGCATGCAAGAGTACTGTTTTTGAAGAGGAGCTGCCTAGAAAGCCTGAAGTTGTCCTTGTAGGTTTACTGGGACACATGGTTGATGAACACTGCATGAATATTTAAAATTACTTTTATGGGATCCTTTATAAGCTTCACTGAATCTGCAGATGAGGAGAAAAGTGGTTTTGGATTATGTATGCTAACCTACCCAGAGTATTACATACTGATCTAACACAAAGAAAATAAAATACCTAAAATAAATACATTCTCTCACCTGGTCAGCCAGTAGGTATTCCTGGTGTCACTGAGCCTAGAACTGTACTTGACAGTCTTCCTTTCCTCCCCTGGCAGTTTGGAACAGAGATACTGCTGAGATTTAAACATTCTCACTTGTTTCTCTTACCACTTCAGTCTGGACCCTTACCTTTGCTTAAATGCTTTTTTAAGTCAAAGGTGCCATAAAAGCAATCACATTGCAGAAATGGCAGTATTTTCACAGAAAAGGCTTCTCAGCTTTTTTTATTGCCTCATTTAATGCTTCTTGCATGGTGAGACACACAGCAAAGGCAGATTGTTCCTCTCTCCTCCTTGACCTTGTGAGAAGAGAAAGGTTTCAGTGTGGGGTTGCATTTTGAGTCCCATGAAGTTGCACCTGCTGCTGGCTGTGACTGTCACGGTCTGTGACCTCCGTGTGCTGGACAGAGTTAGTCAGCAGAGTCCCTCAGCAGCTCTGGGCCAGGATAACTGGTAGCAGGGCTCAGCACTGGGCTTCTAAGTTTCCATGCTGGTTGCCAGCAGCACAACCTGTTTCTGCCATAAATTGGAGAGATATTAAACTAGAGGAGAAGGTCATGGAGGCAAACCCCAAGCGGTGCTCATTCAGGAATAGAGTTGTCATATGCTGTAAACATCATTGAAAATGAAGGCATCAGATGATGATGTATTTGGATCCCATGGATGACATTTATTTGCATTTTCACTCTATTTCTACTTGCAAAAAACCCCACCCCTGAATGCTGTCTGCAGCATAGCAGACTTCTAACAGTTGTTTGAATGAAGCAGTCAAGACTTGCCATTAATTTTTCAGGAAAACAGTCTGTAATCCTGTGACAGGCTGTGTGTTTGACCTGTTTAGTCTCAACTATTTCACTCATGTTCGTGTAAATGGTGTGGTTGAGTCAGGGGAAACCCTTGAGCATGGGAGAGAAATCACACATTCCCTGGACACCAGCCGAGCGGCAGCAAGGGGAGAGGCTTTGGGAGACACTGGGTGTGGGAGACAGGAGAGGCATTGCAAGGAACCGAGAGCAGCGTCTCAGGGGACAGAGAAAACTTCCTAAAGACCATGTTCCTTAAGGACTTCTTACAAAGTGAGCACTGTTTGCTGCAGAAAGTGACAGATGGCAGGAATAAAGTTTGAGGACAAGGACATGCTTCTAGGGAGACCATGGGTGAAGAGAGCATTGGTTTTATCCCATCTTCATTTATCTTCCCTTTGCAGTAGTATTTCTTGATTTTTTTTTTTCTGTAATTTAAATGTTAACTGTTCTATTTTATATTTTTAACAAAGCCTAACTTTTTTTATTATTATTTTAAAAGTCCTTTGGTCTGTTTTGCAGAACTATCTATAAAAAGAAGGTTTGGGACCTTTTCACACATTAAATATCACATTAAATAAAGTTAATCCTTATCTCCATCCCTGCTTTCTGCCACGTGGCAGTGCTAAAGGGCAAGGTGGAAAGGGATAAAGCGCCTTATACTGCAAAATGTGAAACAGCTGTGACCTTCTGCTCAGTAATTCCCCCAGCAACTCAAGCACAAAAATCAGCAAAATTAATATAAGTGTGCAGGGTTAAGTATCAAGAAAATCCTGTGAGGACAGAGAAATTCAAAACAATGTTCAGTGCTCAAGGACCAGTTAAACCCTAGTAGCTCAGTGGGCATCACAGGAGGGCTGAGCAGGGTGCCCTGATGTAAATGCCACCCGTCCCATTTGCTTCAGGACCCTACACTCAGCATGGGGTATGCACAAGATTGCATGTGGATTTATATATATATATACAGTTATAGACGTATGTATATGTCTATAACTGCAAATACATTACACATTAAATCCATTCAATTAGTTTCTGAGTTTGCTTGGAAATGTTAAGAGTTTAGCAAAAGACAAGATCAGTGTTACCAAAGCTTTGCATTTTCCTTTTTTGTTACCTCTGTCACCTCTAAAGGCTCCATGCCCTAAGTTTCTATCTTCTTTTAGATCTCAGGAGGGTGTAAATGTTTGCAAGGGATCCCTAGGGACAGGACAAAGCACTAGGGTTGTAAAGTTGTGCTGTTCTGATATGAAGAGGCAGAAAGCCAAGTTACATTGACAGGGTAAGTACCAACCAAATAATAAACTAAATGCAGATTCTGTATCCAAACCTCTTCTTTCAGTTCCCACTGGGACACTGTTCCAGTGCCCTTGTTCTATTTGACTTTCTTCCAGAGAAATTGGACAGTATCCAGTTTTTAAAATTACCTCAGTTTTAATTTATTCTGGTTTTGATGTTTATTGGACCATATAACTAATGGTCCCCAGATCTTTTCCTTAGTCTATGAGTCTATAATTTACCTGCCCAGTGTCTCACAGGCAGATACCACTTACTTTAAATGTTACGTATAATTTTAATATCCGTATGTTTATATAATATATGAGGTTTGTGGGGTCAGTGATGAAGGGAGATGATTTACGCTTCATGAACATTTCCAGCCATTCAAAAGACAAGTGAATTTCAGTTTTACAGAGGCATCTTAGCAGAAACCTGCACAGGTCCAGCATATTTAATGTAACTTACACTCAGCAAAAAAATGAACAAGCTATTCTCCTTTAGGACTTAGTACCAACCTCACAGAACTAGGCACGATCCAGCTAAATGTATTCCTTTTCCATGTTAGGGTTTTTTAAAGAAAAATGCAGAGATGAGGGATTCTGGGAAAAAAGGCACATGAATTATGAAGCACTGAATTTTATATGTCAGGACTTAGGAGTACTAGATTACAGCTTCCATTGAGGCACCTTTATGTAAACTGGAAATGCAATGGGAAATCAGTGAAACAAAGCTGTAGCACTTTCTAGGGCCCCTCTTCAGAACAGGTTAAATTTAGATAAAGCTCAGATCCTAAGCTGTGTTTCTACTATAATTGTAGGGCTCTAGGAATGGGAGTTTATATATATAAGTAGAAGAGAATGATGGTGAGAATTATATTCTGAAGACTGGGCATGTAAGGGCACAGGATAGCTCAGGAAAGTAAATGTGAGCAAGATGTCCCATGATTGCAGAGCAGCTGGTGGAAGCGAGCTCTGGTCCAGGGTGAGCGCTGATTCCAGAGCCCTGCGGACACTCACCCACTGGCTGCCACATCGCCTCTCGTGGCTCCCCGTGCCTGCCAGGGCAGAACATGGACATTAATTTCCTCCTGCATCTAAGCCTGCTATGATCTCTGTGTGCTCTTGCTGTTCTCCTGGCATTAAGGCGTTCAGACATGGTGGAAAAGGAAATCGGCCAATTTTCTGCAAAGCAAGTGAATGCATCTTTTGTCACACATCTTCCAGTTTCAGATGTATCATCTCCTTGTTTTCACTTGCACATACGTGCTCAGGCAGAGCCAAAGGTGTTGTAACTTCCTTAAAGCCTGGTAGAGGCAAAAAGAACTACAGAGATCTGGAACCTTGTCTGGTGTTAAGACTTCTGATCTGAATAGAGAAGCAATATGTGTAATCTAGCATCAACTTAACATCCATTAGCAACAGAAACAAAACTCCTCTTAAGAATCAGACATGTATCTCTATCTCAGTCTATGCTTAAAGGAATTGGTAACTTTTCTTACTGCCCAAAAATTATGGTTCTTTTTAGGGGAAAGAGAGGATGCAAAGAGACTGCTTACCTCATACCTGCACTACCCAATAAGTTATCACAAACAGTGCAAAATGTTCTTATGTGTCTTTCTAACAAGGTTTTTCTTGCTTCTTTCCATTTATCCTTTGTGGGTGGTAAAATAGATTGACTCCAGCTCTCCCCTCCTGGCATGCCATATGTGCTGTGTGATACCCTTCTTTGCTAGATTGTTCCAGCTTTTGGGAAGGTGGGAATTTATTCCTGGAATCATTCCAGCATCCAGATCACTTTCATTGTCTTTATTAGTATGGACTGTAGCCCATCATCATTGAGGAGACCAGTTGGTAGGGAGCACATGAGATAATTGCCTGAAATGAACTCTGCCTCCACAGGGCACAAAATCACTCAGTGGCATTGAAGTATTCTTAGTCTGTCTTAAGTCACCTCTCTCCCTGTAGGCAGTATCTGGTTCTTACATATGTAATGGGAACCATATGCTCAACCTAGACCCAGTTCCAGGCTTAGACCATCTGCCTATAAAGCAGTACACTTTTTCTTTCCTGTGGACCTTTCTAGGTGGCATCTCCATTCTTCAGGTGCAGGATGGCTGGCAGCAAAGAAATAAGCTTTTCTGCATGCTCAGTATGGAGCAAAGCTCAGTGGGTCCAAAGGGTGAAACTCTTCCCATCTCTGCTCATTGCCATGCCTGGAACAGCTCTGTGCAGTAGGGCCAGCCTCTCAAGTATTGCTATGCCTCTTGCAAGTGTCTGTGGCTTTCATAAAATCATTTAGATTGGAAAAGACCCTTTAGACCATTAAGTCCACCACTAAACCGTGTACCTAAGCACCAGGTCTTATAAATACCCTCAGGGATGGTGACTCCAGCACTTCCTCGGGCACTGTTTGATAACTCTTTCAGTGAAGAAATTTTTCCTAATGTCCAGTCTAAATTTCCTCTGATCCCCCTTGAGGCCATTTCCTCTTGTCCTGTTTTGTCACTTGTGATAATTTACATGACTTCAGTTTTTAAAATCTTGTCAAGTGGAACTTTCACTTGAGGTTCCTTCTTGAAATGCATGTGGTTAAAGCAAAGATAAGAAGGAAAAACTCTCTTCTCAGAAGTAGCACAACCCTGCAGCACTTGTGTGCCTTGGGGCAGCTGTGTACCATCAGAGCTCACTATGGCAGCTGGAGGGTCTCTCTCAACACTTTAAGGGGAAGAGAGCTTGGGGAAGAGGGTTTGGCTGTTTGTTAGGCTCTTGTCTGGCCTTCCCCCACTTGAATTTGTTGGGTTCCTGCAGAGGAAAGAAGGCAGTAAGCTCTTGCATTCTGGACATAAAACTGAACTGGAACCATGGCCTGAATTAGAAGTGCCAGGACAAGGGCAAAACCTCATAAACCAGTGAGCTCTTTTACAACCTAATATAAATGTTTGTTTTACCCTTCCAAAGCCACACATCTCTTTGCCACTTGAGTGAGCAGAAAGCTTTATTAAAAAATGTTTCCCTGCATTTGTGTCCCGCTTGGTTTGCTTGGTTCCAATTAGTTAGTAATTGTTTCATTAATGTAGAAATAGGTGTCATGCTACTTTTTCATGTTGGTTTTTATCCCACCCTGTTGTTGAGTGAACATTTCTTACAGTTATTTGCTGCAGGGAACATGTGAAACAGGCTGTACAACAGGAGGCAGAAACAGAGAAACTGCCTTAGCTTGGGAAGAACCTTGCTTCTTGCCCTCAGCTGGCATCAACAAACACATCAATATTAAAGTCAAGTGTGAGCCAAAATAACCCAGCTTTACAATTATAAAGGAAAGGGTGAAGGGAGGTTGAACCAGGACAGATTAAGAGACTGAAAAAGAGTAATTTGTAGGTTTGCACTGCTGAAAGCACACCAGTTTCTAGGCATTACTGCTTAAATTAGGAAGGAATAGAAGCACTGGTGTGTTTTAAGGGTCCTTTGTCTGTTTTATACCTTTACTTTGTCAACTGCTCATGCTTTCTGATCCATGGATCTCCAGCAGAGTCTCTTTTAACTTGGCCCTGCCTCTGCAAAAAGGTGGCACAAGAACGTGTCAATGGGTCTTCGTGGTCTAATGTTTACAGAGTGGTGCTGCAGCTCCTAGATTCTAGTGTCTGGAAGAGCTGCTGTATTAACCACTAGTCTGGCCAGCTGGGCACCAGAGGACATAAATCCTAGCCAGGTATGGCTTTCTGACAGCAGCTGGTAAGACACATGCGGTATTATTTATGGTGAATAAATACTGAATAGTTTTAATATATTATGGGCTCATCCTGGAGTGATGGAAATGTAAAAGTGTGATGTAGGGGTGAGAGAGGACTTAGCAAAACTTCCCTTCTCTCATCACCCCACAACCTAAAATATTCTGCTGCAGCTGGGAGCAGAGAGATGGAATATGCAGGGCTTTTGGAGAAAATGCATTTGAAGAAGAGATGTGAAAGAGGGGTTGAATGAAGAGCAGGAGGAAGCTCCATGCTTTTGCAGTTGAGAGGAAAGGGAAGACTCTGTGCATGTAGACATGAAAATCGTGTGCTATTTGGCTGGGGAGGAACAGGCAGGTAGAAAACAGCAGTTAGGAAGTGTCCAAAAGCAATCTGAGGCTTTACAAAAGGCTAAAAATAGTTCAAAGGTCATGATGACCTTTGTGCAGGACAAACCTGCAGTAACTCTGCAGAATGCCATTGTTTCATTGGAGCCTTTGGAGAAACACAGAACACACTGCTGGAGGTGCATTTCTCTCTCCTTTGCCCTGTGTATCTTGACAGCAAAGACTTTGAGGCTTAGGGCTTTTTATGAAGGATTTTGGTTTTTTAGCAGAATTAAGTGGCAGGCACTATAACCACAGCTTTCCTATGAGAGAGCTTGGCCGAATGTGCCTGTGACCTGCTGTGGCTCTGTCCCCTCCTGGACCTCATGGTCATGGGGACACTACTGATGCTTTTTTTTTCACAGTAAATTGACGAAGCCAACAGACACCTTGAAATTCAGGTGTAGTCTTGATATTTCAAGCAGAGGTTGTACAGACGCATTTTGCCCCACAGATAACTTCAATACAGAGAAAAGAGCTGCACCAGAGAGGTTTGCACATCAAGGAGCTGATGAATGATACATGAAGCACAGCAGTCTGGTATTGGCAGTGCCCATAGTAACAGTGTTTGCCACACGTTAGTTGTGGTTTTCTTACCGGGGCAGTAATGGGAGCTGCTGGGCTGGGAATGAACAGCATGGCTCCTCCTTGAGCTGTGGAGCCTGGGAAAGGTTGTTAGGCAGCAGGGGCAGAAGATTTGTTTTGAGCACAGCAGGAAGAAAGGCAGGAGAAGGCAGGGAGGACACATCAGCTCTTGGCAGGGCTGTGCTGAAGAGCAGTGGAGTTGCTGCTGCGTTGGCAGAGCCAGCATGGGGACAGTAAACTCTGCTGTGTAATGGAACACTAGGACCAACACCTAAAGCTTCATGTCAGGCAATCCATGCTGCCTGGGCTTGCTGTTCTGCAAAGCAAAGTGGAAGGAGAAGAAGGAAGCAGTGGTTAAAAAAAATCTCATTAAAGGTGAAGGTTGACTGCAGAAAAGTAAAGGGGTAATTCTCTGCAGTGCTTTAATGTGAGGTCTGTGTGACAGCAGACTTGTGGGGTTACTGCCTGTCAGAAGCTGTGAGGTAATGCTCTATAGGTAACTGGTTCGAGCAATTTGCCAGGAAATTATATGTCCTAGAAGTTTTCCAAGCCTTTGTAATTCAGCAGCAAAAAGAAATTCCTGCAACTTGCTGGCAAGTTACCACTGCATACTTACAAGGCAGTTATGTTTTTGCAGTGGCAGTAGTAAGACCTTGAGTTTCCTTGTAACTGTTTGTGGTTCTCCCTGAACCAAATCTGCATCTTCCATCATTCTCTCTTTTTGTTTTTTGTTTGGTTTTTTTTGAAGCCATTCAGGATTTTGAACCTTTATTAGGAAGAGCCAGTTCTTATACATGTTAAAAGTGGGCTGTATTGCTATGAGCCATCTGAACACCAATAATGATAGTTTTTCTTTTTTATAGTGTTGGTTATTTTCCCTTTTCAAAAGAGCTTTTAAAAGAGCAAGCTTTTATCCTTCATGGTGGGAGAGTATTTTCATTCTCAATTTGCATATGGAGAGACTGACATGAAGAGAAGAACAGTCCAGTATTTTCAGAAATGTCTTGCATTAGGAGGCATACATTTCCCAAAATTTTCAGAGATGCTGGTCATGTGAGGCATCTCTGGACATCAGCTAAAGTGCTTGATCTTTATGAAACTTGCTTTTGGAAAGCATTGATATTGCACAATATTGAGGCTACTCTGGAAAACATTGGCCTAGGAGACTTCTTTGGGCTAAAGGGCTCAAAAGGAATCCTGGACGTCACTGTGATTAGTACTTCTCTGCTCCTGTACCACAGATTGTTCTTTATACTTTTTATTCTTTAGATGGTGGCTGTGTTTGCCTTGGCCCCTGTCTTCCCAGGCTCTGTAAGAATCCTTTATGTGATAGAGTTGTGTATTTGAGTCTTGCATTTTGGAGTTGTTGTTTGAATAACCTTAACCATGAGCAGCAGAAAGAGATGTTGTTTTATTTGAGCCTCTCACTGGACATTTGGGTATGGAATAGAGGAGAAAGCCCAGCACTCTCAGAGAGAGTTTTTACCCGTGTCTGGGTTCCCCCTGAATTTCGACTCACAGCTCTTCTCAATGTTAACAGTGTTGATTTAAATGGTTTTAACAAAATGGTTGAAGAATACTGATCAAATTAGGAGCTCTCTTGCCAATGAATTGGCAAAGCCTTGGTTCAGACTCTGCTGTGTCTCCAGTGTACACATGTCATGGCAGAATGGCATTACTGTATTTTCAAGCAGTGTTCATGGAATTGGTTTTTTTTACATTTATTGGTGTGGGTATGCCTGAAAAATCAAACCACCCTTCTTAACTGTAAGCAGAAAAAAAAGTATTGTGCTTTAATTGTTTTCATTTTTGGCAAAGCTACTTTCTAATGCAATTATGCTTGTGCCTAGGGGCATGTGGGATTGGAAAATCAGGTGTCCATCTTCCTGCACTCTTTCAGATATCCTGTACTTAAATTATATGAACCCTTTGGGAACCATGCCGTTGCATAAGTTAGCTAGCAAAAATCATCATTGTTGCAAGTAAACATACTTCTCTTCAGAGCCATCTTGTAGGTAACTTTTCTTTTTATTAATCTAAGTGCTTTGAATATGGACTTTAGAGTTCTTTTCAAGTAACTTCTTATGATGATGTTTTTCTGTGTGGGGGGACAAGAGACAGCTGGGGAAAATATGAATCACATACTCTGGCCATGCATGAAAAGAGGAAAAGGGAAAAAAATAAGTCTTTTGGGAAAAATAAGTCTATTAGTTGAAGTACTAGCTCTGGTAATCCTTTTTCAGACAAGGCTTTTATTATAACAAGGATAATTTTCTACAAATAATCTTTTTTGTTTGCTATGGCTTTTTGTGTTTTCTACTTAAGTTTTTCAACAGTTTATGGAAGGTGAGGTGTGTCTGATGTTTTTGTAAAGATGCCTAGACAGGAGCTACTTGTTGCAGGGAAGAAATTAAGGCTGGTATCATATGCTGCTTGTGTCAGTTTGGCTAAGTGTTTTTTTTTTTTTAAGGTATTCATGATTAAGGAAAAAGAAATTTTTCCCATTCTTATCTTGGCTTGTCCCTATTTCTCACATGACTTAAAGTATTATAAATTGTTTCAAAGTGCATGCACAAAGTTGTTTACAATCAGTTAAGCATAACAGCTTTAAGCCACATTAATATGAATTTACTCTATACATTTACAGTAGTAACTTGTAAACAGGAGCAAAATGCTTCAATCAAAGTTCTGGCTTCTCTATAACCTCAGCTAAGTTGAGGGATGCAGATGTTTTGCTATGCAAAGACTTGATGTGAAATCTGGTTTAAACCATGGTGATTCCACCTCCTTTAATGTTGCAATTGGTGCAAGGCAAGTGGATGCATATCCAGATTTTCCAGGATGTGTCTGTCTATATCTCCATATATATCTGTAGCTATAGAGATCCCTTCTTCTTTAACCAGCCAGAGATGTGGCCACTGATTCATTTTGTGTGACTGTCTAGTAGGTTATTCCTTCGTTGTTTCTTAACAGCTTTCAGAGATCTTGGTTCTTCTATTTTAAATGTAAAACACTCTTACTCTGTGTATGTTTAATGTATGCTCATGGTTACTAAAAGGTATCTATTTCTTCGTAAGCCAGGCTGATGATTTGGTGTCAAGATTCATTTGTTTCTTGGGCAGAAATTTTCCCTTCTAGTGCTGGTCCAAATGGAGTTTTTATGGCTGGATCTTTGCTTATACACAGAGGTGTTCTTGTGATTGCTGAAATTACATTTGATTATTTACCGAAGGATAATAATATGCACTGTGTGTAACCTCTTCCCTTGGCTTTTATTTGAATACTAAAAGGAGAGAAATGATCTGCCTAAAGAGGTTTCCTTTGTGTTTCCCTTCTCATCCTCACTCTCTTTCAGAGGAGAAAAAAAAACATTAAAAGCCCAACTGCCGTGTTCTTTAGCTAAAACCCATTCAAACAAAAGAAGTTTTAAATCCATATTAATCACCGCCACCTTTAATTTTTCAATCACTGCTTGATTAAATTGCTGCCTAGGTTTGTCCTTTCACTCATAAGGCCTGGCGAGTGCTCTGCAGTGAATTCAAACAGAGAAGTAATAAAGTGCTTTCTGTCACAGGCACTCCCCAAAGCGCCAGACACAACACTAGTTATTAAAAAAATATCAAAGAGTAAGCTCCTATAAACTGTGCATAGAGGAAAAAAAGATTGTCCAGGGAAGGAGAAGTTTTTAATTTCGCATCTGCAATTGTGAAGGCAAATACATCTGTATAGAGGATATTTCAAAGTCAAAAAGAAATGTGCAAATTTGAATGGCTAGGCCTGTGTCAAGACACAGGTTTGTAATGGTTTTACCACTGTCAGAATGCAAGTGCCTGTTTTTTTTACCTTTCTGTATAAATTTCAGCACAGAGCATGTCTATCAGTAAACTTTCAAATTTTATGTTGTACAGTCCCTCCTGTACAACCCCTCAACTGATCCACAGCCACAGAGTCACAGAATGGCTCAGGTTGGAAGGGACCTCAGTGGATCTTCTGGCCCAAGCTCCCTGCTCAAGCAGGGCCATCCCAGAGCACATGGCACAGGATTGTGTCCAGATAGATCCTGAATATCTCCAATGAGGGAGACTCCACACCCTCTCTGGGCAATCTGTTCCAGTGCTCAGTCACCTGCACAGTAAAGTGGTTCTTCCTTATCTTCACCTGTCTTTGAATCTTCCCTCTGAGAATGCAAATATTCCAGCTCTGATTTCAGTGAAGGCAGGCAGGGTTCTGCACAACCCTTTCCAATGCTCCACAGCCATCACACAGATGATTTATGTTGCTCTAGGATGCAGCAGTAGCCCTGTGGGTCACAAGTCACCTTCCCACTACTGAGCCATCAAGGTGCCATTCCTGTGCTGGGCCACTGTTTGGAGTCCAGTGCTGGAACAGAGGTTTCTGTGTGGCCTGACGTGAGCCAGCAGGTGTTTTGTGGTGACTGGCCTCACTTTGGAAGTGAGCTGTCAAGTTGGCTTTGGTGTTATGTTCTGATACAAGTGGACTTTGTCCATTACAGCACAACTGCCAATCAAAGCACATTAAGTAAGTGTATTCTGGTGTCTCAACACTTGGAATTGTTAGAATACGGCATTTTCCAGAGCCCTGTCCTTCATCTGAGTGTGTTAGCTGCCAGCACAAACACTGATTACCCAGTAAATACAGAATAAACAGGACAAAATGAAGCAAATAGCTGGGGCTAAGAGTGCATGTTTGGCTTCCTGGCTCTAGTTCAGGAAAAGTAATATCCAGATGAAATGGATGATTTTCTTTAAAATAAAATTGTGAGGTTTTTGCACATGAGCATCCACTTGGCTTTATCTCTTGTCTTTGACTAATCTTCAAACCTTGATGTTTTTAAGGGCATGTATTGGACAACCTTGTTCTTCTTATGATGATGTTTCATGGGATGTATTGCTGTGTTCTGACACAAATCCTTTTTCTTTTTTTCCCTGCTGTGGCTACAACCCTGAGTCAATAGAGACTCAACATATGCTCGATCATTATAAGTCAATTTTAAACCTATTCAAGAATGTCCATACTAAGGTTTATGTGGACAACAATTTAGTGAAAAAATCAATGTTTGGCATCATCTGTGTCAGTTTAACTAGCTTGCTTCCCATTCAGCTTCCAGCCAGTTGATAGCTGGCAAACCCCTGCAACATAATGTTTTTTTTAGGCTTACATAATCTTCATTGGTAAAAGGATTTTAGAGGTTGATTTTCCTCCCTTAAGTTTATATTGTGCAGATTTTTACCCAGCTCAGGGTGTGCTGGAGACAGCCTGTTTCATGCTGAGAAAGTCTGTAGCTACAGCTTTTTGAAAGCAGAAGAGGTTTGTAAACAAGATACCAGAGTAGGATTCAAGAAACCCAATTGCTCATTTCTTCCATTTCTACTTTATCTTTCTATCTTTTCCCTCCCCCAAATAGGTACAATAATACAAATCTCACATGTGGTGTATGTGCTTTTTTTCATTCATTTGTGATCGTGAAGTTTTTTTAAGAGTCATTGATTAAAAAGGTAATGAAACTGCTGGCAACTGTACTCACTGAGTGTTTGGGGTGGTGCTGGCCTGTTGGTGATATTCTGCAACCATGCCTGCTTTTATTGATACACTGTGATGTAAACCTGGGGCTGCTGTTACAGTGATGAGGCTGGTCTGAAAAGGCCTGTCATCACACAAAGCTTCCTCTAATTATTTAGCAAGTGCCTTTGAAACATCAGAGCTAAATATTGTTCCTTCTGGATAATAAGGATGTGATTTCTGTGGAATACATTTCTTCCCTTAGTTTTCTTGTACTGTTAAAGGAATTTTGTTAGTGTGGTGGTTTTGATGCAGTGCTGACCATGATTGCAGAAGCAGCATTGTCTCCATAAGAGTTGCAGACTTGAAATAGGGTCACAACATTAAAATTCATGTTTCTTTTGCTAACCTGTAGAAAGATTGAGGAGTGAGGTGTATTTCTATTCTGTGGTATGGTTACATATTCACTGCTTGCCCTACATCAGGCTTCATGGCCCTCAGCTAAAGTTACTGCCAGTGTCCATAGTGTAGAGACAGGGAGCTGAGCTTGGTAATTGCTGTGGTCTCTTACTGCATGGCAATGTATGTACCCTGTGCATCAATGAACAAGCACATCTCATACAGCTCTTCAGCAAAATGCAATCATCCCACAATGAGCAATAACAATTCAAAAGCATTTCATAAACATTCTGTTTAAACAACAACAACCCCCTCCCCAAAACCACAAGACAACAGTGGTATTTCATTTTCACAAAATTACTTGGAGAGCTTTTTGTGGCCTGTACTAGAAATATTATTGAAGCAGTGGGTTGGAGGCTTTCCTTCCCTGCTATCTTTTCCATTTGGCATCAAAGTATGATTGGGCTTCCTTCTCTGATATGATGCTATTATTTGCAAGTCTGTTTTTCTTGTTGGTGCTCTGAAACCCTTACTGAGGTATCTTGTGCTATTAGCTGATTGTTTGAGAAAAGGGTCCAGGGTTGAACCCTTCCAAAAGGTTGGATATAGAAAATGTCAGCAGGATACCTCTGTGCTTACCACTCTTTCTCAGAAATCACAATCACAGTTTTTGCTTTCTGCATGTCCCTGAGTGAATACTACCAGAAAAAGTTGATGAGGGAAATTGTTTCTAATCCTGCAGCATGCTCTATCCCTTCACTTGGTCTAGTTATTATTGCATTGTGCCAACACTTGGATGCCACATGTTCATCACTCCTTTGTCCCCTCATGCGCCACGATCACTTCAGTCCTTCCTCTAGAATAACACAACCACAACCATAATTTCCTGAAGATGTAACATCTTGGGATACTGAAGTCATTAGGCAGGCATGGGGTTAACCTTTGCATCCACTGTAATTTTGTCAGCTAGTGGAAATTATTAAAGGACCTGAAACATGAACTTCAGAACAGACAATAACTGTAGACAGGTAACCTCTTGGGCTTACCTCAAGTAATTAAGTCTTATAACTGAATGGCAGATGCCTACTTTATTATGAGTCATTAGTTTAGCAGGGAAATGGTGTTGCAACACATAGGATTGCTTTACTACATGAGCTGAGTAACTTCTAATTTAGACAGATGAATAATTAATAGAAAAGGAGCTTTAATAGAAGTAAGGTCATCTGCTTTCAATTATAAAAGCTGGAGTTATTACATAGATTGAGAAGGGCACAGCACACAGGATGTGTTGATCCTTCAGGCTTAGATTGATTTGCCTCTTCAGATGAAACCATTAGAAGTAGAGAAACTTGAAGAGCAAGAAAAGAGGGATGTGAGGATTTTCATCATGAGCACCCTCGCCCATCAAATGACAAAAGAGCAAGTTGTGTGAGCATGACCAGACTGTTGGTAGAACATCTCTGCTGTGATCTGTTGATTTATGCATCTGTCTGCAGGTGGCCTTTTGGGCAGTGCAAGGAAGTCTAGAGAAATGCTTTGTCAAAATATACCATTGACCAGCTACAGTGGGCTGGTCACTCTGAATTCCCAAAAAATGAGTATTTCAGGGATAGCAGTCCCTTACATCATGTGTGATCACTATGAAGGGCAGGAGTTTCATCTTTTGCATTTGCTTGACAGCCTTCTGATGGATAGCAGATGTTGTTAGGAGAACATATGCTGTCAGCTTTGATTGTCTTCCTTTGTAATTTTGGCAGACAATGTTCCCTTAATGTACGATATGGAGGATTACTTGGTGAAGACTGTCATATACCAGGACAAAGGGATTTTAAGAAGTACAGCAACAAGTAACAAATAAAAAATGAAGATGCAGGTGGGATGAAAGAATCAGGATGCAGAACATCCAAGAGTTGGCAGTTGTATTTGCAGATGGTAGGGAAACAGCCAAGAAGGTGAGATAAGGAAAGCTCATTTGTATAGCTGGAAACTGCTGACTTAGATGGACAAAGTAAAAGATACAGGCCTGGAACAGAAACTTTTAGTGAAGAGAAGCTTATAAACATCAGTGCCAGACCGAAATTTTGATGAGTCTGTGGAGCTGCGTGATTTATGCCTATGAAACTTCTTGCCAGTTAGGTATATCTTTTTTCTTTTGCCCATATGCACACACATGAAGATCAGGTTCATGTTTTATGGGTTTTCTCTTGCTTGTTGTCCCCTATCTGCTGGATTTTTTTTATTTGTACAATAAGTATTGAAGGATATCAGAGTTATTTCAGGTTTGTTGGTTTCCATACTATACCATCAGTTTTTTGAAAGCATGGCATTTACTGAATGGCCAAAAGCTTTTCCAAGTCTGTGAAAGGACCTTTGACTCACTCAGCTTTAGATCTTTCTTCATGTGAAGCCTCAGTCTTTGGAGTTCACAGCTCAGTGACACTGGTGTCTGTCCTTGGACACACTAGGTGGCAAAACTTGGGCGTGCAGAGAAAAGCTGCAGGTCAGCTCTAATTTTGGCTGAATTCTCTTCCTGTTTTGTTTTCATGCAATAGTCTGTGAGCTGACAGTTTTTGTCAGGGTTTCTTCATTATTTTTATAAATGCCATTGTTGTGACAACAAAAAGAAGAACCCTTGTGCCCTCCCTTACTGAATTATTCTTTTTCCAGAAGGAGAATGAAATAAGAATAAGAATCAACAATAATGAAAAATCAAGATAGGGATAAAACCACATGATTATTTCCTTCTTTCTCTGTTCCTCAACTAAAAGAGAAGGTGGACCAAGGCTGAACAGATTCTGCCCTGCTGTGGGGAAGCACAGCAGCCTTTATGGGCCTGTCCACTTTTACAGCAAACAGTAAATAGTCATGAAGCACTTTAACACAGCGTATTTATGTGCAGGTAGGTTCTGTATTCAAAAAGGACAAGAATTTGTGTGGTGGTGGGAGTATTTGTTATAAAATCTTCAGAGGAGTCTGTCTCAGTTCTGTATCTGAACCCATTTCTACATCTGAAAAATAACCCTACCAGCTGAAAATGTTTGCAGTGACAGGAGGAAGAAAGAAAGGTCTTCCAGAAGTTTCCTTCAGAACTAAGAAATCTGTCTCCAGTGTCACCCTTTTATTTTTAAAAAGGTTACTTTTTAAAAGGTTACTTTGAAAATGCTACATGGTGTTGTTAGGACCATAAAGCATTGCTAAGGTTAAGCAGCTGGGAGCCTGAGCCAGAACTCTGAAATCAGAGGAAGTTTGGGAATAGCTCATGCCCAAAAAGAGGGCAGGGAGTATGGCATTGAGTAAGAAAGACACATAGTTACACACAAAAGGTTTTTTCCTAGGATCCATCTTTGAAAACTGTATGTTCAATCTCAGTAATAAAATTTTGCAGTCAGAATTTCCGTAAGCATGGTCACTGTTGCCGTGTCAGTCAAAACTAGGGCCTCAGCTACAAGGTTTTGCCACGTGTTACCAAAGAGACCTGAAAGGGCAATGTGGGCTTTTCCTCCCTTCCTCTCCTTCTGATTCAGTAATTCAGCCAGAGGCACAGTTGGTGAAAAGCACCGAAAATCTTCATTCCTCTGCTTGTTCTCCCTGGCTGGCTCAGATATGCTATTTGTATGTGTGTCAGTTTTTCACACCTGCTTTGAAACAGCAAGGGAAGATAAGGTGAGAAAAGAGAGAGAACTGCCTTATTCTTTCCTTTTGTACCAGTGCTCAGGCTAATCCACGCAGGATTCTTTCAAAAGACAAAACTTGTCTCAATAGCCAGCCCTGCTGTGGCTTTTACACTCGGCATTATAAGTCGGTCCTCTGTTTTGGCTTGATACTCCTCGCCAGCAAACTCGGAAAGAGGAATTTAAAAACAAAAAGAAGGGATTCAATTATTTTAGCTTCATTGCACTTCATGTTGCTGCTGCTCCTCCCCATGGAGAGACTCTCTGGCTGTTTCAGACTCTTCTCATTCACAGAGCGTGATTGTATGAGTTGACCAAATTTTCCAAACCATTGATCTTGCTGCAAATGCTCTGCTGACTTGTTTCTGACTTATGTGCAGAAAGTTCATGAGTTGGGTGGAATTTTAATTGAAGACAGTTGAGGGGGTCTGTATTTTGCTTTTCTGCATTACTAGATGCTATATCCCCTACATATTGGGTGAAAAGGGGACTTAAACCGTATAGGAAAGGTTCTGCATGTTTGTATAGTTGCTTAGAAGCCAGTGGTGTTTGTAGGAGCTGGGTTTGGCTATGTCATGTGACTCATGCCTGTAGGCAATTGAAACACTTTAAATGACAACAGGGGTTTGGAGATGGAATACCCTGATCAGGGTATGCATTATACACCATGCACGTGTGAATGGGCCTGTACCGGCACATACATGAGCTTGTTCTTTTTGTTCTTTTTGCTTTTGCTTCTTGTAGCAATTCTTTACCCTTTTCCTTAACTCCTATTGTGTCACAGGTGGCTTTGTCTGATGTTTACTACAGCCCAGACAGACTTAAACTAGTTTATTTCTTTCTCTCTCATCTGCTCTGCCTGGCTGCAGGTTTACCCCATTATTACACAGACAGCAGAGGCCATCAGTTGCAAATTAGGATTGAATAAACTTTCCTGTACATGTTCAAATCCTATCACATACTCATTATAGAGCAGCTGCACATCTGGGCAAGGGAATTTCATTGACCAAAGTCTACCTAGTGAGCTCTAAACTTTGTGTTCTGTATCTATATTAATCCTGCCACACTGGCAGCTTTTCTAAGTGGAGAACAGAGTGTGTGAATGGAAAAAGTCTTTCACAAATTCCTCATCTGCTTTTGCCACAGAAGACACCATGGGGGTGGGAGGCATAGGCAGCACGTGTGTATAATTTAGCTGTGAATAGCATGCTTGTAAAAAATGCTCTGGTATCAGAAAGGTGGGTGGCAAGTCTTGGTGCAGGGCATTATGTGTAAAGTGGTTCTTCCTTCTCACTCTGCCCATCTGGCGTCACATAGAAATCGTGTCCTCAGAGCTAAACATGTTGAAGTGTCTCAGATGGACCAGATGAGGCTGGAATGGCTGCAAATCCCCTCTATCTCTTGCTTGGCTTATATTTTTCTCCCAGATTACGCTAGAAGGACTTTGGCTGGCTTTGCATCAATCTGTTTGCTGTGGGACAAGTGGTGGTAAGCCATTGTGGCCCCCAAGTGTCAGCCTTCCCATAGCCAGTGCCATCAGGAACAGACTGTAGTGAGCATTTGTGGAGGTACAGTTTTATGGTTGGGGCTGGATATTGCACAGGATGCAACAAAAGAGTCTTTTCATGTCCCAGAGCATGATAACCCTGAGGTCTGGGGATAGGCCATGAGTGCTCTTTGGTCAGCACTCCAGCTGCAGAGCTGGAACAGCTTCCCACTTCCCTGTGGCCATGGCTCTGCAAAAGGCAATGCCTTGGATGTGCAGAAGGGTTTGCCTTCTGTTTAACCCTACATCCAAGTGCTTCTGCCGTAGCTTCTGTGGAGAGCTGTTGAATATATCGATACATCAAGAGGCACCTGGAGAAGTGGTGATCTCTCTTTTCTGCGAGACCCCTTGAGGGTCCATTTTACAAAGGAGGGCATTTGGAGGGTGATGTAAAGAGAGGGGAACCCTTTCTCCTTGGCAGTGCTGAGCATTCCTCCTTTTCATACAAATATTGCCACTATTTAATTCTGCAGTTCAAGATGGCAACAGCAATAAAGTCAGCAAGCAGATGCTTTGCAGAGAGAAATTATTTCTCTGTGGTTGGTTTTCTTGCCCTGTAGCAAAGTTTTGTTATGAGTAGATTGTGTCTGCAATAAACCTGGCTTTCTGGGAGCTGCTCTCGGGTAGGAGACATGAAAGTTTTCCTCTTGTCCCCTTTGTCAGAGTTATTTTCCCATTTTTAGCTGGCTTTTAGGTAAGGATATGCTTGTTTTGTCAGTTCAACAGTGAGAGAAGCCAAAAGTTTTACTTGTCAAAAATCCTTTTAAGGGAATGCCCCAAAGTATGTTCAGTGTGCTGAGTACCATGTGCTGTTGTGCCATCAGCAGCACTGAAGTTTTGGGGGTGTTTTAGCTGCTTGTAGCAGCTGGCTTGTTTTGATTGAAAGAGAAAATAACCTGACTTCTAATCTGTTTATAGTAATACAAAGCAGTAGGATTCCTGCCTGAGTCGGGGTTGTTCTTCCTCAGTCTGAAAAGTGTGGTATTGCCTGAAGGCATGTGCTGGACTTTTGTACCAAATGAAAGCGAGTGTGACAGAATCAGGCCTGTCTGGCAAATGAGACCATCTTTCAATGGCAGCAGTGGCTGGGAAGGCACTTCTACAGAAGAGGATCTCACTGTGCAGCAAACTATTTCCTCTTTCCCTCTAAAATCTCTTCTTCTCTGTCTCTTCTAATGTGTGAGTTTGTGTAAGCATATAGAACATGCATAATTGTACTCACAAAGCTGTTGGGGAAGATAGACTGTGCTTTCCTTGGGCTTGGCAGAGCAGGAAGATGTTTTACACAGAAAGCCTGAAGTGAGCTGACCTTGATGCAGCATTGAACTCACTGAGAACAGCATCATACTTAGAGCACAGCTCCTTGGAGGTCCTGACAGAAGTATTTATTTAAGTATTTCAGAAACTAGCTCTAGCTGCTTGCACCAGGCATAACTATTAAAGATTACAACTGAGGATAATTATTCTTTATAAGAACTAGTTTTTATTAGAAGGGACTAATACAGAGCTCTGATAGTGCCACGAATGTCTTGGTGGCGCTTTAGCACTTCCTCGTAATCATTCACACTAATGCTGCCTAACTGAGCAAATCCCATGGCCATTTTATCCAGATAAAATGGAGAAAATAGATGAGCTTTTCACTGCCCCTGGAAGGCTGACAACAAATCTCAGATTCATTAGACCAAAAAGGAAGCAATTACCCAGACAGCAGCTTGCCAATAGCAACTTTTTCCCTTAAAACAAAGGAGTCCAATGACATCATATTTTCATCAGCTCTCCCCATGCTGCTGCAGTGAAGGGAAGGCAGATGCTGGATCTGAGAATGCTGCCTTTTCCTCCAGAACTTTCCTCTAGGGAAGTGTTTCCAGTCCCCAGTGTTCTCCCTGTGACTGCAACCCTCTCTGGCTGTGCCATACCAACCCTTGGCTTCACTACTGCAGTCCTCTTGGTATCCCCTTGACCCATCAATTCTTCCTTTCCCCCTCCATAGGCAAGTCAGAGACCACAGTCATTGACCAGAGAGCAGACTTGGTTCACTGAACAGTGAAAGTCTTCAAATTAGGGATAAATGCAGAATTTCTGTATAACAAAATAACAGAAATTGCTGAGATGGCATATGTTAGGATGAAGGTCAGGGATGGAGAGGGAATATTCATGCAGATCATTGAGTCTAGAGGGTTGTATAGTAAAGTAGTATAGACTGTTTACTCAAGGGATTTTCCTTCATGTTTTTCTGCTTTATTTTTCCACTTTTGTTAGAGAACTCTCATTCATCCTGCTATCCTTTCCTCCCTTTTCAGCTGTGTACTTTTGATACCTGCCTCTTGTGAGAGAGCATCTTCTTGTTGGCCAGTCACACCTCTTGAGGAATGAGGGAAAGAGAGGAGGTGGACTGAAAACTGGGTGCTTTCTTCTTCTTGTTTTTGTCTTGGCAAACTTGTCCTGCTCTTACTTGCGAGGTAAAGCTCACTCCATCTTGTGAGAGTGAGAAAGGCCAGGAATAATATTGAAGTGAATGCTTCTTGGGGATTCACTTCATCGTCTGAAGATGAGAGCTCTCTTGCCCCTTTGATTGTGTTTTGCCTGTGAAATTGTTAATGGAGTGAGAATGAAGGTGGCTGAGATAATCTTGAGACACTTTCTTCATACAGAACTGCTTATTTACAATTTGAAGTCAGTCATTTAGCATTGAGTGGCTACAGGTCATTAATTGTGAGCAGGTTCTCCACAGCACAGCTACAGACTCCAAGTGGCCTCATGATGAGTTACTAAATAAGACTTTTCCTTTGATTGACAAATATGACTTTTAACCTGAACTTCACTGAGAGATTTGAAACTGAAGGTCCCACTGCTGCCTTCTACTTTCCTATCCAGAAAAGCTAAGTTTGTAGTTAACACAAGAATATGGTTTGCTATCCAAAATACCTTCTTGTTTTTGTTCGAATAAAGTTATGCTTCTCAATGTTTGCCTTTCTTTTCTATCCTGCTCCCATGTCTGTCTCTGGTTTTGTTTTCTCATCAGACCTGTCTCACCCAGCACAGACACATTCAATCATCTCTGCCCTGAAGCTCATTTATTCTCTTGCCTACTAAATTTGCATGAAATTGCAGTATTTTGTTTTGGGGGACATCCTAGAATTAGTACACACCCTGGTGTCACAAGGCCATTCTCTACATTCCCTCCCTTTGCTGAAGGCAGGAACATTTATATTTTAAAGCTTTTTATTATTTCACCTGTGGAATTTGAATTGCAGTGTACCCTGTGGACATTTCAGCTTTGTCAGCTTGACTGTTATTAAGCTGTAATCATTTATCATCATTGGCAATGATTTTATGTCTAGGGGTTTTTTTTAAGCAGGTATTGCAGAACATTTATTGGTAAACTGCTGTGAGCGTGCAAAAATTTAAGATATATAATTTATGAAGTCATATTTATGTAGTAGTGCTTTATGGTGGAAGGATGTGCTGAGGAAGTTTTGAGATGACCATTTATTTTTAGATGAACCAGAAGACTTTGTTTCCATCTCATTTCAGGCCCTGGCACAGAATGATTGAGGATCTGCAGAAACCCAAAAGCTTTTTCTTATCTAATGGCAAGAAAGAGTGTGTAAATAAAACTGACAAACATAAAAATGCAATAAACTACAACTGTTTCATGAATTTATAACCTGAAGGGGCAAAGTAATAAAAAAGCTATAAATTCATGTCAGTCATGCACCTTTGTTAAGAGCTACTAAGCAATAATACACATAAGGGGCAGTGCAAGAATGAAAGTGTATGTGGATGCTTTCCATGAGCATTGGCTGGGGCTTGCTAAACTGAGATAATTTGATTCTTCATGCTCTTTGTGTGTATTTGACCACACATAAGGGTTTAATATATATGTGCTAGCATTTTTTTATAACAAGGAATAAAATAAATTTGTACCTTTTAATTAATAAGGATAGATGAGTTAATTTCTGAATTACCTCAGGGGGGATTGTAAAGCTTCACAACCTGACCTTTGGAAAGGCAGCCATTTTTTCTCTCATTTAGGTAACAGGGTGAGGAGGGATTTTCTGCTGTCCATGGTGTTTGTTCCAGCTACTGCTCAGAGTAGATTTCCCAAAGAGTCATTTGGCCTGAATCCATATTCTAGAATAGGCTGGAGTGAAGTTTGAGGATGCTTTTTTCCTTTCAATGACAAGTGAAAGAGAGTCTGGGCAGGTGAATTTGAGCTATGAGTTGCCCTAACTCCAGGCATCTGGGCTGCCCTTGTGGTCAGGGGAATTCTGATGTGTGCTGTTAATGGTGTCCAGGGAGCTGTTCAGCTGACCAAAGGGAGGCTTGGACCGTGGTGAGCCACACTGACACCACTAACAGCATTGGCACCAAAAGTCAGGTGACCTGCATACTATCCTACATGTCCAAATGCTGGTGGTATAGACTGGAGGTCAGAAGAAATATTTTCAGTCTTCCTGTGTTGTATCCTTGTAGCATTTGAGCAAAGAAGATGAAGTTTAGTCCAGAAAAGTTTAGTCCAGGAATCCTCTGCAGTTCAGAAGTGTCAACAGTACTTATGTGACCAGAGGCACACTTGGAGGGAGCCCTTAGTGTAAACTCATTGTTTGGACAGTCCCAGAGGGAATGTTTACACTCATATTTATGTCATAGTCTCATTTCTTCAGACCCATGAAATAGAAAAAACAAAAAAACCCCAAACATGCAGGCAGGGCAGTCTGTGGTCTCTCCTGTCTGTATGCTGCAGCGAAGCTGCTGATCACAGATCTGTTTAATTCGTTTATTCCAAAGGATCTGAACTGCTTCTGCAGCAGATATTTGGTTGGTGATAAGAAGGGACTGTAATGTTTCCTTTGGGGATAACTAGTGCAGAAAAAAAGATTATTTGAGGTGGCACTCATTACTGATGGCATACTGCCCATGCTTGCAAGTGGCTTGGGATACAAGTAATTGTGTATAAATAGCCTCAGATGTGCTATTGCATAGCAAAGCCTAATATAAATAAACAATCATTAAAAATTGCTAACATAAAACAAGGGAATAGTCTTTGCTTTCTCTTGTATTCCTACCCAATTAGAATAGCTTTCTTGACAAGGCATTTGAGCTATTGAAGTGAGAGATGCTATTCCAGACGTAACGCTGGTTTTGTTACAAGGGACTGCTTACATGGAATTTAGGCAGTTGAGATGGTAGTAAATACTTTGTTTGCTTGTACAAATATTATTAACAAGCCATTAAAAAGAATCCATGAAAAATTCAGAATGTATTTTGCTTAGCTTTCTGATGGAGTTCAGTGAAAGAAGATGAGCTTTGTGATGTGAGGCTATTAGGGTGTGATTATTGTTCACAAGCCTGTTATGGATCAGAGGATCAATACTGAACATGTCAGAAATCCTTACTATGACCATGTGAGCTGCTTATTGATGGGACTGTTTAAAAAAGACTTCTCATTATAAGCCAGCTGTGGTGTACGAGTTTGGTCATTTTCCCCATCCCCTTTAGAAGTTAAACCTCAGAAAACGAGATACCATGTCTTAAGTTCTACTGCTTCCCAAAACCTTTCTGTCCCTGCTCACAATCAGCTCAATTCCTGAGCAGGGCTTGAACTCCTCAAAAAGAGTTGGGCTGCCCAGAAATCAGCCTGAGAGTCCTGTGCTTTTTAGAGAGACAATAGCGGGAAGGGGCTTCCTGTGATGCAGGGTATTTGTCTGTCCTCAGCTGTTGTCAGTACCTGGGCAGAAGGAAGCAGGTTTCAGGCACAGTCCCAATGGTGGGACTGAGGAGGGGAGTGCTACACTGCTGGTGTTCCCACTGACCCTCACCTCCAGCCCTCTGCTGTCAGCTGTGGGGTGGAGAGCAGTGTTTGACAGTGACCCAGTATGTATCTACATCCTTCCTGACACTGGCACTGGCTGCCGAGGACACTTAGAAAGCTGCATGGGAGCAGGGAATGTGGCATAGCTGTGTTGCTGCCAGAGGAATTGGAGAAGACCTGTTGTGCAGACTATGCTTGCAGAGGTCTCCATCAGGAAAATAAGCCATAATCATAATGGAATATATCAACACTATCTGGGACTTGAGAAAGGATGCTCAAAATCAGCCTCGGTATGTAAAAAGCCAGATGTGTTGAGAAATAGTACCTGCCCTCAAATCCAGGACTGAAACCAGAGGCTTTTTTTGTGGTCTGGCTCAACTTCCAGAACTTAGCTTCTGCCACTGGGCCCTGCAGGAGATTTTTTGTTCAGGATGTTTAATCAAATATTGGTTTAGAGAGTGGAGACTTACTTTTTGAAAGCTTTTGTGAGGGAGGACATCACCTTTAGCTGTTACCTAGTGGGTTTCTTTTTTACAGTATCAGCATTTTTTTTTAAATTCACAACTTATTTTGCGTTTCAGCTATAGTATAGCTATGGATGTTTCTATAGCAACCAATCTTCTGTTATCTACATACCTCTATGGATGGATTAAACATGTAATATAAAATTTGGTTTCATTTTATTTTTCTGCAGATTGTGCTTGTTATAACATGTTTTTAAAACTTTCAAGTAATGTTGAATAGAATGACCATCTCTGTCATCTTTGTGTTCTGTAAGGAGCCTGTTTGTTTATCTTTGGTTTTTTTATGGGGCTCGTATCACCATTATTTCACTACCATTTACTCTAAACGCCTCCAGTACCTCCAGGGGGAAGAAAAACACTAAAGATGCTGAATAATCTGGACTTTATCTAATACAGGAAATCTGCACTAAGCCAGAGAACTAAGCTGTGGCCTCTGGAGTCACTGTTTGAGGCTTATTATTCTGTTTCTCTCAGTGTCTCACCAAATGGTTCAGTAAAATTCTCCATCAGCAATCTCCTTTACGAAATCACAGCGTTTGTGTTGTATAACCCCCCAAACTTTACAGTTATATTTGCTTCTATTGCTTTCAGTGTTTAGTGCTAGGTGACTACAGGTGACAGCAGGTGGCTAAAATTGCGTCTACAGCTCCAGATCTGGTCTTTTCCCAGTTTATGCTACAAAGTAATTTTGAAAGTTACTTATTGCAGTAGGGGTGGAACAGAATGGAGACTCCTGGTCCCACCCACTTTTCTTCCACTGCTGCTGCTTTGTTAAACGATTGTCTTCATTTGATGGATTCTGATTCCAGACCTCATGCATGTATTCCTCGTTACAACTGTATCTATTTCATTGCAGTAATCCCAGGCGGATTTAAAAATTACATTTGAGGAGCAGATGAAAAAGCTTTAACACTTTCAGTTTGGTAGCAGTTAAAGCTAGAACCTGAAAAGAGTAGTGGTGGTATATTCATCCCTTTTCTTTTTCTGACTCATGCATTCTCTCTGTTTCAGTAAATTGTCATTAACTCGCTGCTTTCCTCATAATCTTTAATTTGAATTACAATTTCGGCAAGTTGCCAGATTAGATGCTTTTGACACTGATAATCACCACTTTTTAATATTCTTTTATTATGTTTAATCTTTTATCAGCAGTGCTGCCTTAGTAGGCCATTCTCAACTGTTCTATTTCTGCAAGGTTTTACATCCTTGGTGACAGAACTTTGCAGCCCAGGGCAATTCAGTGCACTACAAAAGGGCCTAATTAAGGTCAATGGCAGTTAAGCACTTTCTTTTATTGCATTGCTGAATAAGGATGCAATTGAGCACACATTTAAGTGTTTCAATGAATTTTGAACCCATGAAGGGAAACCATCACTTTTTAGTTTGGAGGTATTAACTCATAAATGTTGCAGTTCTGTTCTTCTGTAGTTGATAGCTAGCTATGATTTGGAGGAACAAGTGTGTAGGAGAATGCTACTCAAAAAACAGCAGGGATTACCTGAATGACTCTTTATTCACTTTTCCATTAGCGGGGTGTTAGCATGAGATTCTGTCTTTTGACATCTTCAATTGTCCCCAAATTTACTTTAGTTGTATGAGACTGCAATTTAGTGGTGGAAATCAGCTGAGAAGGAATAGTGAATTTCTTGGGGCTTAAGTTCCTGAAGCTCAGTCCACACCAGGATAACCAAAAATGCAGCATTTTGAATGTTTCCATTATTGGCAATATGAAAAGGAATGCCGTTCTTGTGATGTTTCTTTGCCCATGCACTTTACAGACAGGACTTCAGAGCTCCTTTTAAACTTGATAAAATCACTTGGTATTTGTCAGGCTCATGCACTGGATGGAATATCCTAGAACAAAGCCTGTTTGTAGGAGAGAAGGGTCTAAAGGGAAGGAAAACAGCAACAGGAGTTAGTGATATGTGTTTCTTCTAACCTTTGACAAGACACAGTGGAGTTGGAGGGCAGTGAGGGCATGAATGTCATGCTGGCAGGCAGAACACAGGTTGGGATTGTAGCAGCAGCTACCTGTGTTTATGTAACAGTTGCCTGCCTATTATGCAGGATTTCAAATTCAGGCTCATGGAAGATGGCATGGCACACCAACTTTGAAATCATATTGGGTGCTACATGCTGTGTTTCACTACTGACAGGACACTGACTTGTAAAGGAAAAGCAGACAGGATATTAATTCAGGAGAAAATGTTCAGTGGAACATTCAGGCTGGATCCTTGGCTGTTGTTGCTCAGGGTGGTGACCCATCAGTCATGCTGTTGACACCAGCTGGGGATGCAGGCCTGCAGCTCTTGGAGGTCTTTGGCTGCCGCTTTTCTACATAATGGCCTGTATAGCAATGTGAGATTTTTGTATTCAGAACGAATTTTCAAGGAAAGTGAAAAGGATGTGGGATGGCAGGCCCAAACCACCAGTTTCATAGAGCTTTTACATTTTTACTGCTTATATATAGAGCTGAAGAGAATGGCATTTGAAATGCTTTGTGCTTTACTCAGTTACACCTTCCCCTTTCTGTTTCCCTTTCCCTTTTCACTTTCCCTTTCCTGAAAGAGAAGAAGCTGAACAGGATCTGCGTGCTGACAGGAAAAGAAATACAGCATTTGTAGGTCCAGTGGATCTGAGGGAGATAGGGATTTTGAATTTGTTTCTAAATTAGATAAATTCAATGGATGAAACAGATCTTTAAATTTTATATTCAAGTAAGCTATGTATTCATTGATACGAAATGAAGGATATGATATGTAGGTAAGGAGAAACAGGGATTTAACTTCTTGACTGGTGTCTGTATCTATAACTCTGTCTCTGAAAGTAGGCTGATGTCAAGTCAAACGAGCAAGCAAAAAGAAAAAATCGAATTCAAACTTTAAATGAACATTTAAACTAGTGGGGGAAGAGGGTGACGGAAGGAGAGCAAACAAATCCCCATAATGTTGAAAAGGTTTTATCTAGCTGATTACCCTGGTTTTGGTCATGGTTGCTCGGGGATGCTTAGAGAGAGTATAAGAAAAAAGGAGGAACAAGACAGGATATTTTAATCAGCTCCTCCAATTAATAGTTTAAGGTCTTCCCCTGTAAAGTCTTCAAGTAAAATATCATTTATAAGAAATGCTGGGGTACCTTGCTCTCATTTGATTTGTGTAATCCCTTTTTGAACCTGCATATATTTCAGCATCCACAAAACTCTGTGGCAATGAATTCCAGAATTTAATTAAATGTTTTGTGGAAAAGTACTTCACTATATTGGTTTTCAGTCTGCAGACTAAATAACCTCTAGCATTTTTAATCTTAAGAAAAATGAATAATGATCCTCTATTCACCTTTCCTATCCCATACTGGTGTTCAGGGGATGCTATTGTTCCACTCTCTTCACTCCCAGGACTGTGGTCCCTACTAACTGATCTTTTCTAAAGTGTTTTTTTTTTTTCCTAGGTCATTTTAAATTCTCACTAAAAGGACACAGCTCAGATCATGGCCATTTTGGATGGAATTTGTGCATATCCTTTAGTTTTACACTGCAGAGCTCTAAGCCTCAATACTCTTAAGCGTAAAAATGTGCTTTTACCATCCCATATTTGTTAAATTTTGGACCTCTGGCTAGTGAAAGCAATGCAGCTTGTGCCACACTGAGGTGACACTCCTAGTTTATGTGTCATGAGCTCTGCCAAGGAGTTGATCCATGTGGGGGGACACCACTTGCAATTTCAGTCATGCTGCACACTGCAGTCGGTCCTGGTGGCGTGGTGCAGATGGATGGCTAGGAGGGCTAATGTCTGTGAACTGCCTGCTGGAAGGTGTTGGCCACAAGTGGCCTCTGTGTTTGAAGGTGTTTTCCAGAAGTGGCCACTCCCTCCAGGATAGACAACAGCTGCATGGACAGGTCATTTCCAGGGGTTTATGTGGAGCACTGCAGCCTCTGCACTTACACTCATGCTCCTGTTCTCCAGATAAGATTCTTGATTCATTTGATCCTGTCAATATACAAATGTATTTCATTTCCACCCCCTCTCTGCATCAAGCTGAAAGCAGCAGTAATTTAAGTGTGCCTGATATTACAAGAACATTTGCAGGATAATGTTCACATCACTGCTGTTGATACTTAGATGGCTGTTCTTTTTCACTGTGTACTTTAACTCCGTACTTGGCAGGGAAAGCATATTCATGCAAGAGGGATTGAGAGAGCCCTTCTAGTTTAAATATGTAGAGACTGGGGGAGAAAAATCCTCCAAGGGAGTTAGTTTAACTGCAGAACAACTGGTCATATCTTCTACTTGGATTCTGTTATCAGTGTATTTCTTAATACACAAGGACATTTTTTTTTTTTTTGGCTAAAAAAGTGTGATTAGTAGATCCTAATCAGATACAGTATGAGAAACCTCAATTAGATGCGTTTTCCATGTAATAAAACCAATAAAAAACCCCACTTAAAGACGCCAGCACCATTATCATGAACAATGAGTCAATTTCTCCTGCAGTATTTTAAGCGTGTAGCTGTAACTTCAGAATAATTTTCTCCACCAACAAGCATATATCCAGGGCTGTTTGGGATTACTTTGATTATCATACTGTAAGATCAATTCTAAATGTAGGCACTGAAGCCTGAATAATTTATTTTCTAGCCCATTAGAACAATTTGGAGGATCTAATTCCATAGGCAGCTTTTTTTTGCCAGGAGAGCAAGTGCACATGTGTGTGTATCTCTTGGGGAAGAAGAGACAGATAATCTCTGCTTTTAGAGTAAGACACCTGCTGTACTGCTTGACTCTGCTCTATAAATGCCTGTGAGCAATTTGTCTTGAGCAGAATATTCTGCTACTTCCACAGCCAATTGCAAAGTCCAGGGTTTGCAAAAAACCCATTGCTTGTGTCCTTTCCTCACAGTTCTGCAGCTCAGGCACAGATGTACCAAACAGCCCGTTCAGGATTTACACTGAGGTCTTTCCTGGAGCAAACACCTGACTCAAATATCCTGTGTCTTAGGGCTGTGACAGTATTCCTTCTGGTGTCCCACTGTTTTGACCTTAGAATAAAAGACTTTGCAAAAAAAAATACAATATTTATTGGGGGGAAGAAAAAGTTAGAGAGGGCTGCATTTTGTTTCAGGTTTTGCCATGAGCTGCCTTGCTTGCAAGAGAACAGATTATCATGAAAAATTAGGCAAATAATATGTTAAACATTTCACAAAGGAATTTTTAAAAATGCTGTTGTCAGTAGCCTGGCATTTTTGAAGGAGACTTTTTAAAAAAAATTTAAAGCCAACTCTGCACTTAGCAAATGTAGTTAACACAGACTCTCATTTGGCTGCCAATAGATCAGGTTCAAGCCTGACTTCTCTCTAATCTTTTTGTCTTAATGATTTCTCTTCTAACAGTGACAGCATCACTGTTTGTGCAGAAGCCCCCAAATTGTCAAAAGTAGCCCTGTTAATGGTTTTGTTTAATTTCACATATCAACAAGCCCAGAAAACTGTCAAAACTTATCATTTCCTCACTATGCTTCTGACACTCTTTGACACAAAAAAAGGGGCTGGGGGTTGGGGATAGGGATAAGGAGAGAAAAAGTGGAGGAGAAGGAACAGCGTAAATAACAATTTAAAATTATCCAAGCCTTAGATACCAAGAAGAGGAAGTAAAAACAGACATGCAGCATAGAACCAACTACAACTGTTTTCTCTTGACTCTGATCCAGAATAAGTAAATATGATGCCTCTAATCCCTGGGTCTCAGACTGGGAATTACTTTGCAGTTCAGTTCAGAATGGAGGGCAGAGGGGATGAGGAGCAAGTTTTTGGATGTTCTGCCATAGGAAACATTCGGATATTGTTGGAAAGGCTCCTGTGGCTGTCTTGGTGGGTCTTGATTCTTTAAACATTTCCTTAACCAGGCGCTTGAGTGCTAAAAGGCCACTGGATGGAAACTTGCAGGGGTGCTTTGCTCCTTGAGGAAAAAGGGGGCTTTAAAGAGCAGTTTAGTCTAGAGCTAAGGACAGCCTCTGTTTCCTGGGTGTGCCTGGTCTGACAGCTTAGTAAATTTATTTGAGGATCATGAGTAGATATTCTGGTGTGGGAAAAGAACAGAGCTGAACTAAGGTGGAGCAGTCTTCAGTGATATGTGCTGACATTATGAAATCCGGTTTGAGCCAGGTGGTTTTATGTTCAAAGAATTCCTTTGTCATTTCAGGTTTGGTCAGTCAACCTAAGGAAGAGCTGTTCATTATCTCTTCAAAAATAGGAATATAATGAGCTGCTGGAGAGCAGAGTATCTCTGAATCCAGGGCAGTGTAGTGAGATACTCCTGCTGGACAACTGACCTGAAATACTCATCTCTGATCTAAATGGCTACAGCCCCAGTCATGGCATTTTGCATGAACTTTGCCCTGGTTTTCTGATGTTTCATGCCACTGGTGAATTTCCAGTTTTTGCAAATAAGAGTGACTTTGGAGTCAGAAGATGCTGAATTCAAACATCTAGGAAACAGTATGTCAAGCGTTAAGCATTGTGCATCATAAAGAATTTAGGGGATGATCGAGGAGCAGGCAAGCAGGTGTTGCCTTTACAGCATGCTCAGTGAGACCCACCTCCTGGAATACGAGCGATGGTTGTAGGTGTTGGTACCACTCAAAGCAGTGTAGCAGCACGGGGAGCATGAAAGGGGATGAAATAAGCTGCCTCTTATTGGTGCTGGTGAGTTGCTTCAGAACAAAGAACTGAAGATAAGAGCTAAATGTATTGCAAGGTCATGGCTCTGCTGCTCTTGGGCATCCACCTTCGTTAGGCTTGATTGGGCTGTTTGAGCAGCCTGCCCGTGCCTGCAGCTCTGAGGCTGATCTTGAGGCAAACATCCAGCAAGCTGAAGAGGCAGAAGTGCACTTCTGCTTTTCATCCCATTCCTCAGCCAGTTTAGTGCTATTCCTGGCTGCATTTCAGCACTCTGACCAGTTTGGTTTTAGCTTAGGTGTTTGTGACATCTTTTTTGATGCTGTTCTGTTCAGTAGACCTTCAGAGTTTTATTCTCTCTTTAGGGAATTTGTTCCTATAGAATTCCATTTTGTTTTCCTTGGATTGTGATGATAGCTTTTCTTTATATCCCCTCCCTTAGCCTAAATGATTTTCTGTGGGTTACCTTCTCTAAGTATTCTTCCTCCTCTTCTCCCTTGGTTATTCTTTAATCATTTTGGACAGTGTTAACGACCGTGCTCTGTAAGTGGGAATAAAGGGGATGTATTTCCAGTGTGTATGGTCAGGGCATGGACTGCCCCTCCCTGGCACTTGTAAGAGGGTACTTGAGAAAGGTTCAATACGGTACTGTGAGATGTCTGGAATAGGCAAAAGACTCCTAAATGAGGCAATTTGAGTCCCTGTGTCTTGAAGTTTGCTTTCTCTCGGTGGAGACACACAGGTTGGTGCAGCTGAGGTACGCTGTAGTGAGGTATAGTTTGGTTCCTCAGCTCGGAACAAAGCAGACTGGTTTGCAGCTGGGGTGAGGAATGCTGCCTTAAAACTCAGCTGCTTTTATTGTCCATTATTTGGGGAGGAATTCAGTGGCATTAAGAGACAACCTTAGTAATTAGTGTAAGAAATTGCTCTGGCTTTTGTGTTTCTCCTCTGTGTTTAATTTCTGAGGTTTAGCTCTGCCCCAGAATTAGCTCTATCTTTTTCCTTCCTTGGATCATGAGCTGCCTTATGTTCATCTACTTTGTGCAGGTATTTAGTGGATATGCTCCTGCATATGTCTGGCTTACTGCTCTATGAACACAATTTCTTTCCAAGCCTTTAATTGATTTGGATAATAAAGTGCAATTATAAACTCAATAAAAATTGGTTATTTTAAAGGGAGAGCAGGAAAGAAAGAAACCTAAGTGATGCTGTGCTGTGTGACTAAATAATAATGCAAAATCCTGTTTGCCTTACACTCTAAATGCTCTCATGCTTCCAGGAGAGGCTTGACCTTAGGAGGGAAGTAACTAAGAAGTATGAGGTGTCCTGCCAGGGGCATGCTCTGGCAGGGCTTGTTTATGGCATGTGTCAGGGATGAGAGACGGTGCATTGGGATGGGAAGAATGGGGAATCAAAAATGCTTCAACCATTATGGGCAGTTCTCTAAGGTACCTAAATAGGACAGGGATATTTTTCAATCCCATCGAGAGCTGACCCTTTGGGAATTTATCCTTTACTCAGTGTCTGCTTTTTCACTAGAGAGCAAAACACCTGGTATCTGCAGTTGTGTCTTTGATTTAGGAAATCTGTGATTTTTTGAGTTTTGCATCTTACTGATGACTTCCCTATAATTTTTTTTTCTTTCCCCTTTGTTTTTCCTACTGAAAGTGTCATAGGGAGAGATCATTTCTCATTAGGTGTGATTGCTGGTTTGCTCCACTGCTGTATTGACATGATTTCATGTCTGGCGTTGCGTGGATACAATAACTGAGTTTCTTTGTTTCTCTTTGTTTTCCCAGTTGGGAGGCTGTGGAATCCTTGGTGTAGGCATCTGGCTGGCTGTTACCCAAGGGAACTTTGCCACCCTCTCCTCTTCTTTCCCGTCCCTGTCAGCTGCCAACCTACTGATCGTCACAGGGACGTTTGTCATGATCATTGGCTTCGTGGGCTGCATAGGTGCCATCAAAGAAAACAAGTGCCTCCTGCTGAGTGTGAGTATTGAGCTGCTGCAGTGTTTTCTGTCTTGTGATGCTGGTGCTATTGCAATGCATGCTGCAGTGACCTGTATCTCAACAGAAGCTGCCCTTTTGACACAGATGAGACATGAGTCGTGTGTGAAAGGCTTTGATAATGGCTCCAAGGAGCTGCCAGGTCATTCCTGACTATGCTGTCTGTGGAGGATGAGACCTGCAGGAAGGGGATTGTTAGTGGTGGTGTAAGTTTCCTTGAACTCTTCAGAGAACAGGAAGAGTTTTGTGAAGACATCTTTTGTAGTGTATCTTTACATTATTTTTCGCTCAGCTTTGATAGCAATCCACTCCCAAATGTTTGCCCTGGTGGGACTGATTATCTGAAGTCCTGGGTAGAAACATCAATGCAGGCAGGAAACAGGTTGATTCTGAAGTGGTTGATTCTGGTTTAAATTGAAAATTAAGACCTTCAGGTTTGACAGTGCTGGTTTTTCCAAGCATTAACTCTCCAAAAGCTGAGATGTCAGTAAGCAAAGGTACCAGCACGAGGAGACTGCTGTGAAATCAAAGATTAATTAGGTGCCAGTTGTCCATGATTTCACAGAAGCTTGAGCCACATCCCTGGTGTATTTTATCAAAATGCGGTTTGATGCCACTCAGAGGAGAAATTTAGGAGCAGTGAATACCTTCTGTAGTTGGTGTTAGTGTGTATTTTGCATCCTGTTCAGCTGAGGACCAGGAAGTGAGGTGGTCTTGCTGCTCAAGTCAGGGACTTCACCGTGGGGTTTGGCAAACCTCAGAGTGAAGAGGAGCTGTCGTTCAGCTAATCATCTAGTGATGCCTCTGTAAAAGGCTGTTCCTTACTATACCTCACATATTAATTTTTTCCCCAGGCACTACAGAATGAGTTAAGGCACACAAGGCCACAGATCTCTTAAGTGACTGGGATTCCAAGCCTCAATAGAGGACTCTTTCCAGGCCCTTGCTTAATCAGTTGTTTCTGCTGATTTTTAGGCAGTCAGAACTAGTCAATCTAGGCTAGTAAAGGCTGTGTATGTGCCTTGAAACTAAAATGGACAATATAAATGGAAATTAAGGCATTTATGTTAGTGAAAATCTAAACTGGGAAGCCAGAAGTCAGAATCTGAAGCTGAAAGCCCTTGACATTTTTAACAGTTCTATAAATGCACACTTTGTGGAGGAAGTGTGTGCCCAGACAGATTTAATGGATTGCAGCTTCAATGCCAATACAGCAGGAGCCCACAGGGTGCAAAGTCTAATGCTTATATGTGCGAAAATAATCACATGCTTTGTGCTTTCCTGAAGGCCTAGTCCAGGTGTGACAGCAGTGAGCAGTGCCTGCTTGTGTGTCAGGATCAGGTCAGGGTCTGGCAGTCAGTCCTCAGTACTGGAAGAGTTTAAGGCTTTTCTCTCTTGTGGTTCTTTGTCCCTCATCTGTCCTTTTGGCAAGGGCAGAGACTCCCTTGATCAGCCATCATTGCCCGGGTAGGGTGGGTGCACTCAGCCACCCCCAGCTGGGCATCCATGGGAGATGGAAATGCAGGTACTGCTGCTCCTGACACAGTACACAGCACTCAGAATCCAGTGTCCTTCAGGGCATGATGTAAGGACTGTACTTGATGGATCAAGTTAAGTAATGCAAAGGAATCCAAATTCATTTAGGAACTCTCTGCACAGGAGAATGGGGAAGCTTGATCTGATTTGGTACTTGCATTTCACCCTGTCTGCCTGTCCTTACCTTTCTGTACTGTAGCTATTCAATGTGGCCTCTATTTTACTCAATTTTCTTCAAAATTGAGTTATGTTAGAGCTGATTATACCTAGTTAATTCTGAATAAACCTGGCTGTAGAGGATTGAAATACAGTTTCATTAGTCCACATTGAATTCAGTTTTTATTTGGTCTAGAGTAACTTTCCACATTGCATTGCATTAGTACTTTATCAGTGAATACCAGTGAGATTTTTGAGCTCTTGAGTTGTTTTGTTGTGCCTATGTCTTTGGAAGAGAAATGGATGGTGGTAGCAGCTGCTATTTATGGGAGCAAAGCCTTATCATGCAGGTTTGTCCTTGGTCTTCCTTTCCCCAGATTGCTGGATCTGTTTGACCTGTGTTTGAAATAGTGTTTTCAAGTTTAGGGCTGGGGCATTTGGTTTTGGCCAGCTCCTGTTTTTCTAGGTAACAAAACAAATGCTTGAATAAAATTGCTGAATATCAAGCCAGGGCTGCTCTTAGAGTGTGTGGTTGCTACATCCCTTCGTCCTTTTCTTATTGCACAGGTGTTTCCAACACTGTGTTCTGCCACAATGAAAATTATCTCTTCCCAGAATTCCTCTGGGTTTTTAAAACATCCCTGAAAATGTTATGTCTGCTTTTTTAAGAGGAATGTTTTTGTTGCAGCTGGCTTGCAATAGGATTTACCATCTAAATTGTAAAGGGAAAGCTCCTAAGTGTTCCCAGCCTTGTGTGTCTGTGTCACACACAGTGTTTAACAATTGCTCCCAGATCAAGTCCTTACACTCCTCCCAACATCTCCCTGGCCACCATTTAACTTCTGGCCTTGGTCCTGGTGGTAGCTACGGTTGCTTTTGGAACTGAATTTATGTCTCCAGAAGGCATGGCCACAAATGTGACAGCCACTCCTGGAGTAAGTTGTCTAGCTTGTGTGTGATGCAGTTGCCATATCTCCCTGTGAAGCATTTGCTTTAGCTAACTTTTTGTAATGTTTTTATTCCATTTGGAAATAGGAGCTTTGAAAGTAGAAATGGAGAAACTGAAGTCTGTTTGCACAGGTGTTTAAGAGGGAAAGATGGAGGCTGCTTTGTTGTGTTGCACTAGTCCCTGGATAATGCATTTGGGTAATTCATCCTCGCCTCCTGATATTTGTTGAGCTCCAACACTAGAATCCCAGGATGATTTGATTTGGAAAGGACCTTAAGGATCATGTGATTCCAACTCCCCTGACATAAGTAGGGACACCTTTCACTAGACCAGGTTTACTCAGAGCACTAAACAAACTTAGGAAACTGGGATAGACAGGAGTTAGACAAGGTCTGCAAGCAGTTGTAACAGATTTGTGATGGGCTTAGAAGCATGGAAAAGTTATTAATGGAAATGCTAAGAAAAGGAAAGCAAGAAGTAGAAGCCAGAATGTTGCAAAGGTTGCGTGTTTCAGCAGTCTGTATACAATAGTCTGATGAAGTGAGGCTTGGAGTGGACAAAAAAAAGAGAAAGTGGAATAAACCAAGCTGGGGGAACACCTAGGGATGTTAACATGGTGGATTGGCAGATACTTATGTTATATCCTACCTATGTGAGATGAGACATGACTCCATTGAGCAAAACATTGCTGTGTATGTGAGTGAGTAGCAGTTTTCACTGACCTCCCCTTTTCTGTGGCTCCACACAGTAGGACAGAAAGCCTGGGATGTTAGATATGACCACAGTACTAAAGATGATGTAAAGATGAATGCTCTGTCTGTACTGTATGCCTGTTGCAGCACACTCTGAAATCACATCTTTAAGATCTCCTTGAAGACACTTGTGGCACGTTAAGCCCACAAACTACATGGTCATGCCTGGTTTAACCAAGAGCAATTTGGACCTCAGCTTGCCCATATATCCCATAGTGCACCTCATCCTCATGTGGGGATTTTGGGAGTCTGATCTGCAAGGACTGGAAAGACAAATTTCCCAATACAAATTTCCCACACAACAGGAGCACTTCTTGCTCTGCTTGCCAA
Source organism: Rhabdornis inornatus (assembly GCA_013397075.1). Taxonomy (NCBI): domain Eukaryota; kingdom Metazoa; phylum Chordata; class Aves; order Passeriformes; family Rhabdornithidae; genus Rhabdornis; species Rhabdornis inornatus. The sequence continues at coordinate 239,475 of VWZS01006230.1, read as the reverse complement.
GAGCAGAAGAAAGAGGAAAGCCTGTGGCAGTTACCAGCTGAGGGGATGTGCTGCTGTTATTGGGGTGGGCAGTTGGGAGGAAGACACAGGAGATACTGCAGGAGGCATGGAGCACTGTGGGGATCCTAAAATGACCTGGGGGGAAGCAGGACAAGCTCAGGCCACCTGCATTGGAGGAGCAGAAGTTTATGTGACGGTACACACAGGATGTTTGTGGAAGGCCTTGCCTTGGGAACAGTGCTACTGTTTGATGATGTGACAAGGAATGAGATTGCCCACAGAGTTTGCTTGAGTGAATGAAAAGTGAGCAGTATCAGAGAGACATTTCAGCCTATTTATATTTGATACACTAAGATGCAGAGCAGATGAGATTCTGATCATGTATCTTTGTGTTCTGCACATATGACATTTGCGTTGGGCTGTCAGAGCACACCTGTAAGCTCTTTGGTATTAGGCTGCTGTGGTGTTAGGTGTGAATGTTAGTAGTTTCTTACCTCTGCCATTTGCCAATGACTTTTGAAAGGAGGGAGAACAGACCAAGTGTTTTGAGAAGTAGAGGACAGATGGGGAAAGGAGATCAAAAGCAGAAGTAAAGTTCAGTTTGTAAATGAGATTTTTAGCACAGCTGTGTGCAGTAGTCAGGAGGATCCACATTAAGTCTCTGAATTGGGAGTTTAGATAGTCTAAAGCTTCACAGATTTACTGACTTGAAAGGAATTACCTGGTGTCCACTGCAGATATTCTTTACTCAGTAGCAATATATAGTCAGGAAAATGTAAAGTCAGTGCTTCCTTAATCTCTTAAGAAACAGGCCCATTCCTATTTCTCTGCACTCAGAGGAATAGAATAATATGAAAATCTAAAAGTGTAAAGAAAAAAAATAAAAGGAAACCTCAACCATTCTATGCATTCTTCAAAAATACATAGATGGGGTGAATTTTACAGCTGTCATTCTAAGATGTCAGTGAACAAAGAATGGGTATTTGCACGGATTCTTATTTGCTCCAGCTACAATGTGAAAGAAAAACTTTTCCATTATTAGATTTCCCTAGGGAAATCAAAGCAATGGGCATTCTTGAGATAAGTGTGCAACCTGGTATATATAATCTTACATCTGAATATAGATGCAAATTGTTGAATGAAGTAGGCAAACAGTGCTTTCCTGCTTCAGTAAGGCTTGTTTAACTTTTCTGTGAGTATTGTTCCTCAAGACTGTAAGACTGAAGTCCCTCTGCTACAAGCTCAGCTGTAGTTAGAAAATGGCAGCTTTGTTCTGAGGGGTTGGGTCAGTGTCCTGAACCAGTGACAGAGATAATAAGCCAGGAGTTTGACTTGAGAAGGTTAATTTATGGACTTCCATTGATGTTCTTTCATAGGTATTTGCTCCTGCATTGCTGGATCATGTAGCTGTACTGCAAATCTCTCTGGGTTATCTTGATACAAAATTAGGAATCCATCTTTGCTGATTATCCCTTTAGAATTGCAATACACTCCTGATGTGCATGAGAGCTGTTAGCCATATCCATCATCTTTGTGAATTTTAACAAAATGTTTGGCTTTTGTGCTCTTAACCCCACTGCACTGCGTGTGCTTTCCTGCTGAGGGCAGGTCCTGCAGGAGCTGAGGCACCACTTTGCTCTGCCACTCAAACACAATCAGTTGTGGTGGTTTGATCATGGTGCTGACTTCAGGCAGGTACTGTATGTACACCTGAACAGACCATTTCTCTGTGCTAAAGAGATTTATGCCTGATTAAGTACTTCAGTGCTCAAATGTTGACCTAGCTGATCCTTAAGGGTCTGTGTAAACGTTATCTTTTAGGTTAATTGCTTAAGACCTATGTTTGAGGAGCTAAATTTGCCTGAATTCTCTGCCTTTTGTACATGTTTAGCAGATATCTGTATTTGTATGCTTGCCCTGAAAAAGGTCATTCATTATTCCATGGATAGTCCAGGTTAAAATCTCAGCTCCAGACGTTAAATCACGATGAGTTCTGTAATTTATTACCTGTATTGCAGTATCCCCTGCAGGCAGCCCATGAGGATGCTCATTCTGTATCAAACTCCTGGGTAGCAGAGGTACCTGACCAGTAGAGCTTACCATCTAATTAGATAAGACAAATGGAAAATATTATTATCCTCGTTAGACAGGGAGCTGCAGCAAAGTGAAACTAAGTGCCTTGCGTAGGGTGCACTGGGAGATTGTAGAGAGCCATGAAGCAAACCCAAATTGTCTAAATCTCAACTCAGTGCCTTCATCATCTTTCTGTGATTACATCAGAACATATCTAGCCATCCTGTGTGCTTCAGTGACCTTTAAAAAGCATTTCCTCGATGTTTCCATAATAGTAATGACAATTTTGATTTCTTTTATCATATGTATTGTGTCCAAATGAAAAATGAATATCTCAAAGCAAAATTATTTGTCATTTTTTTTGTTTTGCTGAAAGTAATAATTGGCAGACTTAGCTGTTTTCCTCTGTAGGCTCTCCCAGCTGAGCTGATCAGCCTAATTGCAACACTGCCTTCAGTTAAATGTGAAACAGAACATTTAGAGAAGCTGCTAGAAAGGATCTGTGAACGTGGTCTAGTGTGTATGTTTTTGCAAATAGGGACTTACTTTTGGTCCAGGAGATCATAGGAATACTGATAAAAAACAGTATGGGGCCCTATGTGAAGGAAAGATTTTAATCTCCATTTGGTTGTTACAGCACATATGTATAGATACCACGTTTTCAGACACTTGAAATTTAAATAATAATCCATGTCCTAGAAGGAAATAAGATTCATAGGCAGTTCTTTATTTCACCCTTAGGTTTTGTGGCACTTTTTTTCCCCTCCAGTGATTTGGTAGTAAGAGCACATTCTTCTGCTCTGGTTGGGATGCAGCATGGCAAATAATCCAGTCAAAAGAGGTGGAGGATGAGGGGATCCTTCTCCACACATTACCCACACAAGAATAAATTAGAAAGGGGAAAGGGCTTGAAACGGACAAAATGCTGATTCCTGTGTCATTATCAAAAGCCAGCTGCTTTCTTATAAAGCACCATGGTTGGGTATGTTTCATCACATCAAGGATTAACAAAAATTTGTTAATTAACAAAATGGCTTAAATACACCCACTTCCACTTATTCTGATGCATCCTGATTTGTGGATAACCCTGATTTTTTTTTTTTGTATAAAAGCTGAAACGATGGTTAATGAGAAGGGAAAGGAAAGTAATCATTAACAGGCAGATCTGTGTGTTCAGTTTAATTTAAATGATAAACTTCGTGTTAATAAGCAAGTAGTTCATCACAGCTGCTGGAATGAATAAAATCAGAATTAAAACTTGATATTAGGTCAGGATCAGCTGTGGAATGCACTGATGCTATATACATATCTGTGTGACTATCCAGACATCAAAAGATTCTCATTTATGGAATAGTCCAAGGGGAAAATAAGTGCCCATGGTGTTTTGTACTGTGCTGTTGAGAGTTTTCTGAACTCAAGCCAGCTCATCTGTAAGTGAAACATCCATAAAGAAAATAAGGAAAAAGTTAATGAGTAGGAAGAAAAGGAAACTAAAAAGCCCTACTGTTTTCAATAGTATCACTGGATCCAGACAGCTGACAGTTGAAACTTCATTGGTGACAGGGAATTTATTTCAAAGCAACTAAATGAGAAAGAAACAGCCTGTAAATGACTTCATCTCAGTAATTTAATGCTACAGATCAAGCAGTAGATTCTCATTCCAGTTTAGCACATGAGCTGGTGTTTTAGCAGTCAAACTAGCAAAATCAGGGAAGTGCTGGCTGCAGTCACAGCAGCAAGCGAGTAATGCAGAGACCAGACAGATGCCATACATCCAGCCTGAGAGCATTATACACAATGTATATCACTTCTCTGTGTGCTGCTGTGTTGCATGTGAAGTTCCAACTTGCTGCCTGCTTGGACTGTAAGTACTGAGCACCAATCTCCCCTCGTTTGGTTTTCTCTATTATGAAGAATCTGCTCCTCCTTGTCTTTCAGTTTTTAGCTTCTCCTGCTTGGCTGGTACTGAAACTCGTGAGAGGATGGAACCTGTCTGAGTCCTCCCGTTCCTCCCTTCTTTTCTTCAGCTCTGGGAGCCCTTAATCAAAGGATCTGGGAACTGAGGAGAGAAAGAATAAAGTTTCCTTCCCTCCTGGTTTTAGACTTGACCCTAGGGTCAGTGTGTAGGAAGGGCTTACCTCATAGGGTATATTTAATTTTCTGATACAGACTGATGCAATACCACTAATGCCTGATGAGATTTGAGTTGCAGAATCACACAATACTGAGTTGGAAGGGAGCCATAAGAGTTATTGAGTTCTACTACCTGCTCCTTGCAGGACTACCTAATTAAACTAAACCATACAACTAGGAGTATCATCCAGAAACTCCTTGGACTCTGACCAGCTCCCCTGGGGAGCCTGTTAGGTCAGGGAAGAACGTTTTCCTAATGTCCCCATTTCTTTTTGTAGTGCCAAGACACTGCTTTATGGCCATCATGCAGTGTGGCAGCACCATGTGCAGGAGTCAGGGGAGCTGTACTGATTTAGATCAGCTGAAGGTTTAATCTGTTTGTCTAAATGGCTATCAGGGTTTGAGTTCCTAACTCCTTGTTGGTTAAAGTCCATTAGCAATATCAGCTTCTCTGACAGTCTGTGCAGGCTCAAGTTCTCCTGTCACCTACAAAGTGTCCCTTCTCCCATCTTTTGTCTCAGCATTTAACCAACTTTTCATGTGCCAGAGGTTCTTCAAAAGAAGCCTGGCTCTGAGCCATTTCCAAATCCAAACCTAGGATCATTTGCAAGAGCTGAAAGACAACAGAATTACTCCTATTTTGAAAGTAAATTACAGGTAACCTGTGTGTGCCTTGCCAGCCCAGACATTCATGTCACTTTTGAGCATAACATTTGATATATCTTTTTTCCCTGATAGTAAGATTACCTCCTTGGATAGAAAGCAATAGGCTTAGTAAAGCAGCGTGTGTGCTTTTATTCCCAGTCATTCTTTTGTTATTTTTAACCACCTTAGTAAAGCAACCTAAATTGAAGAGCAAGATTGACTTCTTTCTCTGTAAGTAGTAGAATTACCTGAACCTCAGAAAAATGTAACTCTGGAGTTAAAGAAATGGAGGCTAGTTTGTGTAAATCACTGATACTACAAAAGGTACAGCCAGAGTTGATTTGATGTTACAGATATTTCAGACCCTTGGTATTACCAGCTAAAAGGAAAAATTAGGGAGGCCACACTGCCTGCTTCTTAATTTTTTAAGCTACTACAAGACTGACATACGTGCATCTGATGCAGCTGCTTCTGTGTAGCTCATTTGAGAACCCCAAACTGGGGGTAAAACCAGCAGTAGAATTTAAATACAGACAAAATACCCTGCCTTGTCATTTATTTTCTCCTTGCCCATCTTCTTCTCACCATCTCTTTCACTCACACATACATCACAGTTTCTAGGCACTGTTTAGACACTCCTAGAAATAAGAACGTTGCATGGCATTACCACAGATGGAGTAGGTTGGATTAAAGCCAAGCCAGAGCCTTCTAGTTGTGTTGACTGTATCCCTTACCTGTGTTAGATGGACTCAGGCAGCTGCTTTGTCATGAGTGGAGTGGCACAGGGACTTGACAGAGCTACTCTGATGTTTTATATTCTTCTTCAGCCACTCATACTTCACAAGTAAGATGAGTTTCTCTCCTGACTGGTATAAAATCACACCAGATCATGTCACACCTTTGCATTATGTTTGCAGAAGAAATGAAGCAACCCTTATGAAAGTCAAAGGCCAGCAAGGCTTTTATTAGCACTAAGGAACCTGTGATCTGCTAAAGGGCCTACACCCACCCTCTGTTGTGATAGGAGAGTGATACCTGGCTAACATTTGATGACACTTCATTGATTTTGAGTCAGTTTTTGTAGAACGTGAAAAAATACTAGAGATGCCATAAAATACCACTTAAAATTCTTTGATGCATAGTATGGGAATATCAAGTCTCTCAGCTCTCACTAATGCAGTGAGACTGGATGATTCCGACTGAAAGCAGTAATGAGACTAAAATGAAACACTGTTAATGTGTTACGGCTGCATATGTTGTATATTTTCCCAGAAATAATTACTGCAGATTTCTTTGAGCTTTATTGATCAGCAGGAGTTTTTGCACATTCATAAAATATATAGTCCAAACATAAACAGAGCTGTGCTATATATCCAGCAGGCATAAGGCATGAAAGGCTTTGTCACAATCATAATGAATTAGCCATTAAGGCTTTCAGAGAATAATAGCTGATGAACCAAATTTAGATACATGACGTCTTCATAATGGAGTTTCTGTTCGGAAGTTTGCTCATGTACATTACTGCCTTTTTACAGTTTATGAGCAAACTTATCATTTTTATGCTGAAAAAAAATGATTGTGAGACTAAAGAGATTTACTTCCAAGGAAGTACTTAAAGAGCTAAATATGCACAACATGGGAGAGAGAGGGCTCAGATGGGACATAAATCTACAAATATTCAAGGAGTATAAATGCTGTGGACAGAAAGGAAGCATTTGTGGTGCTGCAAAGGGCAGTAAGTAGGAGCAAATGCATGGAACTGATCAAAGGAGCGTTCAGACCGAGTGTCAGCAAAACCTTTGGTACTGGGATGTGTAATCAGAATGCACTGTGATGGGAATTGGTAGAAACAAACTGCCCTTTCCCTTTTGCTCTGGAGTTCATGTAGTAGATTAGTACACTGGGATTTTGTTGACAATAATTCTAGTTATTGTTGCAGTCTGGGCACTGTCCTGTCATTTCTTGTTCACTACTCTGTCTTTTTCTGTACAAGTCTTCCAGGCTGCAGAGGAAGTCACTTCTAAGTGCAATTCCCATGGCACTTTTTCTTCTGTTCTCCTCTCCTTGCTCAGTACCTCAGAAAAGAAAATCAAAAGAATTTTTTTTAAATAAGAGAATCTTTCATAATGTTCCTACTTCCTATTAATATATCAGATCAAGATGCCTTCAGGGAATTGTGTTAAATCAAACTTCTTGTGAGAACTAGTGATACATTGAACACTTTTGCTTTCAAAAGTGGAAGAAAGTTTTGCTGGGTTTTTTTTGAGTGCTGACAAAATCTGTACCATATGAGTTTTTATTCTGTAAAAGTCAAGTAGCAATATGTTATTAAAAAGCTATTCTGGGAAGTCTGAAAATGCTTGAGGATGAACTTCATATTATTCTGTTTACAAAGCTAGATCCAACAATGGCAAAAAATGCAGGACCTTTATGAAGAGTGGGTGGTTCTCCAGTACCTGGAGTTCTTTTTTCAGTATCTCAGTGGCAATGCTGGCATTGATTCAGGCATTTTTTAGGTGGCTTGAATTTTTCCGAGGTGTGGAATATGCGGTAAATTTGGCAATAGTTTATAGCATTCAGAACCTCTGACAGTGTTACATCTTCTGGTGCTCAGCTAATTCAGCAAAGTTTGTTGATGCATCTGTCATCATAATTAGGTTGGGCATGGAGATGCTACACTTCTGCAGGAAGAGAAGAGATTTTAGCAATGCCAACCATGGTAATGAGACATCATCACTCAATCCATTAAATGATATTTAAATATAAATAATATAATCCATTAAAAATAATAGAAAAATTACAAAGCATATTAAATTTGAGGAAAATTTTAAATTTTCAGGCAGTGTGGTACAGTGTAGCTCCTATGAAATACATTAAGTTCTTCTGAATTTAAAATGGAGCTCTGTGAATTTCTAGGTGTCCTGGTTTCAGCAGGGATAGAGCTCATTTTCTTTCCATTACAGTAGGTAAAGGTTTGACATCATTTATTCAGAAAGGACAGATACTATTTACACCTTCAGTATTAAATACAGGATGAGAAAAGAAGGGAAGGATGTGTCCAGGATGTGAGATTACCTTTGACAGCATTTCTGTTCATATCAAATTACAATCTAAAAACCAAGCTAAGATATTTCAAATGTACCTTTGTCTCAGATCAGAATAAAATGATAAATGTAATAATTGGGTCTTTGTGGACCATACCAAGCACCACATTCCTTTACATTTCTTGACATGGAGAAGAATGATACCTTCTTCCAGAATAAAGTACTTAACCCAGTTTAAAGCTCCCCGGTAGAAGAATAGATGAATACCAGAAGGGAAGGGATCCGGTGGAGAGCCACTGTGATAATTGTGGGGCACATGATGTTTTATTCATATCTTCAACCACCTTGTAGTACAATATAAGGAAAATGCATCTTTATATTTTGGGAATGTATCCTATCCTTTTGGAAGGATTCACAGGGATGGTACAAGAGATAACAGGCACAGGTTAAAACCAAAGGAAATTCCAGTTAGAGATGCGGAATATTTTTTGTTGTTTTTCTTATCATGAATATGGTCAAGTATTGGAAAAAGGTATCCAGGGAGGCTGTGGGAGACTGTCCATCTTCATCCTTGGAGATGCTCCTAAGGTGGCTGGGCGCAGCTCTGTACAGTTTCATGTAGCTGACTGTGCTTTTAGGAAGGGCTTGAACCAGGTGGTCCCCAGAGATCACTGACAAGCTGCGTGTTTCTGTGATTCTGAGAGACTCTGTCTTCTAGCAGCCACAGCTGGTTCATTCTTGAGCACCAGAGTTATATATGTACACATTAGGACCAGGCAGACAAATTAATAACCCTTCCAGGCTACGAAGACCAACTGTCTTCTTATCCAAAGAATTGTCTGTAATTTCTTCTACTGGGGTGTGTATTCATTAGGAAGTGAAATGAAATAGTAAAATTAAAGATGATCAGTGAGGATTTGGTAATCCAGCCTCACTAAAAGGCAAAATACTTGTATCATTTGTATCATCACTGTACCAAATTGGCAGTTGATGTTACAGAGGAAGGACTGGCTGTAAGTTTTCCATATTTTTTTCTCTTCATCCTGGGGGCTGGTGCAGGTGGAGGGCAGTTACCTTGATGGAGCATTTTCCAGGAGCAACCTCCCTGTTTATGTATTGTACTCCATAGTGTCTGTCAGAAAAGAAGCCAACTGTCCACCTTGCAGGGGGTTTAAATGTGATGGAAAACAGCACAGGCTGTCTGTTGATGTTATTTGTTCAGTTTCCTAGGAAGGTTATGCTAATTTGTATGCAGTCTGGTGTTAGTAATATATTTGCTAGGCCATGAACTTTAAAATTGTTTTGGAATATATCCCTGTTTGAAAGAAACAGCTGGCTCTCAGGTCTTCCTATTACTTTCGTGTTTCTTGAAGAGGATTTGAATAATTCCTTGCAAGAAGCTTCTGTCTCCTGTCATGAGCTAAGTTGAGAAACACACTGAGATCTTGCTGTCCCCTTATGACACAGCCCCCCATCAAACTAAATGTATTACTTCAGCAAGCAGTGGGAACACAGCAGTCTCCAGTTTGCCATCAGTTGTATGACGTTTAGTCTCACAGCAAAATGTTTGGAGTCTAGCAAGAGAGTTACACCTTGGTTTTCATTGTATTGGGTCGCTTCTGTCTTTGAGAGAAGATCAGCTACTCCTGACATGGAGAGATGGGCAATTTGAGCAACATGATCCCACTACTGAGAAGATTCGGGAGGGAGAGGCAGTGGGGAAGGAGATGACCCAGTCCTGTGTATTAATGTGTGATGTCAGTCATCATGCAGAGTCCATAGCATCTGAGAAACCAGGGAATCCTGTTTGTTTAGGAAGGAAATACAGTTAACTTGTTGTTCTCTGCCTGTGTGAGCAGCAGTGGAAACAGGCTTTAAGTGATGTACACAGGGTACAGTTCTTGATTCTCCAATCGGTATCAACAGCCTGAATGAACAAAACTGGGAGTAGTGAGTCAAAAGCCTGGTACAGATCCAATGGGAATGGAGTTGAAAGTTGGGACCTCCTCTCCTCTAGCAGACTTTTCTCTCTGACAGCAGGAGGGTGGTACATATCCATGAGGTAGGTTTGGTAGCAGTTGCATACTTCTTTTCCATACACCTTTAATGAGAATCTGTGGGAAAGTCAAAGGCTTTGTAGAATATAAAGGCAGCTGCTGAGAAACCAGCCTTAGTTTTCTTAGGGGTTGGAAATCAGCAGTGGTAGACAGAAGGGTGTTACCTTACCTCCCTCCTCATCAAAGCTTCTTTGGGGTTATTTCAGGTGTAATTTATGAAAAGCTAGGCAGTAGGGACCTCTCCGCTGAACCTCTGCTGGGTTGCATCCCACTGTTTGACAGGTAGTATAGTAAAGCATTTCTCTGTACAAGGTCAGATTAATCTTTTTTTATGGAGTTTCACATGAATGCTTTGCTTTGGGATTGTTGGTTCTCCATGCATAAATCTTTATTATACCAATAGCCTACAGCCCCGGTGAAGCAAACAAAACTCAATTTTATTCTTCTCAGTATTTATCACCACAGTGAGAGAACTCAATTGAAAAGCAGCTGTGAGAGTTTCCAGCAGGTGTGGTGGAGGTTTAGGTGCAGTGAGTGCATGTTTCTCCCTTCTAAATCTGAATGGTATATACCAAGCTGGGTCTGGCCCTAGGCTGGGCATCGTTCCCTTTGGGATGATACTGAGGATGGAACTGAAAGTGACCCGTTGTTGGAAGGTGCTCTGGACTAGAGGAGCAGGTTGTGCATGTGTCCATGCATGTGTCCATGCATGCACCTTTGTCAGATGAATCACAGGATGTGCTGCAGTGTGCTGGCCTTGCTTTGCAGCCGGCTCAGGCTGAAGCCTCGATTGCTGCTTTCCAAGGTGCTGGTTTGGGTTCAGGTACAGCTCTTCTTTAGAAGGGGGATGGCAGGTGAGCTGACATGCAAGTGCTTGTACTTTTACCAGGTGATGAGTGTGAGGCCTCCACACTGAGGTTGATCTCACTTAATTAACGTTTGTAATAAAAGATACAGCGCAGGTCTCTACTGTCTGCACACGTGGGGATTCACAATATTTGTTAATTATCTGTGATACAGCTTTGTGGGCTCTGTCAGTGTTTCCAGATGTAAAAAAAAAAAAAGATAGAATTGGATACTTTATATAAAACTGAAATATTTTTCTGTGAAGATAAAGGATAATCCTTACTAGGTTTTGACTTCCTGAACAATGTACATTAGTTTTGGTTCACTGTATGGCTTCCAAGATTTGCAGTGCATGAAACCAAATTCCCGGCTTGGAGGATCCTCTCAGTCTGTGTAGGGAAAAACTTAGACATTATATATAACCATCATCAAGAGGATTTTTATTCTGGTATTTCCTAAATTTTGGGTGCTTGACTCCATAATTTTAGCATCTTTTCTGATGCCAGTGTCATGCCTATTTCTCTAGTATGACCTGGGGAAGGCAGGAGCACTGTCAGGATCTCGCCAGAGCATCCAGCCTCCTTCTGCTGGTGAACACAATGGCACAGCTGCCAAGAGCAGCTCCCTGCTCCAGTCTGAAGCTGGTAGCTTTTAGCAGAGTTGTTGTTGGAGGAGAAAATATTCTAGAGATGTGAAATTTCATTTGTTGCCAGTTAAGAGGAAATAATGACATCCTTGAGAAAACACCTCGACTTCCCTCCAGACACCTTTCCTCCCCCCCTGCTAGTCTCCAGTCCATTCCCTGCACATTATACACAATCATGGGCATCAGTGCAGGATGCTTTTCTTATATGGCCACACTTCATTTCTTGCTCTTTTTTTTCCCACGGCTCCAGCATGGGGCCCTCCCTAGGCCACCATCTTCTCAAAAGCCTTATTCCTTCTGGGAATCCATGTGGACAGGTGTCCCTTGCCCCCTCTGTCTCCTGCCTGGATTGTCTGCTGCTTGTAGGACCAGTTTTTCTAAAACTTGTAGCCAGATCATATCCTAAGCCAAACCATTCCCCATCTGCTGTTAAAAATGTTTTACTTGGGATAGCCTTTCTCCTGCAGTCACTCGTGGTTTCATCTGTACTCTCTCCATGTTGCTGTGTGCAGAGAGGAGAGGAAAAGCTTTCTTGAGAGCACAGGAAAAACAGATCTCCGTTTTATTCCAGTTCCTGGACATATCCCCTGTTCCAGGTCATGTCCTGTGAAGTGGGGCTGGAAGTTGTTGGTTTTGGGGAGATGGCAGAAAGGCACCATAGGAGCAGAAGAGATTTGTGGGATGGTTTGTGGGTTGTCTGGTTGTGTGTGAGCCATGTGGGTGTATGATTTGCAGGTTTTAGCTGCTGATCCCTCTCATCTCTGTGATGTGTGAAATGCAGACTCTTGAAAGCTAATAACTTTCCCAAAAACATCCACTCGTAGCTGGGTGAGACAAAAGGCTGAAATTTCTGTGCCTGAAATGGAGCTGCACTGTGTCAGGTCCCTGCTCTAAGCACTGCAGTATGAGAGGATTTCAAATTAAAGCACCAGAAATTTAACCTGGGAAAAATAGCATACTTTGCCCTGCTTCATTCTTAGAAGTAATTGGAGTGCTATTTTTGACGTTCTTCCAAAAGCTTTTATCCTTTCGGCAGAAACAAGCACAGAATTTATCAGCACAGACAATTAAGGTTTGGCAAAATGATAAGCTGATGAAACTGAGGTCCTGTGGTAGGAAATGCTGCTCACTGTATATAATGGATAACAAACAGTCTTTTTCCTTTGTTCTAGAAATTGTCTCATGCAATCCTGTCTATGCCAGGGAATTTCACAGGGAGGAAATGGTGTTCACACATGCATTTTGGAAAAGTGATGCTTTTATGGATGAGCAAAAAAGTACTCTACAGCCAAATAGATAGACCAAAGTGTCTGTGCATCTTTGCAAAGAGGGATATGCTTTGTCCTGTTTCAGTTAATGCTATGCAGCAGGCTAAAATTGTAAAAAGTAAGCAAGCTGCACTAAGACAGGTTTGGAAAGCCATACAAAAGGTCAGTGTTGGATGGTAATGATATGGAAATCAGCTTGGATCACAGGCATAAATGAGGTCTGTGATTCAAAACTGGGCAGTAATAGGATCCAGTATTAGGCTCAGGCAGGTGTAAAAATACTGGTGATGAAAATTTGAAAAGAAATAATTTAAGATTCATTGGGCAAAATGCAATGACTTCTGTAGACACAGTAATTGTACCAGGGAAGAAAAGTATTTTCCCCTTTGTGACTTTTTGCCCTCCATTCAGTCACATAAATCCGTGGGTTCAAAGGTTTGGTTTTGGCTTACCAGGCAGTGCAGAAATTCTGATAAAGGCTTAGTAGCTATTAAACTTTTATAGGTTTGCAGCCTTGTGGTTGAAGAGACAGTAATTGCATTTTTCTCTTGGGGATGGGACTCCCAATTAAGTTGGTGTTGCTCAGTATTAGAATTCCAGCCTTACAGGTTGCTAAGTGTGTGAATTTTGTGTTTTAGGAAGCTGGACCTTTGCCTCAGCCTAAAAAGTTTCCGAAATTACTCTCTCCTTTACCTATCTAGGCAAAACTCCTTTTCATTTAATGCTCTGATAGCGCTCACTCTAAAGTTTGCAAGTGCTGTGGTGATGCTGCTGCAGCCCCATCCAGCATGGTAACAAAATGTTGTTTTTCATGTGGTTTCCCAGAAGTGTTTGGCATTGCCAGCAGTTCCTCTCACTGAAGTCAATCAGAGCTTTAGAGAATCTACCTGAAATCCCTGTGTTAAAAGGTTTTTATCCAGTCCTTCGAGCTTTTGACTTCTGGGTTTTGGGCAGTTCCAAAAGAAAGAGAGGTGGCCCAACTTTGCCACCTCTTCAGTACAAATCAGCCCCTTTCAACTGAAACTCTTGGGTGATTTGTGTAGCTCCCTGGAACTGCTCATAAAGCTAACCTGGTACACCTTTTACTTCCCCCTTGATCCCACAATTACTCTTGAAAGGAGCTATGACTTTATTATTTGTGGCCGAGGCCATCTCCTTTTGCCATGGGAAGTTAAGCTGTGGATTTCATGGATATCATCACTAATATCCAGTGGGGGGAAAAATGAAGAAAACCTAGCATGGGAAGGTTCCTCGAGGTTTGCTGTCAAAGAGAGCACAGGCTTGCTCTTGGTGGGGTTTTAGGCTGTTCTACTGAAACCAGTGCTATAAATGAGCCATGCCTATGCCCTACACTGTGGTGTTTCCTGGCTAGTCCTTTACCTGCTTTTTCAGTTGCAGCAGCTTTGTAACCTGCTGCCTGTATGACTCCCACTCCCCATTCTGCATGATCTTGCTGTGCATCCAGAAAAAGCTGAAATAGATGTTGATGGCTTTTGCTTTTGTTTTATCCCCTGTCCTTTCTTCTCTTGACAGTTTTTTATCATGCTGTTAATTATATTTCTGTTGGAGCTCGCTGTTGTGATTCTGTTCTTCGTCTACACCGACAAGGTAAGTCAAATTCTTCATTTTTCTTTCCCCTTCAGCAAATTTATATGCCCCTTTTCCCTATAAATAAATCATGAAGCACTTGGCTTGGTATGCACATCATGCTTCTGTCTTCATTGAGACACTCCTCTCAGAAGGAGCTCTCTCAGAATGCATAAGCAGCCTGGCAGGACTGGGCTGTCTTGCTTGCTCAAGTGTACAACTCAAGGTCACAGCTACTGCCAAGTGCATCTGTCATTAACAAAAAAAAAAAAAAAGGAAACAAAAGTAACCGCCCAAAAAGCCCACAAACACCAAATCACCCCACAAAAAAAAGCAAAGAAGCCAACAAACCTCACTAGGAGCATGTAGGAAGAGATACCCATCAGAGTGAATAGGATTTAAAAAAAAACCATGGTTATGGTTTAAGAGCCACATTGATGTTGTAAAAAGGAAGTGTCCTCAGCACAGGCAAAGGCATAAAATTCATTATCTTTCCATATTGCTCCTTGCAGTACATGGGTACTCAGAGCCTAGTGGAAAGCCAAGGTAAATGCATTAAAGTTCAATGAACAGAGCTTTTGTTTGTGCTTTCAAATTTTACTTATGTTTAACCATTGTTCCTTCAGTTGTGAGGGCAGTATTGCCTATCTGAATTATCTTTATCCTTTCCTTTTAAAAAATCTTGCATTAATAAATCCAAAACAAGGATATAATTGTGTGCCACCTGCTTATTCAATAAAAGTCTTCTACAACTGAAGACTGAGGGAACTTAATAATCACAGGGAAGGTGGCAAAATTTTATCATGAATTAACATTCATCAGGTACATGAGTGGTAAACACTTTCTTTAAGGATGGAAAGGCAATAGCAAAAAAACAACACTGTGTTCATTAATAAATCAATTATTACTATAATTAGCATTATATTAGTGATATGAGTGACTGTATATTAGTCATGTAAGTGAGTGATTAGCAGACGCACTTCTGAAGGACTTTAAAGATCTAGGTTGCCAGACAGTGTTCTGTAGCTGGAACATGAAATTAACTTGCCAGGTAGTTACAGTAGAAGGGACAATTTAAAATTACTTGTATGCATTATTGGATTCTGAATTACTTGTCAGCTCTTGGCAGAAAGATCTACACATCATACAGGAGTAAAGGCATCTACTTAATATGCAGTGGGCCTCCAAAAGCCAAAGACAACACTTGGTTAAATTTAGAAAGAAAATCAGTTAGAAAATATTATAATGTCATTGTGTAATAGACTTGCCTCACTGGGAATACAATGTTGCGTTTTGGTTACAGAAATGATTAAAAGTGTGAGAAAGGTGGAAGAGAGCTGTCATGAAAGGGGATTATGGAGACAACCTAGATTCAGTTTGGGAAAGAGATCCTCTGCTTAGGAGATATTACAAAGAGTAATTGTTGTAGTTTCTAAAATAATGGCAAGACCTAAAATAAAGGCCTGTCCTGAATACAGAGGAAATACGTGAAAGTGTTTCAGAGTAGGTTCATAAAATAAATGTTTCTTATGTTCCAAGTCATCATCTGGTAGAATTCTTGTTGTTGGCTGGTGTTGAGACTGATAGATCAGTAAATGTGTGGGTATGGAGGAAAGAAAAGAAACCAGTGAAGTATTTTTATTCAAAAAGCAGTCAGTGCTGTTAGGTTGACAGGTGTGTCACAGAGAATGTTCGTCCTCTCTCTTCAGAAGTAAACACAGTGAAAAAGTATCAGGAAGGATTCTCTCCCTCCTCCAGCCTGTTGGTTTGCAGTGGTTTTTATTGATTCTTAGTAAAGAGATCAGGAAATTAACTTTCCTCTGACTCACATACTGCAGGAGGTAGTACCCTGCAGTTGTCTGTAAGATCAAAACAGAGTCTAAAATATGGGCTCCAGTTCAAGTGCAGTTTTACTGAGTTAACAAATTGCTGTAGTCTGGGTATTGCAGATGATCAAATTTGAGGCTCTTAATGTTCCTCTATGACTTTAAATCTTACACTGAGGAAATCAATAGTTTGTGTTACACTTGCAGTCCTGCCTACTGCAGAATAAATAAACCAGCAGCAGCCTAAAACTAATATTTTCATACAGCATGTTTAGAGTTTGTGTGTGGCTTTCCTGATGTGAAAAACAATATTGCCACGTGTATGGGGAAGTAGTGAACCCAGGCAAGTCCACCACAGTAATTCAGTTAATGTAGATCCTTGGAAAATCAGTGAAGGAACATTCTACACTGACACTTGTCCATCAGAAGAAAGTGAGGTTAGTTTTGTGTGCAGATTGTCACTTTGAGCAATACCAGCCACAGGGTGGGTGTGCATCCCTGTGTATGTGGACACAGTGTGTGGGCTCCTGGGAGTGAAGCAGTCTCTCTGTATCCATTGCTGGGACTGTTGCTTTTAGTGCTGTGTTAGTTGCAAAAAATCATCATTAGTGATGATTTTCATCAAATCATGCAAAAGTTCTTTACAGCCATTCACAGATAGTT
Organism: Rhabdornis inornatus; assembly: GCA_013397075.1. Lineage (NCBI taxonomy): Eukaryota > Metazoa > Chordata > Aves > Passeriformes > Rhabdornithidae > Rhabdornis > Rhabdornis inornatus. The sequence goes on along the minus strand of VWZS01006230.1, from coordinate 222,687 downwards.
TTTTTGGCACAGAGCTTTTATTTGCTTGCTGTGGAAGGGTGTGCAGCTGTGGAGGTGAACTAGGACTCACAACAGCTTCAACTGACCTGTTCTCATTTGTCAGCTTGGGAGAAGCCCAAAAATTGACTCTGCCTCTCATTCTAGTGTCTTGGTCTTCTCTGAGCTTTTAAGCAGCCAACTTGATCTTATGCCTTAGGATGTCATCTTTTGTTTTCTTGATGGATAAAGGTTCATCTTGATGTCATGAGATAAATGTTGCCCTGAAGTTCAAAACTCTTTCTCTGAGCTGGCTATGCAGTGTGATATTGTGAACAGAAGGGGATTTGGAGAAAGCTCAGGAATCCACAGTGCAGGAAGGAAAATGGATAGTGCCTTGTCTCTTGGAACTGCAACTGTAGATTTCCTTGGCAGGGCCTGAGCTCACACCTTGTTCACTATTCCTCCAAGTGTCCTGACTAGTTTTGTTGCAAAACATGAATCTTGTGATTTCTGCAGAAGTGAATATGGGCTGTGATGGAATGCATTCCTATAGGATGGTTGCCAGCAAAAACCTATAGCTCTTTTGTTTTGTCCTGGCTGTTCCCAAAGCAGCAGAGAGACTGGTTCACTTCAGCTCAGTGTGAGCACCTGAGGGACCTGGAATCTCCTGTTGGCATTTGCACATGTGTGCATGTCCTAATGTGTGGCTTTTAAATTTTTTAGGTCAGAAGTACCAGCCCAAGAGATTGGGTTTTGATTGGAGTTGGTGTGATGATAAGAACTAAGGCAGGTTGTTATTACTCTGAGTGCAGTATTTTTTCAGGCTACATTTGTGCCCCCGTTTGAAGCAGTCCCAACTCCAGTGACATTTCTGGAGTCATATGGATGGTTATGTGCCTGGATACCTATCTGTAGGCAGAATATTCTCTTTGTTATGTTTTATTTTGATTCCATCAATACAGAGCAGCATTTGGCATTTTTATATGTTTGACATTTCTATATGAGGCTCTCTGTGTATTTATAACAGATCCACAGAGTACTCAGAGGGTTAACCTTAATTTTATTGTGATAAGGAGAAAGCAGCAGAGCCCTATCCTGTCAGTGGTTGGATGCTCATATTTTTCAAGACTAGGTTGGATCCTGCTAGAATGTAAATTATGCTAATAAAATGCACAGTCTTGTACCAGTTCTAACTTGTGTAATCCTCCTGGTTTTAGCATCTGTATTTATTTCTACTATGATGATTCTCCTGGAAGCATAGAAAAAGAAAAGTCCATATTTACTTTTTTGCAGCTATAGTAGGCGATTTTTTTCAGTGGATGTCTGCATTTTATATGATTTACAAGTAGAGCCATGTAATGCCCAAAAATGAAAGAACATAACTAAACCACCATAATGTGGGGTTGGCTTTTGGTTTGGGGGGAGTGTGTGTGTTGTGTTTGGTGGGGGAGGAGAGGAGGCTTAAGTTGTTGGGTTTTTATTTTGTTTTGTTTTTCTTATTTTTAAATGTCAAACATAACATGCAATATAAGTAACATAAGCCAGGAAAGAACAAAAGCACTGAAGAATCACTGACTATGATATTTGATTATGGGAGCCGTTACTGCTATTGGCAACTTGAAGTTAAGATGAGAATTTTCAATAAAGATTAGGCCATTAACTCACTTGGGTCCCTGTGAAAATTACAGCCTAAGTTCCATGCCTGCTTAGCTGTGTTGAAAATGGCCCGCAGAATAGCCCACAGAGGACTGAAAAATAATGGCTACTTTTGTTTTTCATGAAATGTGTGAAAATCTGCTCCAATACAGCTTTTGCTGCTATCTTATAAGAAAAATATTCTGTAGATTGATGCATTTCTTGCTTTGTTTCTGAAAAGAAATTGAAAATTGTTTTAATTTCTGGTTGATATTTTGCCTCGTCCCATACAAAGACAGCAGGTTGGAATTGAGTAGATATGATTTCAAATATAGCTCATTCCTCACAACCTCTTACACATTTGGCTTTAGAAAATGGAAAAACAGAATCTCTTCCACCCGCTGCACTCATGTGCAGTTGCTCACAGAAATTATCTGATCCTGCTGAGCTGCTCACTGGTGTGAGGGAGGGATTCACAAAAAACTGATGGAATTATTCATATAGAAAGTTTAGTTCAAGTCTACTGCAGAAACTTGTTCTCGTTGAGCTTATGTCAAGAGAGCTTAAAAGTTTTCCATGTTTGCCTTTGACAGTGCAGCAGAAATGTCTCCTCAGGTAATGAAGTACCTCATGTTCCCAGTCAGCACAGCCCACAGGGCTGTCCAAAATGCACACACAGGGCATGTTAACACTGCTGAAAGTGGAGAAATGGAGCCTGAAATGAAGAGACAAGATCCCCCAAACTGTATGCAGTTCAGAGATGGTCTTAAGTTATTGGAAAACAACAGGCTGTGGAAAATCCTGCAAAACTGGCAGAGTGGTCACTGCACTATTATTCAGTCAGATGGCCTTTTTCTAGCAGTGTTTCTCCATCAGCATTTGACTTTGCCTACACCATCCCCTTCTTACTGTTGGAACTCTTGAATGCTGGTAGAATTATTGGGTGCCTGTATCCTCTTCTGCCACAGTGAACAGGGCTGTTCCTGCTGCTGTGCAGGGCTGGGATAATTTCAGAACAGAATCTGTGTGGATAGTGTGTGCACTTGTCAGCATGCAGAGAAGGCTCTCTGCAGTGGACAAGGGCAATTTGAGCTCTCTCTGGTATTTCTGTGGGGATGGGCAAGTCCTGGCATATGTATGCAGTTGTTTCTGAGCAGCCTGTGTGTTAATGCTTCATTTTCCAGTTAAAGTTCCATTTGGTTTGTTTGCATAAGACCTTTAAAATTATCAAGTGCACCAATCTGGCATATACCTGCTCTCTGGTAGCGTTCTGGAATTTGGGTTTTGCAGTGAGTGCTGAGTAGGTAAAAGCTGTTTCTCAGGATCAACAGGAGCAGCAGTGCAGGCAGATGTGGAAAAATGTAGATTGCCTCCTGGATGGTGATGCACTGCAATTACTGCTCTGTGAGTTGGATGTTTTAGCTCTGGTCAAGTATTTTATTTCTCTAAAGCAAAGTAATGTTAATAAATGGTGGTATAAAATAAGAAAAGACAGAAGTGTCTCTGTGGTTTATTTTACTTGGTAATAAGCTTAATTTTAACTAGTTTATTAGCATTTCAGTACTGGTGTCCCACAATAGGGAGTTGCAGAAATTTCATCAAAAGAATTTAATTATAACCAATTTACTTTGGCTTCTTTTCAGCAAAGCAGTCAGGCATAGGTTTAAATCTCTCCCTGTTCAGCACATAACCTAAGTGCATGCTTGAACCCATGTGACTGATTTAATCATATGCTCAAGTCTTGTTAAAGTTGATCTGCACCTTATGGGTCTTTAAAAGAAATATTGCTAGGAAAATGCTAATGACAGCGAAGAATTCTGGAGTGTGTAAAGAGGCATCACATCTTTCATTCCGTAAGGAATTTAATGAAAAATAATGAATGTTTGCTTTAAAGTGTTATTGGTTAGCTTTTTCCATTTGTTCTGAACAGCTTTCCATCTAGTATCTTGAACTCCAACACATCACTTTAACCATTTTTTAGGGAGTAGGAGATGAGAGGCATGGAATCTATTTGCCTGTGCAATTGAAAAAAACAAACGCACCAAAGGAAATCCCAATAGTTTCACTAATTCATTTGTCTAAGTAGGATTTCACTGAAAGTGCACTTCCAAAATATTAGTAACAGGCTTGTTGAAGGGTAGCACATTATTGATGAAAAGAATTAAGTGCATGCTCAGAAATAGGTGTATTTAGGAACAATAGCTGCAGATGAAATGCATTAGGGCTCCCCACTGGGAACTCTCGATCAATGGTTGATCAAGGCCTAATTGATTCCTTGAATAAAATGTTAGCAGGGGAATGGGTGCAGGGAAAGGAAAATCAAACTCTCCTAAATTAGGCTCCATGCCTAACACAAATACCCTTTGTAAAGATCAGATAATGCAGCAGCCTGCCAGCTCTTTATGCCTCTTGTCTTCCTACTCTGGCTGAGTTCGGAAATGAAGATGTGGGTGGGTGTCTCGTCCTCAGCAGTATGGATTTTTGCTCATATTGCAGTAAGGTCAGTATTTTCCATAGTGTCCCACTGCACAGGAATAGTGCTTTTTTCTCAGGAGAAATCCAGTTCTAACCTCCATCCTGGCTAACTGGGATATAATTCCACTATCTGTATGGATGAATTGGACACAGCTATTGCTGCCATTGTGCCTGGCTTAAAGCCAGCCAGATCTATCTTTTATTTCCTGACATCACTAAATCTATCTAAGGGTTTCCTGATAAATATTTGGTAATGTGTCAGTCTACAGCAGGAAGAGATGTAATTGGGCCTCCTTCTTGCTAGTTTGCAATCTCTAATTACAGGTTAACTCATGATCTCAGGGGCATGTCAGATTATGTCTTTGTTGTGGAGCACTTTTACAATGATCTGTTTCCCACACCTCCTGTTTCAGGTTTCATAGTAGACAAAATACAAGTGGTGCAGGTCTTACCAGTCTCTCCCAAGGAATATTCTGGCATACACTAGTGGTGTTTTCTAAATACTTTGCACATCTGTGTGCTTTTCATCCATCCCTTAAAGGGCATTACAGGAGGTAAGTAGTTCAGCTCTGCTTTTGCTAACTGGGAGAAGTGATGTTAAAGGCCACATCCTGGGGAATGTTTAGTGCTCTCATGTCTGAATGAAGGGAATGGGACCTTACTGTTCCACAAGACAGGTTTTTACTCAGTTTTGACTGAGATGTGATCACATAAAGAAGCCGTTTCAGCATCTGGGTGGATCTGGCCAGTGTTGAGTACTGACAGAGGTGAAGTGAGCAGCACTGGGTTACACACACCTCATCAACATCAGCTTTAGCTGGTGGCTGACCCCAGCTTGCAGCTCTTCTAACTGCTGGCACTGGCTTTTTACAATTTTATTTGACAAAGGGAATAATAGCAGAAGGAGAAAAGAATGGTTTAGAAAAGCAATAAAATAAATAATTTAGGCAGCTTTAGGCATTTAAATACAGGCAGCATCAAATGCTGAGGGATGACTGAGGTAGTATATTGAAACAGACAGCACATTTTTTATTCATTCCATGAGCATTTTTGATGTGTCACAATGTATATCAGGCAACATTAGAAAATGACAGTAAACTAAATGCTTAACATTTTTTACATATTGGAAAAAGGGAGGGGGAGGTGACTTTGTGTGTTATCAGACTGTAAGCAGGCCAATAGCATATAGCCCTTGTCTTGGATTTGTCAGCTGCAGTTGAAGAGTGATGAGCTAAGATGACCACTTTATTAGGCATAATTTGCAGCTGAGGTTTCTTCAACTCCTTCCTTTGGTTTAACTCAGCAGTGCTAGGCAGTGAACTGGCTGAGACAGGGATTTATTGATCAGCAGCTCCAAACCATGACCAGTTTTGGGTTCTCTTAAGGCTGGAGCATGTTGTCTTCAAGGCCACAAATCGTGCTCAGGGACTTTGTATTACCCAAACTCTGTTTTATGTCCAAGGCTTCTCATTGGAAGTATTGCTGCACTGCAGGGTGGTGTAGTCTTTTCCACTGATAATTTTGTGGGTTGAATTCTTGCTGTGAAGTTCAGGCATAAGGGAGGAGGTTTATCAACTTTCTAGACACCAGCCATTGTACCTTTTGGAATATATTCCCCAGACTTATAAAACCAGCATAATCAATTGTGATTACCAATCTGTGGTCATTGATGCCTGCTTGCTGAAATCATGTTTAATATGCACTAATAATTTTTAATCATTTGGGATCTTGTTGCTCCTATGTGCAACAAAACCCCAGATTGACTTGACAGTAGGAAGTGACTGAGGTGGAAGATAGAGTAGATTTTGTGTAAAGGGATATGAGCAGGGAGCAGAGTAAGAGCTTTATTTTACATTTTCTGAGTACACACATTTCTTACTTGACATGTACAGTGCCTCTGATAATTTGGATGATGGTAATATAAAACAATTCTGCTGCAGTGTCCTGGAATTAGCAATGAGTGAAGCTTGTACAAAAATTGTTTTAACCACAGCACAATCTTAATTCACTTCATTGTACTGCAGTCATTTTGTGTACCCTCTTCTATGCCTTTGAATTGCAGGGAAGGCATCCCTGAGAAAAGAGAATTTTCAGAGAGGCTGTTCTTGTCAAAACCCAATTACTCTCCTGCTCCTGCTACTAATCATCTTTGATACAATTTCATAATGAGTTGATTTCTGTGATAGCTTATGGAATTGTTATACAACAATATATGTTTTTATTTTCTTGCTTTCTCCATTTTGTGCTTTACTGACATAATCCTTGTCTCTGCACCACAGGAAAGCAAAACAATACATGTCATCTCCTTCAGCAGTGCTGATGCTACCTCTGTTGACAAAGTCCTAACCTCAGCATTTAGGAAACCTTTTCAGAGGTCACCTTGAAGGGCCTTGTTGCTCGCAAACTGAATTGCATGTTAAATTGGTAAATTATGTAAATGAAGCAAAATGGAAAGATACAAAAGATCATTGAAGATATTTGAGAAAACTACTAAAAGTCTTTTTCCAGAGATATAACGAAAGCAGAAAGTCACAAAGCATGTAAGATTTTGATTAAGAACCAGATGTTTGTCAGATTTATCTCACAAGCCATCTAGTTTTTCTTTTAAAAATTCAGGACCAAAGGAGTTGCAACAGGATTTGAATTAATCAAAATGGTCGATGGGATATTTGAGAGCTGTGAAGAGAATCAACATTCCTCTCTATGTAACAAGCACACCCAAGGAAATATCCTGTAGATTTCTTTCAGGTCCACCTTTTTCTCTATGAATAGGAAATCCATTGTAGTTGGCACAAAAGCGGCTGGATCTGTGCAAACAAAGAGAAGAAATGGTTTTTTCTTGGTCAGTCAGCTTGGGAGGGAAAATAAAAGAAAAAATCTTTTGTTTTGAGGACTGTGAAGAAAATGGGAGAATGTACTGCATACCTTGAAGTGGGACTGATATTTAAGTAAATGTCAGCAGAGTGCCCTTGCTGCTGCCAGCACTGCAGGTGAGCATTCAGCAGCCAGGTGTGGTTTCCCAGGGCTGGGTGCTCTGCTGAGAGCCTGGCTGGTGCTGGCTTTGACACTGGCTTGTGTGCAGATGGCAGGGGCAGCTCTTTGATGATGACTGTTATCACTGAGAGCAGTGAGGATTGCTTCTCCCACTGCCTGCCCTAAGTGTTCTCTCTTTCAGCTCTGTTCATGGAGGTGTCAGTTTGCACGTGAGAGCTGCAGTGAGAGGTGATTAGATGAGTAAGACTAGGACACTGGAACTGCTGCTGGATATCACAGTTTTGCCATATCATTTTAAAGCCTTTTAGGAGTTTATCTTCATGGTGCAGTGTCACGTGTCACCACAGAATGAATGCACAAGTCACCACTTTGTGTGTGGTAAAATCCTGCCCTCAGTGAAGTCAGTGGGAGCTGCCTTGTTGTCTTTCATGAAGCTATTATCCTTAATTTTAGTATTTTTAAATCTCTTTCCCACTTCCCAACTGAGTGATACAAATAATGCTCACTTGAGTGTGTGGAATGATGTATTCCAGTGCTGTAGGAGATCTGCTGCCTGGAAGCTGCAATGATCAGAGAGTTTTGTTCTCAAGCCTAATGTCATAGTCTTGTGATGCAGAATGTGTGGGATGCTGTTGTCTGCCAAGAAATTGGTTGAATTTTGGCTGCAGAAAGATCACACATTTCCAAAAGAAATGCAATTAATGAAATATAGATTCCTCTGGGTGTTCATTTCCTAATCTCTGCTGTGGCAACTTGGCTTTTCCATCCGTGTTCTCAATGACTGTGCAGCTAGGGCATGGAATTGCAGAATTGTTTCGTTTAGGAGCGACTTCTTGAGATGTGGTAGTCCAAGCCCCTCTTCAAGCAGGAGCAGTGAGAGCAGGGTGCCCAGGGCTGTGTGCAGTTGGGTTTTGGCTATCTCAGTAGATGGAGGCTGCACAGTCTCTCTCATCAGCCTGTTGCATTGCTGGAGCACTCTCACAGTGGCCTCGTTTGCTACAGGAGTGCATTTCTGGCTCATGGTCAGCTTAATGTGCACAAATTCCCCAAGGTCTTTCTCTGCAGAGCTACAGGTGTCAAAAGCTGTGTAAAGGCAAGGGGAACAACATCCACTGCTCCCCCCTCACCCACAGAGCTGGTTGCCATATTTTGGAAAACTGTCACATTAGATCAGTGTGATTTCCCCTTTGTAAACCCATTCTGACTGCTCCCAGTCATCTTCCTGTCCTTCATGAGTTTGGAAAGGGTTTCCAGGACTGGTTGCTCTATTCCCTTGCCAGGGATGGAGGTGGGAATTCCAAGCCCATAGCTCCTGGATCTTCTTGATTGCCCATGTTGGAGGTAGGAGTGGTATTTGCTCTCTTGCAGTGTTCAAGAACTCTCCAGCCTCTCATGGGACAGCCTTGTCATGTATGATACTGGCATTTCTTGTTCAGAACTTTCCATCATTGTGCTGGCAAAACAACATCCCAAGTGCTGCCTGCCAGGGCACTACATATTCTGGAGTAGATGAAATATTTTTCTGTTAACACTCCCATTTCAGCCCTTTCTGTCTCATTCTGGGTATTAATTTTGGGCATCTGCTGCAACTAGTCACCAATTTTAACAAAAATTATGGAAATTGAGTGTATCTGAAATCTGCATGTCTACCAACCATTTGAGTTCATTTGTTTTTTTTTTTTGGCTTTATGGTAATTCGTTGAAGGCATGTACTGGCAAAAGCTTTCCCATAACAAAATGCTCCCACTGGTGCATACCATAAGTTTGCAGTGATAAAAGAAGAATATTTGAATTAAAACTGAACATGCAACTTAAAGCTTTTCGTCTGTGATACTTACTGAAATGACCGCTTTTCCAATTAGGCTTTGGCTAATTATTTGGAATTACTTTTTAAAAATACTTTGAATTCCTGGAATATGCTTGATACCAAACTGCTAAGGGGGCTGCAGGGAGAAACTTCATTCCACATCAAGCTGGACTTTTTGAGGATTTAATATATCCTTTTCCCACATGCTTGTTAATTAGATTTTCTGATTGGTTATTGTTATATTTTTGTATTTACCTGTAAGTATCAGCTAGTGCTCTGTATGGTAAATTAGAGAATGTGGATTTTGGCTTTCCCATAGTTAGCAGGACCATGCAAATTCCACAGGAGTTGAATTCTGGATTCCTCAGGTTCCTTGCTCCTGATCCAGGGCAGCTCCTAGCACATTCTTTAGACACCTCAGAACTGCCAACATTACTGTGTAGCTCTTTGAGGAGATTGCATCAGGCTCTGAGATGCACAGCTCTACTCCCTGCTTGATCTAGAAATAGTTATGAGAGACTTTTCTGATCCAAAGGCATTCCTCTACCCATTCCAGGCACATTTTGGGCAATGTTCTGCTGGAGTAGCTTGGCCATTTGGAGTAAACCTGTTTGCTGTGTGCCTGGGGCAGCTTTATTCTTCCCTGTGAGGCTGGAGTGGCACTCTCAAGTGACTTGTGGCATGTCCTGGTGTGAATTTTCCTGTCTGTGGTCCCTGCTCTGTCCTGTGTGTCAGATAGATGCCAACAGCCAGGCTTAGAGGTGGACATATGAACCTTTTCCACATGAAGCAGTTTCACTGCAGATGAACAACATATTTTAAATCACAGACTGTGTGTGGAGCTTTTTTCTGGCCTCAGTAGGATGCCATGCAGTGGAATAGCCTGTAAGGGTCACTTGATAAGTCCTCATCTGTTCCACAGCTTTTATGTTTAGAGTTTATACATCTCATTATTCTCCTTTTTTTTTTTCCCCCCAATAGCACATTAAATTCAAGGATTCCAGTATTACTCTTTCTCAGTCTTTTTCCATATAAACTTTTCTAGGAGAGATTAATTTATCAGAGAAGTGTTGAGTAGTCCTGTTCTATGTAGATTTTCTTTTGAAAAGTGGCATATTTAGGGACTGAGAAACAGAGCTGATGAGATGCAGTACTTGAAGCATGTTTCTTCAGTCACAGAATTACTCTCTTTCTCCTCAAAGACTGTTTGCCTTGTTCAACTTAGCACCATGAATCTACAATTTAAATAGTGTGAATTAAGAGGATCAAGTTTCTGATCTCTGAAAGCTTGCAGTGCCCTGGTTGCTCTAACCTTCTAAGAGAAGAGGACATTGAGAGGTCCCCATGTCAATTCTGACTTGCCCATCACTTCACCTTCAGTCCTTGAAACAATTTCCCAGTGGGAATTTTAGGTTGCTTGCTGATAACTTTTGTTCTGTTTGAACAGATTTAAGTGGAGTCAAGAAAGCAAGCATTTGACACTTGTTACAGAGGTTGTTTTTAAGCAATTTCTAGGTGCTCTTTGAAGTGGTGGAGTCTGATAAAAATTAATGCTAAAGGGAAATTATATTTGGCAGATGCTTAAGTACATCCTATGTAATAAAAACATGCTTTTAAGCTGAGAGTGATTTCGGTGTCTCTCCCTTGTTGACCTGTTTGGAGATAATTCAGAGAGGCTTGAATTTTGAGAGTTCCTGAAAATGCTGGGATGTGGAGTGCCCAGAATCCCTCATGTCTGCAAGTCATCTCTGAGGTGGAGTGACCCTGAACAACAGTGCTTCAGGGCACTGCCCACTGCAGCAACTTGCTTCACAAGGGATGAATTCCCCAGGTAAGAATGAATCTTAAAATTCTGTTTTTTGTGACCTGTGACCACAGTGCTGAACCTCCCATATTTCCTTTGCAATAGGGTTGTGCATGGAGGGTAAAAATGCCTTCATGTTATTGATTGTGTAGGTTTGGATCACTTCCTTTGTTTTATCAGGAACTGCTGGCTTAACTGGTCATCCATTTCAGGCTGAAATGGAAGAATAAATTAAACAAGGCTTTTATCTCAGCAGATTTTTATAAAAGTGAGTGGGGAATGAAAGATGGATTGCATTTTATGAAGTAGGAAATTAAATTGTCCTTCTACTCTCTAACTTAAAAATCCAAGAAAACTCAGGAAAAGCTCATTGCTTTCTGGATGCACCAGTATCCCTCTTCAGGCCTGGATTGTCTGAGAATGTACAGGAAGGGCTTTAGGATTTGGGAAGGGTGGCTATATAGGTCTTTTCCTGCAAATAAAGCTATTTTTCATAAGTGTACTCAGCACCTGAGAGTGAGTTTGTTGATCTGCACCAGATTGCCCCTGCAGTGCTCTGTGGCTTCACCTCACCCACCCAGGCTTCAGTAGTGGTCCTGGGCAGAGATGAGTGCCCTTTTCTGACCTCTCCAGTCAGCAGCTCTGGGCACTGGGATTAGGTGGGAAGAAAGGGAAGGTCTGATGCTGCTGCCTTTTTCTCAGGGGGCACAGCCTGTTTTGCCTTTCCTGCATCGTGCCTGATCCTCGGGTCAAAGATTGGAGTTGTGGATGAAGGGATTGAGTGAGGGGCTTTACACTTTGCTAGAGATAAATATGAATATGATTGGTCCCTAAGCTGGGAGGAATGTTTCTTACTAGACATTGCACAAATTGTGGCAGAAATGGCTGTTCAGGATTTTCCTGGCTGCATTTGTTCTGTCTGTCCCTCTATCCTAAGGACTGCAATCCCATGCCCTGGTAATTTAAAGTGATTAAAAACTCACCCCTAGTGAAAGGAGTGATGAGGGGGATTCTTTACTTATTCCCCATTAGTCCTGAGCAGGCTTGACTCATGGATCCTGTAACCTTGGCAGCAAGAGAATCCCCTTTTGCTTCACTATCTGCAAGGAAATGAATTGCACAAGCATAGAAATTCATGAACAGTGAATGCTGCAATTAATTTTGTTAAACTCTCTTTATATATTTAGTTTGAGAAGAAGAAGGAAGGAGAAGCTTATCACCAGCTATGAGTCTGAAGCCACAAATCTCACACAGCTTTCACTTTGAGATAAAAATGAATCTATAAGGAATCCAAAAACCTTTTGTTTATTTTATATATTGGAAGAATGAGAAATGATGAAGGCAGTAATGTAAAGTAGTGTTAACATCACAATCCCCATATTGAATTGATGAGCGTGGAGGAAACACATTAATAGCTTTTTTATTACTAGCCTGAAAACTTTATAATAGCATTTATTGAAACAGAATAGAAATGTGAATGGCAGAACTCTGTAAATCTCAGCTCATATGTGGTGGCCTAAACAGTGTCTGAAAATGTTTTTTTAAGAAAAGTCCAGACTTTGAAGCTTTCCAGTTTTCCCCATTTAATCTTTCATTTGTACATATTAAGCAGGCAGTCATGGCAGAGAGGCTGGATGTAAAGCTGAATGTATTGAATGTGCAAATTTTTTCTCTTTATGGCCAAAACAGGTGCATGTAAATGTTTCATCAGCACACCCATTAAGTTTCCGGTGGTAAATTTAGCCACAAGCATTTGAGTGGTGCTTACTCTGCATTTAATTTAGACCTAAAAAAAGAAGAAGTAGGTTTATTTAAAATGCATTGCAGTCAGCTTATTTAATATTCTTATTCTCATATATTCTTATTCATTATTTATATATGAAAAATAAACGAGAAAGCCACAGAAATACCCACAAAGCTCAAAGTGATGATTACCTATTCTAAAATAGGTAAAATCTGGCTTAGCAGCCAGCCAGTCATTTCTTGATCATGAGTGAAACAACCTCACTGAAGTCAGTGAGCATCTCCCAGACAGAGTAACCCTGTTATCCTCTCTTTTTAAATTGTACCAAATATTCCTAGTTTTTCACGTTGTTGCATAGTGTTGCGTTGTAGGGAGTTCTAGTTCTGTTTCATCCATTTTTCTTATTTTTTTTTCTGTGGTCAGGAAGTGTTAACTCTTGTGGCCCAGCCTCACTCTGTGCTGGGTTAAGAAGATGCAGGGGCTTCTGCTAGTGCATCACCCACCTTTCCATGACAACAATGCTTTGCACCTCGTTTGGAGTTGTGTTTTCTTTGGGAGCTGCATTGATGTCACTTGTGTGTGAAATGCTCCATTTATCACATCTGTTCAAAATGGGTGGCCAGAAGCTGTAATTGCTGGACAAGGGGAACAATGGCATGGTAAATGAAGTGCAGTAAACAAAACTGCTATCTGGAATATAAAAAGAAATAAATCCTGTCTCTCTGGAAAGCTGCACTGAAGGGAGAGGGCTACAAAGCATGAAGGAGATTCTTTGTGGCAGGATCAGGTAGATACAGGCCCCTGAAAAGTGTGCTTGGATGCTGTTTGTTTGGAAACTATCTACTTGGTAAAGTTTGGAATAAAGTTTTAGAAGATAATTTTAACAACTTTAAAAACTCTTCATGAATCGTTCAAAGTGACAGAAGAGAGAAAAACTAATTTTTTCCCTCTCTGATTATTTTCTCCAAAATGATCTTTTGTGGCAAAAAGGAGCACTTCTTTCCACCCTAATCCCTTCCTATCTTGTTTCATCACAAGTCACACTGCATTAGAGTCCTAATGTTTCTATCAATAAATGATGGATTTGCCAATGGTGATTTAAGTTTGAAATTACTTGCGAAAACTTAATGAAGCCTGCAAATCATGAATTAGATCTCAAAGAAATCATCTCTGACAGTTAAAAACTACAGGGCCAAAGTAATTTCAAGGGTGGCATTTTTTCTCCCCTCTATAAATTATGTATCAGGGCAAAACAGAGGTGGCTCTGTAGGCATTATTGTGAGAGTAATAGCAAACAGCAATTTGTCTCTTGCTGCCAGAGCTTTCTCTTACTTATGTGTAGTGGGGTGGGTGACATGCTTCTGCAGAAAAGAATTAATCTCTGCTGCAACTAGTTTTTCTGAGTGCCAGTCTGCTCTTGTCTGTTTGGGTTTTTGTTGTTTTTTTTTTCCCATTGGTTTGAATGATGGTTTCTAATCCCACTCCCCATCTTGTGTCCTCATTATCAAACTACTCAGACTGCTTGTCTGCTGTGGACAAGAACGATACCCTGAAGCTCTCAGCTATTGTATTTTTAAATGAGGTTAAATTTTTATAACTCCAAGTCTCCTTTGCAGACTTAAAGTGTCCCTTTTGGCTCCTACTTTGCCTGTGTAGGAGAGGATGCCTGGTGCTGTTTGCAGTTTCATGAGAACCACTTTTCTCAAAAATGCACGTGGGGGGATTTGCTATTGCTTGGAGCATATTCATTTAGTTAATTAGATTTATGAAAGAAAATTAAAAGTTTCCTGTCCTAAATTCCAGATGTTTAATGCAATTTACAAACGGTTCTAAATCTATCTAAAATAGCCAGAAGAGCCATAGTTATCCTGTAGATTCTGTCCTTTCTTTTACCTCAAATTCAAGGAGATAAGAGTCGTTAAAGCCCTTCCCAAAAAAGGGAGTATAATCTGCTTTAGTAATCAAAAATAGACTATAGACTATAGACTTCTTCTCCTGTCTGTTCACTTTGTTTGAATTTACCCTGCAACTGAACCCTTTTTTCATCAAAATTTGGGTTCATCTTTTCTGGTATTAACAATTACCTTGGTTGCTTCAGAAATTGTGTGTGTTTTTGTGCCCTCACATAATTACTGTGAAACAGTACTCCGGTGAACACACAGCTTTCTCAGTTTGGCACCATTTTTTTTTAATTTGTTAAATGATTTTATTTTTCTTCCCCGTGTGTCTGCATAAGATGTCTTAGTGGGAAGAAATTCAGCCCTGGCTGATTAATCTGAGCATTTCTGTTGTCCTGTTTGTGTTGTAGAAGGAATGGTGAGCACAATGAGGTTAGTAATTGAAGCTTGTTTCAGATCTCTCATTTACTCCATGTACGCTGGGTGTCATTTTTCATCTGGAAAGCTGCTTTATGCAAAAGCTGAATATCTGTTACTTCTCATTTGCATGGTTTCAGCTCTATTTCTGAGATTAGATTGTCTGTGGCACACTTATCTGTCAACAAATTGTTTGTCAGCATGATGAAACTTTCCCTTTGGCAAGATGGATACGATTCTTCATTGCTCAGCCTCCAGGTTACAGCACTTGTGATTCCTGGCTGAATGTTTCTGTCACAGACTTCTGTGTGCATTTGGCTGTAAGGTCGGTGGTACCACTAATGTGAAATTAGCAAAGAAATTATTAGTGCTCACTGAAGTCTGTACATGGGGCTGTGGCTTTGCAGCTTCGGAACAATTGGAATCCAGTCCCTGTCCCAAGACATTCTGTAGTTCTGTTGGAGCCCTCCATGTTTCATTTATGCAAATCTCTCGGTGGTGCTGGTGAGCCTTGGCTGTGCTGGCAGCAGAGAGCATTGGCACATGTTTCCTTCAGTGGAATTTTCTGCACTGGTGTGTTTGCTTGTGGTGTCACATAACCAGTTTCCCAAAGTTTTTCATCCTCCAGGGGCACTCTGACTCCTCTGAGATTTACATCCCACATCTTGTCTTGGTGATTCCTGAGTCTTTCCTCCTGTCAGAGTTGCTGCCACCTGATCTTTTGACACAATGGGGTTTGAGAGTTGTGGTTTTCCTTTCCACTGATAATGTACTGCAGCACTTCAAGTGATACTGATGAGTTTCACCATTGTTAGTTCTCTTGATGACTTCCAAATTTTCCAAAATTCAGAGACAGGGACTCCGACCACTGACCTGACCAGCACTCAGAAGAGTATGTCAGGTTTTTATATCCCAAAGCAACACTAGATTGCCTAGAGTCTTCTGAAATTACAGTCAACATGTTTTTGGTGTTGATTAGAAAGGTAATTGGAGCCACTGGTTTTTTTGTTGTGCTTTTCTTCTTGTTTTGTTAGTGGTGCTGGTTTCTTTGGAGTTTATTGTTAGTTTGTTTTTTTCCATTTTTCTTCACAGATGTGATGGTGAAAATTTCAGCAACACTATGTCAGGAACTATAAGAATAGGGAAAAACACCTGATCCTGTATCTTTCTTTTCTGTTTTGGAAAAACTATCATAGATAAAGAGATTCTAACAATTTTTTGACTATTGCATTTTCCAGCAGTCAAGTCCAAGAAAGGTGAAAGTTGGCATAGCAAAGACTTGCTCATCTGTTGTCAGATTGTTGCACAGTGAAGCCGTTCTTGCATGACCACTTGAGAGCTCCTGCTTGTCACAGGTACACAGCTGAGGGGATTTGGTCACTGCCTCTTGTTAAAGTGGTCATGCTGTGTGAAAAAAAGAAAAAAAAAAGAGATTTAAATACAATCTGATTGGGGAAAAAAAATCCCAGCGACCAAAAAAACACAGGTGTGTCAAAAGAAGGAAATGGTCTTCAGTAATTTTTGTAAGTGCATTTTGATGCTTAGGTGGCGGCACTGTATGTCCAGTACTTGTTATTTTGTGAGAATCTGAACAAGTATAAATAGGCTAAATAGCAAGAGCTTCTGTTAAATGGTTCTATCATCAGCCCATGGAGCTATGCCAGAGTTTCACCAGAGCTGGGAAGCTGCCAGCCTTCACTGGATGAAATCATGTGAGATAACCATGGCAGTGAGGCAGAATGACAAATACAACTCTTTCTTCTTGCTGAGCTGGGGGGAGGGGACTTGCCTTATGTTTTTTCATATTTTCAAACTTTTAGCATAAACCACAAGGCCTCAGCATCTTATAATAAATCCTTTTTTTGTAAAAGCCAAAATTCTCCACTAAGTTGCTGGATTCAGTATTTGGAGTATTTTCCAAACTCCCATGCCAGTACTATGGGACTTCTCAAAGTAGCCCAAAAGCTGGTAGTATTGGTAAAAGTACAAGGTTGCTCCTTTGGACTTAGTGACTTGTGCAGACTAATCCCAGCTTGCAATTTTTTCATGCTGCTGGGTTAATTTGGGGGTTTTGTGTTTTTTCCTTTTTTTGGTTACTTACAGGTTTTTCAAAAAGCATTCTCTGACTCTTCACTGTTTAATATTTAGGTTCTGCTGTTTGTCATCCCAAACCAAACAGGCTGTTTTGCACTCCTCTGACAGAAGGAAGAAAATGTGTTAAAGGAAAATGATCAATGATGAATAAACAGCAGAACTGGTCTCAGACAGATTTTCATTCTTGCTAAAACTGCATTTTCCAGCATTTTTATGCCTGACTTTATGAGCATTAATTGGGTGTGGTCTGGAGAGGGTCCTGGTGATCCCACAGCCTGCCAAGCTGGTGCTGCAAATTCTCAGGGAAGTAGCTGGCAGGATAGGTAAAGGACAAAGGACAGGTAGGAGGCAGAGTGTTCCTATGAAATTAAAAGAGCCAGAAGAACTCAGTTGTTTGGACTGCAAAATAATCATGGGGCATTCATTGCTGAAAGTTAAATTGAAGGCATCTTTTGCTTTTTATCTTGGAGTCTTGACTTTATATGAGGGACTAAAATTGTGCTTGTTTGTACTAGGGGAGTTAAGGCAACACATCTTGGAGCTGCTCACCTGTGGCTCCTCAGGCTTGGCCTGTCCCTGCAGCCACAGTCCTGGGGGCTGAGGGTGTGCAGGCTCCCACACTGTAACCAGGGAAGCCACATGAAAGCAGCCTCCAAGATAAATGCCATGGAAGTGCTGCAGGGCACATGAGCCTGCTGCAGCTGGTGGCTCTGGAGCAGCTGGCCTCTGTGTCTTGGATGACACAGCTCCCAGAGGACAGTCAGTGTTGACATGGACAAGGGACATGTGGATTTGGCAGATACAGAGCTTACTGAGATAACTCAGGCTGTGATTGAGGAGAATTTGTTCCCCAGATCACAAGTGCCAGTTTAAAAGGAGCAGTGCCTGAGTCCCAGGATGGGATGTGCTAGAGAAACTGATGTGTTTGCTGTCATCTGTTCTTTCAGGATGAGTTTGAAGCAAAGGTCAAAGTGCAGGGCATAGGTGACATAACCTGGCGTGAATAACCCAGTCCCTGTCCATAGAAAACTTGTGGCCTGCTGGGAAAATTTGTAAATTTTAAGACCAGATGAAACAGTTACAGTTCTCATAGTCCTTCAATCAGTGTTCTTGTCATTGAACTAATTGCATCTGAGTTGTAATTTTACAAAATTCTTGAGTCTTGGTCTAAAGGCATTGTTGACTGCATCTCATTCCTCAGTGATTTGTTCCAAGGATTTCTTTTTGCTTCATGGCTAAAATGATGCCTTGTTTCTATCTTGTATTTGTTTGTCCTAAGAGTTCTAACCATTAACTCTCATTATGTCTTTTTGTGATAGAATAAAGTGCTGTCTGCTATTGAGAGCTGCTGCTTCATGTGGGTACCTGAAGATTGCAATTACACTGCTTTTTGACCTTGTCACTCTATTTAGTTTTTCCAAGAATGTTAGTCACATGAAGGAAAGCACACTTCTCAGTGATGGCTTTTTATTGTAGGTCTTCTCTGGAATCTTTTCAAATTTTCAATAGATTTTTGAAAACATGAGTATCAGTTCTGCAGTGTAGAGGTAATCACAATAATCTGCCTTTATGCAGCTGATGTTGAATAAACCCGTGACTGTTTCCTCTGTGAGCTGGGAGTACTGCCCTCAGAGCATGTCCATCTCCATCTCCTCAGTCCTTCCACAGGTTTCCTGCTTTCCAGAATATAGTTTCCAGTCTTGTAGTGTGACCTCACATGTTTTTTCTTAGATGTCTTTTCTGGTATTTGCCTGGATAAGCCCTGAAGCTCTGTAACCAAGCAGGACAAGCAATATCAGCAAATTCTTTAATGCATGGCAAGTTTTGTGTGGTATCTGCAAAATTTCATCAGCAGTGATTTTTATGCCTCCATCAGAAAAATACCAAATAACATTGGATCAAAAACCCACTAAAAACCCCACCAAATGAATCCTCTGTTTTTAATAATTTTTTGGTAAATTTTACCTTTTAAAATAAATTCAGTGTGGCTGCAGTGACTTCTTTTTTCTTCTTAAGAAATAACCATAACCCCTGACACTGATAGCAAATTTCATTCAAATTTGAGCTCTTCAGAGGTGTCAAAACGACTAAATTTAGGTAGGTAGAGAGACCCAAATGAATGCCCTGTGGAAAAAAATGTCTTGGAGCTATTGCAGGCATTGTTAATGAACATCAGAGAATTCAAGACAGACAATTTCCACTTTTAAGGAGAGACTTGGGATTAATACTTCTCTTTTGCAAAAAGTCAGTCTCTTAATTAGAAAAGAGGGGCTCATTTTGAAAGGTAGAAGCATGAACAATAAATTCAAAATAAGCCAGAGGCAGCTGAGGAGCATCCTGACAGGTGTTCTTGGGACTGTTGTCACATGTGGCAGATTTAAGCTTTCACTCTGGTTTCTGCTCATCTCCAAGGGATAACTCACCCCTCTGACAGAGACTCTTCCTGAGCAAACCACACCATCATGGACAGTGGTTCAGTCTGCCTGGTTTGCTTCAAGCACCTTGGTGCCATTCCTAGAAGGGGCTGTGGCACATGGCAGAAACTTGTTTGAGGTCCTAGGCTCAAACACTACCTGTTGGAAAACACAGTGACACCTTTGGTGCCAGTTAGCAGGGTGGCTGCTGCTCGTTTGGTAAAAGCCACTTTTTCTGTGCAAAAAACAGCACATGCAATTCTGGTCTTTGTGGAACATCCAGTCTCTCACTTGGTGAAGGCACTGTCACTTATCTCTGTTTAACATATGGGGTATCAACCATATTTCCTTCTTTATTCAACTCGTGTGACTTCCAGTGAGAAATGTGGCTTTGTTCTGACATTATTGGAAGTAGAGGGTGTTGGAAACCTGCATTTGGTGCCATATAGTTGTGACTGGCAGTTTGTTTATTTGCTTGTTTTCTGTTATTATTGAAAGCAATCTCTATGTAGTTTATTCATTTGCAGTGACTGAGTCCCAAATCATTCCATTCATGATTAAATCTGCTTTCAGTGAAGTGCATTGAAGAGCTGCAACTGTTTGTTTCGTTAAAACAAGGGAGGCATTTAATAGCAGTTATTCACTTCTGTTGCTTTGGTTATTTACCAGCTTTCCAAGACATCTTGTTTACCAGTTTATGATATCATCACTGAAAGGCTTACCTGGGGATTAAACCCAGTAACTCCAGTTGCCGAAGGTCAGAACACCCATGGTGTCAGGGTCGTGGGTTTGGAGAGGGAATGGTTTCCAAGCTTGCATGTAGCCTCATAGAAGCATGGGTCTGAGCCACTGGAGACACCATGTGAGGATGCCAGCTTGCATAAATGTGAGCAACTCCATTATCAGGAAGATTCCTGCTAGCTGATGAACTGGCATTTAGCATATCCTTTGTTCTTCCAAGTACACATCCATGTGATTGGAAGAAAATTACGTTTTTTCAAGGAAGAAAAGATGGGTAAGGGCATCATAATCTTCTCTACTCTTTGGCCAGGCAACTCTTGCACTGGTTTTGTGGAGTTTCTGCCAGGTGGCCAGCTGTTCCTCCAAAGCCCACTGTTTTTCCTGGATTTTGGATTTGTGCTGCCCTCTTTCTCAAGGGGTGCATTCTGCACGTTTCCTACTCGCAGGCTGAGCAGAGACCACCCTGCCACAGGAATGAAGCCCACTGGAGTGCACTTGACTTTGCCTGCTGCTCTGTTCCCTGCAAGGATGATGGTAGTTCTCCTCACAGCATTATTTATTTAAAGTAAGTTAATTTCAGAGAAAGCTTATCTTAAGAATAATAAAGCAGGCTGTGTGCAAACCTCACTTTCCCCTAAGGATTAACGTTCCCTGGATCTAGGAAGATGCAGCTCTTTCAATCTGTTTCCACAGAATCACTCTTTCCAGACAAGTTTCTCCAGGCAGAGTAGCAGATTTTAACCCTTCAGAGGGTTTTGTTTGGTTTTTAAATGGGTCTTCTAGTTCCAGCTCAGAAAAAGATGGCATACAAACTGACATTTGTTTTCCTTGTTCTAAGGAATTGGGAAAATTTCTACCCCTGAGGAAATGAGCCAGCCCTCTCCCCCAGCAGCTTTGCTGCTTACCCAGTTGTTACTGGTGCCAGTGGAGATGAGGTCTGTGTTGAGCAGAGCAGCTGTGACACCAAGAGGTGGCAATGCCCATGCCTGTGAATAACCATAGGAGCTTAGAGCCTTCCCCATGGCCCCAGCAAGGCTCAGGTGACACCAGAGGCCTGATACAGACAGGGTGCAATTGTTTTAATGTTTACAGAATTGTTTTTACCTTACAACAGTGGACGAATCTGTATTTTGGCTTGTATTTTTCTACCAAAGTCATAAATGTATGAGGAAATTAAGTTAACTGGATAAATGGATTTGCAGATAGCCCACATTTACATGGTGTGGGGGCCTCGTTCATCTTCTCTTACCACAGTGGGAGCACAGGGCATGATTTGCCTTGTTTATCTCTACTCCTCTGATATTTTAGTGGTGCCCTCTCTTATTTGAATGCTCTCTCATTCACCTTTAAGCTAAGTAAATGAGTATGGTAAATAATTAAAGCCAATTTTGATCCCATGGGATGGCTGCAGCAAATGGCTCAGTGGGCAAATGGCCAAGTTCTTCATCTCTGTGAGCAAAGTGCTGCTTTCCCCTTTTCCAGCCCACAGCGTCTGCAAAGGATTATGTGTCCAATGTCACTCTTCCTGCTACCTAATCACATGGGGGTCATTCATTCCTACAAGGGAAGTGCCTTGTCTCCCTGCTTTCACTTGCCTCTGCAGTCCTGAAGCCTTTGTGGCAGCTAATTGGATCTAAAGCTCTGTTGACATGTGCATCTCTAGGTGATGGGGAGGTGTATTGGTGCTCTTTTTTTGGCTCTGCATAGTTAGAGATAACAGGTTGTTAGCACTCGAAACAAGCACAAATGCAACCCACCTTTCATGTCTCTTGGCAAACAAAGGCTCAACAGCATGTGTCATGTTAATTAGCATCCTTCCCATTTTGCTTATCTGAGGTTATACTGATGACTGTTGAGGATAAATGAAAGTGATTATCTATTTTAAAATTTAAGAAGAAAACAAAAAGTAAGGAGGCTGAATACAGATAACCTGGGAATATGCTCAACATAAGTTTTGAAAGGAATGTTTGCCTTTGCTGCTGGCCTAGATTCAGTGTGCTTGGGATTTCAATACATGAGCATAGTTCAGAGGAGTCTTTACACCCTGACACAGGTGTGCTCCTGTGGCCACTGGAGACCAAGCCAAAATTACCATTTACAGGACAGGAAGGAAAGGAGTGAATCAGGGCCATGTGTGGGGAAAGAGGATTGAAGTGAGTAGGAGGGGTGGCACAGGAGGGAGACAGGGCTTTGAGGGTAGGTTGTGAGATCAGTGGAACACGAGGCTGATGTGTGAAGGTGGAGGAGGCTTGCTGAGAGCAGCAGTTGGTGGGAAATGTAACTGGAGAAAGGGAACAGAAGCTCTTTTGTATCAGTCAGCTTTGGAGCAAGTATATGAAGAAAACCTGCTGCAAAGGGAGTTTCATTCTGGAAAAGAAATGGCACAGCTAGACCACAATGACTCCCAGCTTTGCTAGTGTCACTGCTGTTGAGGATGGGTATCCTTTTTTCCCAGACAGCTTAATAATCTGAAGAAGAGCCTATTTAAAAGTTTCCTTCTACAGAATCAGCACTGAATGCTCTATAATTAGGTATGTCACAAAAACCATGCACTTCAGTGTTCATTCACCTGAAATTCCTCCAACATGCTGGTGAGGCTTTTGTCATCAAAATCCATAATGGTTAAGAAGAATTGACTTAATAACATGGTAGTTACTTTGCAGTGTCAGGCTTCTGAGTAAGCAATTGATTTGATTTACCTGCCTAGTTTCACCCAGCGCTTTCCCCATGTCTGCTGCAGAATTCCAACTCCATTGAAACAAGAAGCAGCAAGCCAAGAATTCATATTTAAAGCTTTTACCCCTAGTTTCACTAAAAATAAAAAAGATTGGAAGTTTTCTTAAGGAGGTCTTGGACTATCTCATTGGGAATTACCTGTGCTCAGGTGCCATAGAGACAGGCAGCTTAAATAAGGTGTTGGCTCTGCTACTGGGTTCATTCTCTAAATGAGCCAAGAAACTGCACAGCTGCAGCTTAACATTTTGAGCCTGTGTCTCTGAGCTTGTTATGATGTACTTTATTTAAACAAACCTGGGGACCTGACGCACAAGTAATTCAGCTGTAGCTGTGCCTAAGAACAGATTACATGGCAGTGGCCTCTGGCTACAGAGCAGTGTATTTCCCCTTACACCAGCAATAATAGGAAGATAAACAATGATAAAATGCCTGTCTCTCCTTTGGACTTTTAAAGGCATCATTTGGGCACCTTGATTTTTCAGGTGCAGTTTGTTGGAAACATTTGAATTTGCTCTTGAATGAAAAATTTTGAGTTGCAGAATCTAGTTACTTGCCATCCTTGTGATCTCCTGTTTAAAACAGAGGAACTAAAGCTGCTGTGGCATTCATTGGTATTTCAATAGTATGAGAAGTACAGGGATGTTTCAGTGGCTCCATTCCTTCAGCCTCAGCTGGTTGCTGATGCCTGCACTTGAGTACAAACAGGTGCTTGTGGGCAGAAGACAGTGACTGAAACTGCAATTAATTATTTGCACAAACCATGGCCCCAGGAAACACTGGTTTGAAAAACCCAAGCTCTTTGACTTTACTACTTTCTTATTAAACACTATTGCGACTTCTTGGTTCTTGCCAGAGCACATAGAGGGAGACTCTTTTGCTTATAGTTTCACCAATTGCCTGCTCCAGGTCAGTGCAAGATGTACTTGTCCTTCCTTTTGCTTCCTGATGAACCTGTTTTACCTCTAAGTGCCAGGAACATTCCTCTCTCTCTGTCTGGTTAGAAACTCCATTTGTCATTTCAGATTCTAGTTTGGGTTTGGTATTCAAATGCCTACTGCAAATTATTTATTATACTATTAACTTTATGGTGTGACTAGACTCAGGTTATTCCTGTTTTACAAATAGCTGAAACAAGAGAATCTGACTTTCAAGACTGTGTAGAGAGCCTATGGCACAGCTGAAAGGTCTTACCTCAGCTGACCTAAGCCAGTAGGTTTCAGAAACATTTATTCTCTCTGCTCCCAGACCATTTCCTTTGATCTTCTCTTCCTGTATTCTTTACTCTCATGAAGTTACACAGCCAGTGCCGGTGCATTTCTCTTGATATCAAACACTGCTAGAGCTATAAAACTAAAATTCAACTAAATTATTGAAGTTTAGAAGATCTATAAAGTGATGCGTGTTGTTGGCTTTTGCAGTCAAGCTAGGAGAAGGGAATTCACTAGCTAGTGGGTTTCTGTGTTAAAGGAAGCAGTTACAAAAAAGACCCAAAAAACAAAACAAACAAACAAACAAACATGAAGTGTGGAAGTTGTTTCACATTTGGGGAAAAAGCAAGGAAAGGAATTCCACAGCACTGAACAAAAGTGTTCTGGAGATGTGCAACATTGATGACACTGGCAAGAAATGAGTATATTGTCCCTTAACTGCCAAATATCACCAAAAATCATGCAGTATCTGTTATTTACTAAAATGTTAAAAAGATTTATATTTATAGGCAGATAGTGTAAGGAAGATTACAGTGGTGAGGAGAGCGTTTACAGCTCTCAGCTTCTTATGGACAGGCTTGGGGACATCTCATTTAAAACAAGCCTTACCTGTTGGTACAATCAATTTCATCTCTTCTTAGCAGGCAAAGGCTCCCACAAATGACCTTATAGATTAGGCACTTTCTGTTTACATTCGATTTCCCACTGTCTGCTATTTGTAGAGAATGATTATCAAGGCATTAAATTAAAAGTTTTGCCTGGTGGGAAACTGTTGGATATTTTGTCATTTCCTTAGAGCCTCTCCTGTTCTGCTGGAGAGGCAGAGGGGTAGGGGAAGCAATCACCAGAAAGGTCAAGAATGTTTGCTTACCTATATTGGAACACTGCTGAGAGACTTTCTCCCCTTTTTAGGGGACTTTTTGGGTAGAAGTTTTGTTCAGGTTGTGGTAGGAAAGCATTGAGGCTTGAAATTAAAAGTCTCCAGTTGCCTGTAGGTTAGAAAGCTGGGGATGCTGCTGGCATCCTCTGGCCTTTTCCTGAAGGCTATGCCCAATCTAAGTGACATCTCATGCTTTCAGCAAGTTCAAAAGGAGTTAATAAGGATCTCCCCAAAGCCTTCTTTTGACCTTTATTCCAGAGAAGATTACAGCAAAGCCACCTTCCCTCTCAGTGTGCTGGGACAGGGGGAAGGACTTTGTGTCTTCAGTATTGCTGGAGCTTGTTTGATCAAAGTCATGCATCATATTAGCTGTAAATACTGATAATACCTGTGTTCTGCACAGACACAATCCTCCTGTTTGCCCAAGATGTTTTGCTCAAAGCACTTCCTCCTGCTTATCAGCAGCAAAATTACAGGACTGGGCTTCTCAGGGAGCAGTATTTGTCTTCTGTTTCATGCCTTAACAATAAGTACATAAACTCCAAAACCTTTCATTTAGACAGAGTATGAGAGGTCTTTGAAATTACCCCCAGGAACTGAGAAGGCCCCTACAGTCCCCCATCTGTAAAACAGAGCTGGAATTAATTATGAACCTGGGTGTTTGCAGTGCAGAATGTTCATGTAGTGCTTTCAGCATGTCTGCTAAGCAGGAGTTTGTTGTCATGCTTGTTACACAGTTTTTATCTCATCCTCATTTATTCTTAGGTTGTCTTATTCAAGGAGACATGGTGGAGTCTGACAGCCCCAGGTCCTCTTGAAGTGTGCTGGCTTCTCCAGCTGGGCTTGTCAGCCAGCCACAGTTCTGCTCAGAGGCTCTGGATTTCTGAGGCAATGAGGGGACAAAGCTGACAGTAAAAGCAGCCTTACATGTACATTGGTACAGCTTAAGTAGCTGCCTCAAGGGAATACAGATTAAGAAAGAAACACTTAAATTTTGCCTGGATTTATAGGCAGGCTGGGGTAAGATTTTTTTAAGTAATGTTTTGTCCCAGCTGTAGTTTAGGTGAGGCTCAGATAGATCCCTGCCCATTCTCTCTAGCTGCATCCAGCTTCCAGCCACTTTTCCTGACCTGTGTGGCAGGTTCTCTCCAGTCTTGCCACATCTCTTGTAGCTTTGCCTTTTTCAGTTCAAATACTGAGTTTCCTTCATTGCCTGAAACTCTCTGCACATGAGTTGTCCACCTTAGATCAGTGTATATTTTTTAGAAAGTCCATAGGAGAGTGAGAGATTTAAGAGCCCTATTAGGGCCTAATGGAAGTCAGTGAGAAAGTATTGCTGCTCTTTGCATTAGGAGCAGGATCTTAGCTTAGAAAAAGTGCAGCAATATGCATGCCCTGCTCTAAGAAGTGCTTCTGTTGAAGGCATGGATTGTAGTGGATCACCACACTGGGGCACATTTAACCTACCAGAAACACCACTGCAACCTGATGGGGCTGATAAGCATGGGCAAGGCTCCAATATGTCTGAACCCAGGGCTCACAGGAATTTACATGGATGACATGCCAGCTTCAAGCTTTCACCTCTCAGCTGTTGACCAATGAATCCCAAGGAGGAAAAGAATTTTTCTTTTCTCACTAACAGATTGATAAAAAGTTCTTGCTGCCAAATCCTTCAGAAACTCTTTCGTCTGAAGAAATCTCTGGTATTCCACATGTCTAAAAACAGGCACCTCATTTAGAGCAACAGTTTGCCTGCAGAGAGTTTTTGTTATTCTTCTTTGTGCTACTTCACTGGAGCTGTGATTTGTGAAGGGCCTGGCTCTTGTATGGAAGAATGCAGCAGATTCAAATTGCAGAATATTAAATATAATACTTCAGTCCTGATTTGACATAGACATTTTGCCTGGCTGAGGACTGGTAGCTCAGAGACAAACAAGGGAAGATGACAGATTGGTGAGTATTGGGTAGGATCATTTGTCAGGAGATGTGATGAATCACTGTGGCGCAGCATTTCATTTTCAGAAAGATAATTTTCAGAAAAATTCAAATTAAAGGCAGAAGAGACAGCTGGGGGTGTTTTGGGAGTTTTCATTTAAATCAAACTTACAATTAGAATAAGGGCATATTGAAAAGTTCCTGTTATTCTAAAAATATTTTGAGGAAGGAAAAAAATGGAGGTTAGAAGGAAACAGGAGGACCTGGAAGACCACTTGCCAGCTGTCCCCCACAAATAGGCTTTGAGTTTTACTTACTTTACTTCTAGTCAAAGCCAGTAGGAGTCGTATATCTAGAGCTTCAAGCAGTGCTTCAGCTGGGGGGAAAATATCCATCTTATAACCTTGCACACAGGTTATTTGAGCAAAGGTCAATGTGCTTTTGATAGGACTGCACACAGAGACTGAGCTCCTCACAGTGGGAATGAGAGCAGTGCTCCTGTTTCATTTGCTCTGGGCTCTTAGGAAGTCCAAGGCTACGTCAACACTGATTAATTCATGCAAGGTAACACATTAATAACAAATGGAAACAGGGGAGATACAGAGGATGGGGGGCTTCCTGCTGGTACTTCAGCTGCAGACACGAGTGCCAGGAGGCCAAGGGCTGATCCCTGTTCCCCCTTTCTCCTGGAGCCCGGTGCCACCCACAAACTCAGTTGTTCTGGACAAGGTTATTCCTAGAGTTTGATCAACACCTTTATGACCCTGGTGTAAGCAAACAGAAGAGTGAATGCTTCAAGGAGTAGCTCTGTGACAAAGAGGTTTTAAATCAGCTGCTCCTCAGAGAGTAGCACACTGTTGTATGTACAGCACACTTGATTAGAAGGTCAGATGGCAACTTTAGCAAAGGAGAACTGTGTAAAATCCTGCCTTTACCATCACTCAAGTCAGTATAAAGTTCTCTCTGTGTATATGTGTGTAAAACTGGTATTTCCAGATGCCTTCCCTGTCAGTGGACATGAAATAAAAAGATAAAAAAATCTGGCAACACTGTTGCACAATGTGTTTGCCTCTTTCAAAGTTGTAGCCTGCATAGAGAGGAGGGAGAGATAAGGAAATGAGACACATGCAGGGTGTGGGATTCTGAAAAAACTTACATCCTCTTCCAAGCAAGATTCAAGCAGGCACTTTATTTTTAAAACAGCAAATAGTGATGGGTCATGCCATGTGCAGGACTTGATGTTGAGGCTTTCTGAAATAGCAGAAAGAACTGGTCACATAGTGCCTTTTTTCTTGACTAATGCTCTGCTGGTTACTCAGTTGCTGAAACATGGAAATCTGATGCCAGCTGTGTTTCCAGTATAAAGGCACTCTTGCAGTCTTTGTGCAGGAAAAGTGGTTAATTTTATGAGGAAGAGAGGACTTGCTTTCATTTTGCCTCAGCAAGTTGCTTGCTAGTGAGGCTTCTCCAGGTAGAAGGAAGAGCAGGCATGCTTGGTGTCACAATCTCTTGAGACCATGTTAAAGCACACATGGACTAACAAAACTTTGCTCTTGACCTTCTATGAATGTTAAATTAATAAATTATCATGATGTTAGTATCCATCTCAAATAGAATATCAAGACTGCAAAGCAAAATTTGAGTGAGGAAATGCAAACTTTGCATTTTGCATCCTTTTGTTAACATGGCATTTACCCTTCAGATAAGAATCACTGTTCTCTCCCTTGTTCCATATTAGTGCTGATATGAACCTAAGGTTGGTGTGTAGCTCTCTTACTCTACAGGGCAGATATTCTCAGGTGAGACAAATTAAAATTAAAAATAAACCTTTCTCTTTCATCTTCAAAGTAACAGATTGCCTAGCTGGATTTCTGTCCCCACCTGCCCATAGTTACCCTGTTCCTCTTCACCTCTGTCAGTTTCTGAATGAGTTTTTCAACAATTAATTTACCTCACTGCCTCTGTGAGACATTAACTAAATTTCCAAGCCTCTCTGAGACTGGCATCACAACCATGCCCTTCCATCCTAACTGATGGCTCTGCTGGAGACCACAGCAGGTCCAGTTGAGACACAGGGAGCTGAGGCTAAGTGCAGAGCTGAAACACAGTTCAATCTAATTCTTAAATGAATGCTAGCAATCCCCAACACATATAAGTTTATTGTTTATTGCCTGTAATTTTCTCAACTAATTCCAAATTTAATGACAGCTTTCAGCTTCGGTGTTCTCTTCTAATTAACGTACCAGTGACTATGTATAATCTCTGTGTAAAGCCCAAAGCAGCTTACATGATAATTACAGGGGGATCACAGCACCTACTCTTCAAGGAAGGCATCTGTGAGAAAGGCCTTGCATGATAGTTCAGGTGCTGAGATTAAGTTGTACTTAACTTGTGCTGTTTCTTGTACTGCCTCAAAGCTCTTTTATGACTGGCTCAGCATAATGCTGGTAAACTTTCAGGAAGGAAACAAAAGAACTGGACAGATAAACACAGTATTTTGTACTTAAAGCAGAGGCTTTCTGGACATGGTGAGCTTTTGAGGTCATAGTATTTTTGTAGAGTCATATTGTTGAGTAACTTTTTATTTTCCCCAGAATAATTATGATGTAGTGGGTTGAAAATTTCCTCTTTTACACTCTGCAAGATTCTCTGCATCCACCTTTTTTTGCAGCTGCAGTCAGAAAACAAATCTGACTGCACAAAGCAGAAGTAAAACCCAAGTGTATGGCAGAAGCAGAATACCTTTGCTGCCTCTGTTAACTCAGAATTAGTATTGGTTACATCATTTTAGACACACAACCTCCCCGTTGGAATGACGAGTTCCAGAGGAGCAATCACTAGGGAATACACCATGTCTGTCTGTTTTCCAGTATGGAAGAGTACACATTAATGCACTTGGTCACAATTAAAGATACTAAGCTCAAAGGAAACACTGTGTGTAGATGAATGTTTCCATAGATAGGCTTATTTGCAAAAATGAGTTAAACTGCATCCAGTCTCCCTGTAATAGTTTGGTAGTTGTGTGAGAAGGGGAAAGATGTATTAAAGGTCTCTGTGATGGGAAACAGGAACATAAACTTCTCAAGAGGAACTCCTCATGTTATTTACAAAGTGTTGGTTAAACTTTTATTCCTTTCAGTACAGGACCATTGTCCAACATCTCCATGCTCCGTGCACTTTGATTCTGAAATGTGGTACTCAGCAAATTTTGAGTTCTGTGTCTTCTGTTGTTGGTTTTAGATTGACAAGTATGCTCAGCGGGATCTGAAGAAAGGACTTCACTTGTATGGGACAGATGGAAATATTGGCCTCACTAATGCATGGAGCATCATTCAAACAGATGTAAGTCTGAGCTCTTCCTTTTACCTGTTCCTCTTTACCTTCTGGGTTCTGTAACAGCATGTTCTGGGTGTGAACCTAATTAAACCTCCAAATCCCAAGCCACTCTCTTTCTCCCACCCAGTCAGCACATTAGCAACTAAACTGTCTGCTTTTTGTAGCAAGGAGTAATTTTTATTTATTTCTCCTTTGACAGGAAATATCTTCTTCCTTCTAGAAGGTTATGTTAAGTTGATGCCTAAATATCATGCAGTTCTGTGCTGTGTGGAGGGTAAAGGCGGTGGTCAGACAGAAAACAAGCAGTACCTTCTCTTTAAATTCAAAGGGGTGGCTTATGCTGGGGTGAAGAGCAATAGCATAATAGCAAAGAACCTCTTCAACCACTTTTTCCTTTCTGTCTGTCTCCTTTCACTGCTACTATTGTTCCCACTAGTGAGTCAAAATGGAAACAGATCATGGTGTTTGCAACCTCCTCCTACAGTCAGTACACTTTCCCCAGCAGAATTCAGTAATCCTCCATAGCAGGTGGACTGGAAATGTTTTTTGCTGTGTTGTCACTGCTGTTCCTTTGTCCTGGTTCTCTGACAGCCCTCTGCCAGTGTTCATCTGCGAAGCACTGGTGAACATTGTAGCTGGCTTCCTCCTCCTGTCCTTGTCTGAGGAAACACCATCACTGACAGTTCAGGTTTATTAGCTCTGTACTTCTTGTTTCATATTCAGTTCAGTCAGTTCTCCTGGGGATGATCTTTCTGATTTCATGTTCTCTGCTTCTTGAATGGAAGAGTGCTCCAGCTTTTCTTCTGCTTTAGGCAGAAGCACTTGCACTGCCTTTGCTTCACTCAAAAAATCTTGCATAGCTTTCTCAGTTTCTCCTCCAGAGGCGCAAGTGTGGTACAGGCAGGAGAGGTTTAGTCTTGACTGATGTCTTAAATGGATCAAAGATCCCAATCCTCCCGAAGTCTCTTCTTATGGACAATACAAGGTAACAGGAGCAACAGGCTACTAAGAAATGATCTGAGAAATTAAAAATTTGAGATCACTAACGGAACAAAACTGATTGGCCAAACTCCTTGTGCATCTTTGGGTCTGCAGGACCTGTTTGTGTTGAGTGCAGTAGGTTCCCTACAACACTTCTGTGTGTGAAAGACAAACAGCTCAGGTCCAGCAAACAAGCCAATTCCAGTCCTGGATCCCAACAACTTCATGTGAAAAGTTCTTTCAGTTACCTTTAAAAGGCATCAGCACCTTGCAATATTGTTGATAATTTCCTCTCCCAATACTTTTTCCTTTTTCCAATATGAGAAGGCATCAATTACTGACAAGAGAAATGCATTTTGTGGTGCTAGCCCAAGAGTAAGCCACGTGAAATATAGATACAATTTTTAATATCGTTGCTTATATCCAACAGTATTAGAAAGTTTACTCTTTTACAGTAATATAATTATGTGTAGTAAAAATGTAGTAAAAACTACTAATATTAAAATGTTTGCAGTAAGTATTAATCTGCTTTCAGTGACACCCCAAGAACTCTTAAAAGCATACAGCAAAGGTGGGGGGAAGCAGTTTTTGGAGGACTCATGGGATATAAACACCATACTTCTGCTCCCCTTTGTGTAAAATAGGTTTAACAATACATGAACTGTCTAGTTCACATAGTCATATTTTTTCACAATCTTCATGAGTTGATTGGATTCAGAAAAGATGTCAAAGAATAATAAGAATTTTGGAAAGTGACATTATGGTGAGAAATTTTAAATATATAAACAGGTAAAGATGAACTAGTGATGTGACTGCAGTCCTTGAAAAAAGAGCAGGAAGGAAAAAGCATTATGAGAGAAAAGGGTTCTCTAATTGATCCAGGAGCTAAAAACTTAAGTTAGACATATCTGGTGGTAGGATGCCATTGTACAGCAGCACAGTAGATTCTTTTTCTCTGGAAAATAAGACCTGGCTTTTTGCTTAAAGGAAATGGTTCAGTGACCAGCTTGGGTTTGAGGCAGGACTCAAGAGTCTGTGGTTTCTGTAGTGCTGCAGATCACAGTCATTTGTTCTGGTAATTCCTTTGGTCTTGAAACCCAGTATGGTTTAAAGAGTGCCTTACAAGTTTCAGATGAAACTCAGGTTAGCTAACTCCAAGGAGCTCAAAAGATGACGAGAAAATGCCATCCCATGTGCTGTGTGCAGCCAGGGGACATCACTCTCACATGGCCACTGGGAAATTACCACGTGCCAGCTTGGCAGCACCACAGTGTCAAAGTCATTGTGCTCCCCATGCTGGGCACTGAGGAGAACAGCAAAGAGCTCCCACAGATCCATTTTTGCCACTCTGCATAATTGGTTCTCACATGTATCTTTGAAAACTGTATGGGAATAGACTATTGCAGAGGTTCAGCAAAGACAATCCCATCATGGTTAATTATGTAAAACACTTTGCAGTTGAATAGAGCTGTCTAAATGCCAACTTGGGGGGTTTTTGTGTAATAATCATTATCTCTTACATCCCTAATCAGTAGAGTATAATCACTGATTGGAGGACTAGGGAGAAACAAGGGAATTTTCTGCAAGGGAAGTCCCGGCCCAGGCTTGCTGTTTGCATCCTATCTCTTAAGGCTCTCAACAAAACCCACAGAAGAGCAACCACGTTGCCATACAGGTCAGTGTTTTTCCTCATGGGACACATCAGTCACTGGTTAAGCCATGGGCTGTGTCTGTATGTGGATGGAAAACAGCAGCCTCACCAAAAAAAAAAGTGCCATGTAAAAAAACATGACAGTCACAGAAATCATAATGAGCCCTTGTCCCCTCTGAATTTGCACTCCTTTCTTTGTAAAAGCATTTTTCAGAGCCTGAGCAGTGGTTAAAGCAGTAGCTTAGGCACTCTGGCATAATTCTTAATTTCTTCCAAGATTTACTTAGGTAGAGACCATCCCCATCCTGCATTCATTAGGTACTACTGTGTATGGCAGCTTCGGCTGAAAAAAGGAGGAAAAAGTATTTCCAAGAAACCACATTTAGATGGCATTTGACTTCTGTGGGACTGGCCAGTCACAAATCAGAGGGGAGTTTTGACTGGGAGTGTGGATGCCCAGTGCATACAGTGAGTGGTGATTGTGAGTGGTGATTGTCTAAGTGTGAAAGACCTGAGCACCTTTTGAGGAAGGTTTTCTTTTCCGAAGGCTTTGTGCCTTGAGAAATGGTTTTCCTCTTTTTAACAGAAGCCTACAATTTCCAAGAAGCTGGAAACAAGGAAAAAACAGGGCTTGTGTTTTAAGAGGGAGTTGCAGTTTTGGCTGATGCCTGAGCTCTTCAAGTTACCAATAGAGGAGTTGGGTTAAGCTGCAAACCTGCAAAGTGTATGAGAGGAAAGGCAGTGGACTCATTTTGCAGTCCTAGTAAGCCTCTGGGTCAGGGAGCTGTTTCAAATCAGAACATTCTATTGATTTCTTTTTAATACCTTCAGCTAACCAAACTCTCAGCCTTTCTCAATAGCGTTTCAAACCTTAAAAGGATCAGAAACACAAGCAGATGAATTCTGTGTGTCGTGACCGAAGACTATGAAAGCTTACAAAGTGATTTTCAAACATGACTAAAATTCTGATAGTTCAGGAGGTAAGTTACCCTGAACAGCATTAAACTCCTTATCTACCAGGACTGGTTAAAATCACAGGTGGAGATCATTAGAAAATGAGAAACAGGCATTAATTTTTAAAATGTTGCTTCATCCCCAACATCTTTGTGATCAATATTTGAGCACTTCTACTTTTAACTAACCGGGCAGTAATTCGAGAGGCATGCAGAAAACCTATTAGCTTCACTAAAGTGAGCAAATTCAGCTCACCTTTGCTGCTGTGTAATGCCTTTTCATGTTTATTTATACCACTGTAACTGAGAAGAAATTTCACCCATCTCCCTCTTCCCAGTCACTGATTCTATAAGATCAAGCCATACTTTGGGATTACTGCTGAATTAATCCAAACCACCCATTAAACATGATTTTTAGAACAAAACTATATCATTCACCACTTTTTACAGTGATGGAGGAAAAAGGTGTATAGAAGGCCCCCTATCCTGTCTCCAGTTCCTTGCCCCATTCACAAAACCAGAAAACAAGACATTGCTAAAAAACTGCAACAAGGATTGAATATATGTTTATTTTCACAAACCCTATCCCAGCCTGAGTGTGCATGAATTTGGCAAAGAAGATAAGGCCTACTTAGCCTTCAGTATTGGGATTACCTGTAAAGTATGTTCAAATGTCCAATTCCTTATCAGGAGTTGCACTGTTGCACTGAGATATAAACTTTTTAAATAGATTGCTGCCTTTTAAAGTGTTTTAGTCTGGGTACCCCAAAATAAGCGCTTTTAGTTTGTAATTGTTTCTAAGAAATGTAAATGTTGAAAGTAGGAACAGAACTGAGCAATGAGGCAACCTTGTGTAATTTTATCACTTAACTTGTGAAGGGAACAAGAGAGGAGTATAAATATGACCAAAAAATTAACATGGTTGTAGCAAGAATCAAGTCTTCAATGCTTTCATGCCTGGCATTGGCAGAACATCAACCTTTGCTGCAGACCTGGCTACAACAAACTGCTGGTGACAAACATCACTTTTCATGTGCCCTGAGCTTTCTCCATCTTCCAAGTGTAGGCCTGTCTCCAAGTATCCCTGCTTAGAAACCCTGCCAATTTTCAAGAGACCATTGCTCTCAAATCTAAGAGGACTCTAAAAAACGTCCTTCATATTCCCCTTTCCTCTAATGGTCCCTCATCTCCCTCAATAATTTGGCTGCTTACTGCTCAGCTGCATCAACCTGGGATAAATCAGTTGCTTGTCACGTGATCCAAAATCATTCCTGCACTCTTTCTTTTCTACTTGGACATCCATAGTGAAGTCTCTGAGTTTATTGAGCTCTCAGCTTATCTGCCTTTCTGGCTTCTAGCTGGAGCTCTTTGCTGAATCTGAGCTGGTGACCCATTCAATCCCATTGCTGCTCATTTCCTCGTTCCTGCATCTTTGACCGTGGATCAGGGCCCCTGCTCCCTAGAGATGCCAGTCATGGGACTTGGCCTTCACTGAGCAGTGTTCACTCACTTACTTCTGCATTCTTAGGTGTCTGTGGTGTTAGAACTCTGCTGTATTCATCACCTCCTCTTGAGTAGGGTTATGGATCATCCACTGCTTAATCCCATTGCTCATCCTTCCTTTGTCTTCCAAAGATATTTCTTCCAGTTGTAGTTACAGACATTATTTCTTCCAGTCCCAAGACCATTGATCCTCTGTTATGTCCTTTATTTATACCTTGAACTTCCCTTAGCCAGTCCTCCTGTTGCTGTGTCTGCAGTGCTCTTGTACAGAGAATCTGTGTGGGCAGGGAGTTAGTGTCCAACTGCAGCTCATCTTTGTAACTGCATCCCTTTCTATTCTCACCTTTGTGGTTTGCCAGGAATTTTTACTCTTTGGAGTGCCAATTGTAGCTCATGGCCTAGGCACCTCCTGCTTCACAGGCTCCATAGGAGCAGCTGTCCTCAACCTGTTAGTGAGCACTTGGCTACAAAACCCGTGCTTCATCTTCATCTCCTTAGTCTGTCAGACTGACACCTTCAGCCATGCATTATTATGGAGAGAAGGAGTCTAGTTCTGATTCATGCAAACTTGTGTCACTTGTGTTTGGCCAGAACATCACTCAAATATCTCAGCCCTTACCACTGCACACTCTGCATCGCAGATGAGCCACATTTTTAAGGCTTGCTGTTTACAAGCTGTCACTTCTCACTGTCTATCAAAGAGCTGCCTCCTGACTCTAATGATGACAGCCTGCAAGACCTTCTTCTTGTTAGATTTCCAAATAAACCAGCCTTCCTCAAATGCATGCCATGTATTGCAGGCTGCTCCTACCCACTTTTGGGACCTGTTACACATGGACCTCCTGTTTTCTGTGCAGGAACATAGAGGAAAAAAACGAAAGGCACAAACTTTTTTTCTAGTTTTATGTCATTTTGTAGAAAACGAAGCCTGTAAACTTACAAATCAAACATTTGCAAGTGGAGGATTGAGTCCTGCCACAGACCGAATCAAAATTCAGAGCAGAAACTTGGAGGGATAGATGTTAGTCCAGGAAAGTTTTCTGACTTTTCCTTGACAGAAGAAAAACTCTGCTGTGAGCATTGAAATGTCTCTATCAAGGAGTACTTTCTGAGTGCTTGAAGCATCATATGATGCATGAGGCAGTGTGTGACACCTCTGCCCTCTATGGGTTTGGAATGGCACATTTTGTGTGTGCAACAAGACCTGAACACTGCAACTCTACTGCAGCCTGAACTCTACAACTATTACATAACAAAGGAAAACTCTCCCTCAAGGCAGTGTAAACATCAGGATCCCAATTAGGTCTTTGGCCCTGGTGATGCAGATGTCTACATGATTATGAGTCTCTCAGAAACAAAATAAGTGGTCTCTATAGGGATGTGGAAAATACTCTTCAGGCTTATATAAAATCACATCTGAAAAAATAAGATCTTGGCAAGTAATTTTGGGACTATGTAGGTGGCTGGCATAGGCCTGAAAAAGTGTGAGGTACTGTGAACAGCAGAGAGCAGTTCTGCAGCCCAGTGTTGTCTTGTTTTACTCATTTGTGCTGAAGTGTCTAAATACCAACGAATTCATAATTTTGCATAGGGGTGACAGATGGTGTATACATCTATATGGTAATGAGTCCTAGCTTATTTCCTATCACAGGATTATACCAGTTCCCAAGGGGAAGATGGCCACAGAGCCATTCCCTGTACCATTGTGTGTTTCTGTACCTTTCATCCCGCTACCAAAGTCGAACAGACCTTCTGACTTAGCAGTGTTGTGATCTCTGCACTCACTGTGTTGTTGTAGGCAGAAACTTAAGGCACAGCTATTAGAGCAGCATCAGATGATGACATAAAAGAACTGCACCACAGAGAGAAGAGGAGAAAATACATCGTTTGCTGACTGGCAAAGACTTTCAAAGGTGATGAGTAATTAACAGCTTAGTGAGAAATTCACCTTGTTTACTTCAGTCATAATCCCAGAAGTAGTGTGCTGTAGAAATCTCAGTATCTTCATCCCTTGGGTGCTGTACCTGTATCTTTTTTTCCTGACAAGCTGCAAACAACTGTTACAATTCTGGTCCTCAATAACTCAATCTCAGTACTTGTCTGAGGTTGTCCAGTTTCAGCTCCTGCAGTGTCCTCCCACTGCAAATAGGGGCCTTTGCTTCTTGCATCAACATTAGCTGCATACAAGGCCATATTTAAACGTAACACAAAAGAGTGGAGAAAAGGGTCTGTTTGGGTAAAGCTGAGGAACTACTGTATATCTTTAAACTTTCAAGCCTCTGCTGCTGTAATCAAAATGCACTGAGTGTCAGGCTCCAGGAGGCAAAGTCAGAACAGGCAGAAGTCAGTGACGGATCACGCTTACGGTATCACCTCGGTTCATCTTTTTCCAGTTCAGATGCTGTGGAGTCTCCAACTACACGGACTGGTTCGAAGTGTACAACACAACCCGGGTGCCAGACTCCTGCTGCTTAGAATTCAGTGAGAATTGTGGGCTCCATTCCCCAGGGACCTGGTGGAAAGCGGTGAGTAGCTCTGCAGCACACAGCAGCAGCTGTCTTGCAGCCCAGGTGAAGGGCAGGCAGGTAGACATTTGCAGGGCTGCACAGATGATAAGCTGTGCACCTCATTCATCTGTCCTAATTCACCTTTCATCAGGTGCTTTCAGAAGGCTCCTGTTGAGTTATGGCCTTTGACCTCCCATGAAACCCCCTATTAAGTTATTTTTATGAGCTGGTTTCCTTTTGGTAGGCTCTAAGCTGTGGTTTCACATTGCAGACAGGTCCACTCCAGGAGTGACCTGCAGCACAGACTAGTGACATCTAGCTAGGAAATGGCAGGAATGTCCTTTTTAGTGTCCCACCTACTGGGGTCAGGCAGCAATAAAGGCAAATGGTGCATGCACACACAGGCCCTGGAGCAGCAGCCATAGCTTATCACAGCCCAGGCAGTCCGGAGGCGAGAGGACTGTGAGAGCCTTGAGCACTCTTCTCCCACCAGGAACTCTCATTCAGGGACTTCCACTGCATAGAAGGGTGGGAGCCGTTCTGCTGAGCTGCCAGCAGCATTTTTTTTGCATTGCTTTTCTGCACTTGCCTGTAATCAAATTCAAAACTCCATGGGATAATTTCCCTACAATGGCCTCAGCAAGATCTTTCTGGAACAGATAGCCAGAGCCTAAATACGTCTCTGAAATTAGCTCAGCAATTCTTTGTGCTAATTACAGGTAGTGCAATTACACAGGAGGGGTGTGGAGTAAGGCCACCTGATGAAGTGGAATTATAACTTAAGTTTTGCTGGTTCTAATGGTTTGTGAAGACAATGAGTAAACCTCTCTTGGCCACTTTCTAGTAAGATTTCATATGCATGGATTGGTACTCACAGAGGCTGAGTTCACATCAAACACAGCTTCCTTATGCTTCTTGAGTAGCTCCAGGTAATTTTTTTAATTTTAGGACTGAGAAGTTCTTCTGTTTTATTCAGAGTAGCAAGAAAATCAGTGCAGGTTAACCCTTTAGCTTCTGATGGGCATTAATAGTTCTTCCTTTATACATATGTTAAAGCCCCTAACTGAAGGCTGAACGATTCTTGGCCAAGAACATTTACAGGACAGGGGGCACTGTTTTTGCACAAGGTTGTCTTAGAGACAGTATTATTTAAAGAAAGGTTTCACTTGGGCCAATTTCACCCTCCCTGAAACTGGACCAGTAAAACAGGGCTACAGCTAACGTAGAATTTAAAGCAGGAAGAAAATAATGGAGGGGTGCCCATACTGCAGTTTGAAATGGTGGAAAATGGTGTGAAATGGGCCCATGTGCAGCAGGAGCAGCTACTGAGCCACTTGCACTGGGACTGTTGGGTTTCATGTGTCTGTATACATTATAAGAAGTGTTTCTTTCCCTGAAACGTGGAGAAAATGAAAGCCTCATTGTAAGGTTCTAACTGTTTCTGGTTGGGTTTTAGAGGGCAAAGAGGACCCAAACCCAGTGCTTGCTTGCTTGTTTGTTGTAGTTTAACCCCTAAGCCCAACACAGCTGCCTGCACACTTTCCCACCAGTGGGATCAAGGGGAGAAGTGGAAAATTAAAGTGAGAAAAGAGTGGGTTGAGATAAAGACAGTTCAATAGGGAAACCAAAAACCATGCTCTGTGTAACCCTTGCTCAATGATAACAAAAATAGCTCCAGATTATCAACCTTGTGTTCAGGACAAATCCAAAACACAGCCCCATACCCACCACTGTGAAGACAATTAACTCTACCCCAGCCAAAACCAGCACAGTATTTTTAGTTACTGGCTGAATTTATATGGAGCAGTGCTCATGCAGCATTTTGGAGGTGCACTTTTTTGTGTCACTGGGATTAGTGCTCCATGTTCAAGATTTGATCCAAAAATACATTGTAGTTGCTCCAGCACTGAAATGATAATCCAAGCTACGTAGCAGCTAGGTCAGATCCATTTTTTTCTCTGGCTGTATATTCCCAGGAGAGTAGAGCTGTGTTTATGGCTAATATAATATTCTTGGTTTGTTTTTTTTTTAGCCTTGCTATGAAACTGTGAAAATATGGCTCCAGGAAAACTTACTGGCAGTGGGAATCTTTGGATTGTGCACAGCTATGGTGCAGGTACAGTTTAATATCAATTTTCAAATCCTAACTAATTGTAAATAACCAAGTAACCAGATATATACTCTGCTCAAGCAGAGTTTAATAATTTTGCAGGTTTTAATAATTTTGCATGATGGTAGAGAAAAATTCTGCAAGATTTAAGTACTTTATGTTTAACTTTAGTTAAAATACTGTGTACAAGGCACAGAACTAGGAATACTGCACAGTGTTTTATGATGCACTGCAAAGAGCTGGCAGTTTATCAAGTGGTTTATCTAAGACTGAAACTGGATGTGGGAGGGGAGACTAGACTCCAGACACCTAGTCAGGGTAGGATGAACTGGCTTTAGGGTGCTGGTATTTGTCCAGTTATTCTCCAGAGAGGACTTAGGCTAAATATGCAACTTCAACATAGTCTAGAGGTAGCTTAAGTCTTCAACCTCATCTGTCAGGCCCAGGGTAAATTACAAACTAGGATGTGGTGCCCAATTTGTCAACCCTGCCAATAAACCTATGCTCCCTTGCTATTAATGGCAGGGAAACTCAGTGGGTATGATGGGTATAGACTTGCCTATCAGATTTTTGAGTTGCAGTTCTTTCCACTGTGACTTTGGTCAGAGAAGAATCTGTTGTCCACCACTTTGTCTCTTACTTGCCTGTGCCTTTAACCCTGCCTGCTGTGGTTGTGCCAGTCTAAGCACCAGTGGCACAGCTTGAGGATGCACAGGTGAGTTGTGCTGGAGCTCAGGCTGGTTCAAAGTCCCTTTTCTAAATTCAGTGAAGATCTAGCTTTATTTTCCAGCTCCCCCTCTCTCACACTCAACCTGCAAGCACAAAGGATGGCATTGGTAAGCTAATTAACACCTTGTAACTGCAGATTAAGCCATGGTTGTTTGGTTTTTGTTTTTTTTTTTTTTTAATTTTGCCTGGTATGCCACTAGCAACAGCAAGAGACAGCCTGGGATCAGTATTCTACTCACATTCCCACTAATGACAGATTAGGCAGAATGGCACATATCTTACTCTCTCATATGTCATGTGTTGGCTGCAACTTATTAATGCAAATGCCTGACGCCTCACAGGCCCAAATTCAGTAGAGTTTTGGGGTTTGTTCCAGTATAGTAAGCAAATATGCTTAGAGAAAAAAGCACAAGATCATATGGCAGACAGACAATTTATGACTGTTGTTAATATATTACCATAATTAAAAAAAAAAAAACAAACCAGCTTTTGAGCATCCATTCAGCATTTAGAGTATCTTTAAAGGACCCCCAGCAGCCCATGGTCAGAGTCCTTCTCATAAATACCCTAAATATAATAAAGTTCTAATACAATACTATCTTTCTGACAGACAGACATTGCTAGTTGGCATGGAAGGAAACACTTCAGACAATTTAAAAATGCAAATTCATATTCCTAATAAATGCTGTGCAGTGCAGGGAATACACCTCAGAACACAACAGATTTTTAGTCTGCCTTCTAGCTGCCTGATGTGATTGAATCTACCTGATGACAAAAGTTTCTGTGCACTGTCACCTAAAATGAGCTGGGCTCCCTCTCTTGCCGCTGTTTCAGTTTTGTTCTTGCCCATAGCATGTGACAGTTTTTCATGTTAAGCATGGAAACAGAATCATTCAGTGACATAATTTGAAGGACAACAGAAGACTCTTCCTCAGTTGTGCGTGCTTCAAATTATGAACCAAGTTCAGCCACCACTGCTGTGTTACATAGTTGTCCCCAAAGGTGGTCCCTTGCCAGGAAGCAGAAGGCAGAGTTCAGGGATACTTCCAAAAGGCCAATGCTTGCTATAAACAGCACACCAAAACCTAATAATCTGATTTCACTGTGGAAGAGTGAATTATTAAGATTAACAACTGTGAAAGATTAACAACTTTATAACCATTTTTTTCTTCATAAATATAATTGTGTGTGTATTCATATATTCTTTCAAAGTACTCGTTAACAGGAACCATTACTCATGTAAAGACTAAATTAGAAGTGGTCAAATTAAGTGCTTAAAACAGAATTCATACCCTAGCATTTTCTACCTGGCAGACCTTAATTTCAGTGACAACTCTTACAGTGGTGTTGCTAAGGAAAAGTAACAAGCACTTAGTACATTCATATAAGTACTCAGCTGGAAGGAAAATAAAGACTCTCTCCCTCATCCCCTTTTGATGAAGTAATCTACCAGAGGCAGCACAACAGGTCAGTGCTTGGCTGGGAGAAGAACCCCCACCTCCCTGCTGCTTCTCCTGAATGGGCTGAGTAGAAAACACATCCATTGTTGATGAGGCATTGATGGCCATGATTAATGCATGTTCAGTCTCCAGTGATTCCCCCACAGGGACCTGTGCACGCATACACTTGGAAAAGTAAAATACAGTCCACAGCATCCTTAGGACCAGGGATTAACCCAGTGTCTTTCAAAACAACAGTTACAGGGATACCCACAGAATACCTACACAGCTGGGGATTGCTATTGTAAAGTATTTTCAAGCAAATTTTTCTCATTATTCCTCTTCTCAGTGTCTGGTGGCTGCTGTTGATGGAGAAATCAACACTCCCCTGCTCTCACTGTTCATTCTGTAAGACAGCAATACAGATAAGGACAAAAGGCAGACAGACTCTAGGAACAGAGCAAGGACATGAACAGGCAGGAAAAGCAGTGTGTGACATGTCCTCCTGTGTGGGGAAAAAAGCTAATGTCATGGTCTTCTCTTTTTTTCTTGTTGTTTCAATAAATAGGGATTTTTTACTTACTGAAAAACAATTGTTTGTTGTTTCTTTTCTCTTAGATTCTCGGACTCACCTTTGCAATGACCATGTATTGTCAGGTAGTCAAGGCAGACACCTACTGTGCATAGATACCATTCCCAATCTTTCTGCTTCTCCTCCAAAGGACACAGGAGAAATCTCCTCCATGCTCACTCATCTGACCTTCCCCCCCCACCTTTGTACTATAAACTGTGTATAATGCAATCTTTCTGAAGATTTTGTGAATCACCCCACTTTACTGAAGGAGGAAGAAAAGAAAAAGTCAGTACTTGAACTGGCACAGGTAAGAAGCAGCCTTGTCTTTAAGCAGAGGAAAACCAGAAAAGCAATGGTTCCTTTTCCATGGCCTGTGGCAAGGCAAGAGAGGCTGCTTACGAGGGGCTGACTGCAAATCCATTTAGAAAAAGATGGCACTGAGGCAACCTCTGCAAAAGCTGCCAGGCTGCCTTCCCACATTTCCCAGTCTGGAAGCGAGGACGTAGAGAATAAATGTTCTTCAGCAAGAAGGTACAGAGTAGCTAGCACTGAATGCAATTGTAATTTTACTACAGTTTGCACACAGCTAAAATGTCAAGATCAAGCAGCCCTGCCTCCAAGTGTCTCAAGATGATTTTAGCCAGGAGAGGATCATCTTCAGAAATATATTGTTTTAAAGGAGTATTTTTAATGTTACGCGCCGCAAAGTCAGGCTTTTAATCGGCATCTGTACAGCGAGATCCTGGCTGTTAATGGAAAACAATATTGGACATTGCCTCACTTCCTAATTGCCAGTGGCATATAGATGGTTGACTGTGTATGTTATATATATTACATTCATAAACACTTACTTTTCTGAAAGGAGGTGAAAATACCCAGCATTTAACCTCAGAAAGAGGAAACCTTTCTATCCTATTTTACATTCCAACTGAAAAAAACAAGTTTTATTTCTTGTACAAGGCACTATCACTTATACCTCTGAGAAACAAGTAATTACTTTCAGCTGTATCTTCATTTCAGTAAACAACTTGTGAGTGGGCTCTCTCTGTCAGTCTACTATGGTTTTATTTTTTATCATCCCTGCTTCAAGTAAGTCTGCCAAAAAATATCACTCATTTCCACGCTTGAAGATGTGTACAAAGCTGTCAGCTGTTCCTTCCCTGAATGTCACCATTTCATTAATTTACTTTGGGATAATATCATCTGCAGGTATGATAGAGTTTGCCTTGCTGAGGAAAAATCTTTTGCACATTGCTTATTTTTCTGAGAGTTATTAAGACTTCACATGCTTTTTTGCTTAGGTTTTTTTTTTCCTCCCAAATGCACACTGACAACAGCCAAGACACTGTCTTGTCTAACAGTCTCTGTTAGAACTGGAGTCACTTCTCAGTGCTCTTTTTCAGATGCATTTTCCTTTACCTAGCTGCTGGCTAGAATATAATCCATGCTTTCTGGAATATCATGGATTCACAGAGATACGCAGAAATCAAAACCGTAACTTTCTTTAACCAGGGAACAGGCACTCATTAATAACTGAAGTAATTGATGTAGTACCCTCCTATGCACATCTTCTAGTGATGAGGTTAAAAATCATATGTGTCCTATTGTTCAAACAAATAATTCCCTGCCAGCAAACAGCTCCAGGTAGTGCATGTGTGCCAGGGAGAAAGTGAAGCACCCCAGGGAAAGGACAAAGCAGGGAACAGGCAAACTGAGCCATGCAGATGGCCTGCTCCCTTCAGCCAGCATTTGAGGAGCTCTCAGCCACTGTCACTTAGAGCAGAGAGCTGACCATGGAGCTGTGTTATCCCAGGAAGCTGAGTGCAGCCATTCCTGCAGACTGGAAGCATGAATCAAGCTCATAGAGAAAGTTACCCTGCTTAAAACAGCAGGTCTCAGCTCTGAGTAACATTTTGCATGCTTTGATTTAAAGGCAATTTCCAGCACAAAGCTGGACTTGCCAACCCACAGCCTATTGAACAATCTCCTTTACACCCATAACTAACTCTTTTCTGGACCTGCATTACTTGACAGATTGACTCTCACTCGTTAGATTTGGGGGTTTTTTTGTCTCTTTGCTGATTTCCTGCAGACATCTCACTCTCAGGCATGAGCTACTCCATATTTTCTGGGAAATTGCTTAGGACAGTCTGGTGTTTAAAAGAGCAATTATCTTCCAAAATTCTACCCCTGTGGGGCATTTAGCTGTGCAGGCTAAGGTAAAAGCAATGTATTACTTGTGTGCATTTTATGTGGCTTCCCAATCACTATCACAGCAACCTCCCCACCACTGAAGGATTTTACTCTCATGCAAACAAGTC
The DNA here is from genome assembly GCA_013397075.1 of Rhabdornis inornatus. NCBI lineage: Eukaryota > Metazoa > Chordata > Aves > Passeriformes > Rhabdornithidae > Rhabdornis > Rhabdornis inornatus. The sequence goes on along the minus strand of VWZS01006230.1, from coordinate 177,822 downwards.
CAAACAAACCCAAGCTGAGCAAGTAGCCCACACAAAGGTGCCCTGTAGTCCAAGCAAGAGGCCCACTCATTGTGTTGCAATCTCCACAGTCTCCATGCTCTCTGCTTCTTGAGCCCAGACTGGCCTGCAGACTGTCCTGCTCTGCAAAAGATGTTGTAAGTTTGTTCCTTCCCTCTCTCTACTCTGTTGTGTTCTTAATCTGCACAGACACAATTCCAGGTTAGCTGTACCATTAGTTCTTGCCTTGGTTTATAGTCCGTACACAGGGTGCTTCTGCTGACAACTCTGAGTTTCTACCACTGAAAAGCAGCATGACAGAGTGATGAATACATTCATAAAACATTGATTTTTTTTTTTGAGACAGATAAAAGGCAGACAAGTCTATTTGTAGTGATCCCTGCCATTAAAAATTAACACAGAGACAGCAGGCTGATGGTGTTCAGTTGATGGGAGCAAACCATTGTGCAGAACTCCCACAGAGAGCAACTCTCATCAATTTGCTTGATGGTGATGTAGGGAAAAGAGAGATCACAAACCCTTCTCCTGAGTCTCACAGTAATATGTGCTGAGCTCCTAGAGAACACTTCTAGACTTCAGCTAAAGCTTCAGTGGAAACAAAATACAAGAATCAGACTGGAGACAAGTCACACTTTGTGGTTTCCTCTAATCATTTTCCACAGTTTAGGTGTCTTTACAAGATAAACTGCTTTGGTTTTCAAAATCAAGTACCTAAAGAGAGTATAAGCAACATTCACTTTGTAAATCCCAGTCACTGCAACAAAAACATACAGTTAGGGGAAAAAAGAAAACAAAACGAAAACCACAAACAAACCAAAAAACCCCAAGCAGACAAACAAACAAACACAAAAAAAACCTGATCACATATTGCTGCTAAAAATTCTTTTTTAAATACTATCCTTCCACTACCAACTGAGATGCTACTGCAACTTGTTAATAATTTGAACTGGACTATCATGTATATTTGGTGTTATTAAGTCTCTCCACACAGACCAAACAGCTGTTACGGTGCTTACAGCATTAGCAGCACAATCCAATTTCATATCTCTGAACACACTGCACATAACAAGCCTCAGACTTACCATATTTTCTTAAGAGCACTGCATCCTTTTTCTGCTGACAAGGTGAGAATATTTTGTGATGTGTAACAGCAACAATATTTTTAAAAAACCAAACAAAAAGCAAAAAAAAAGACAGTTCAACTTTACACATAAAACTTCACATTAAACTGGTTGATTATAGATAAGTAACCTGTAGTACATAATACCCATTTGAAAGGCTGCTGATATTGAATGCAGGTAGAGCAACAGAGAAGTCATTCCAATTGCTTCTATTAGTGTCTTGTCACTTTTGGTAAAGCCTTTTATATTATTGTGGCTTCTTATCTTTAAACATGAAGGAGGACTCAATACATTTAATTTAAAGACAGAACCAAAGGCAGTAAAGGAGCACTCCTAATTTATTTTCATGGCTGTTTCTGCTTAATAACAAGATATGAAGGCACAGGGCATATGGGTGAACCTACTGAATTCAGCAGCATCAGGATTTAGCTTTTTAGATTCAGTCTTTTGGCTGTTCATCTTCACAATCATTAGACAAAAAAACAAACAAAAAAACCCAACCCAAAACCATATCTTTAATAGAATATGGTTTATTTTCCTGTACTGTCGCTAGCAGCCAAATCTTATTACTTGTACAACATAATTACTTAGCTCCTCATCATACAGTGCACAATCACTGAAGTTCACTTCAGTTTCTGTTCTATGAATAGTTCTTTGGTCTCCACCCTCAAATCAAACAAACTCATAAAGGTTTATTTTTTGGTCAGTAATTAGCATTTAAATGCATCATTGTAGGATTTATAAAATGGAGAGGAAGGAACTGCACAGAAGCTGTAAAAATACTCTGTCTTGCATCAGCAATAGGGCTGCTGAGGGAATCCACCCAAACCCTCACTTCTGACAAATATGAACTGGTCACACTGAGCACACGTGACTGGGCTGCCTCTTACACCTTCCCAGGGTAGGACAGGAGGTTGGCAGCATGGACAAAGTCCCAGCCTTTCATTTACCCCTTGGCTTCGGTGTTGTGCTGTAAATGTGGCACCAAAGGTAAGCAACAGAAACAAGCAGTGGATTGTGGCATTTGTTTAAAACCCAGACTCTTTATTTAACTCTAATTTATCTGCAAGAATTTGCTAAGTGTAAATGATCTGCAAAGATACTGAGTTTGACAGTTAGAAAACACACTGGCACTTGCCATGGGAAATCTTGTTTGGATTCTATTGTGAATTCTCCTCCCTTGTCACTGGTATCTTACCCACAGTGGGCAGGTCTCCTCTGTTCTTTGGATTTGGTTGCTGCAATTACAATGGTACATTTTTGTGCATTCATATAAAGAACAAAATTTAAAATATACATCTTATTTTTAAAAAGTTATTAAATATTCTTTAAAGTTTACAACAGAATGTCTTTTGTATTCTTTATAAGCAACTGCACTACAAGCTAAACAGTGATTCTGTACAGACTCAAAGATGTGTGTGTGTGCAAGTGCACACACACACATACTGTATGCAATTTAACAAAACCCTAAAGTGTTCTACTCCTTTGTCATTTCTCATTAGCTTTGATTTGACCTATCTTTCCTTACAAATTTGTTTTTATTATTATTTAAGTGGCTTACCTATTCCCAGGTAAATTTACACACCTCTTTCCTCTTAAGAGCAGACAACCTGAAATTATGTGGTAGTCAATTCAAAAACTACTGGGACATCAAGTTTAGTGTTAAAAAATACTCGGATCCAAACCAAATCATTTTGTGTTCACAACTTGTCTGTTACTGATAGCTTTGAAATAAAAGGACTTCTCTTTTTCTGCAGTAGTTGCTTACATTCAGAAATTACATAGAAAAACTTGAAAAATTAGCACCAGAGTGTTTTTAAATTGAACAGCTAGGAACTTGTACTGTGTTAGATCAGAAGAATGTCTGGTTAGCCAGGTATGTTAGCTGAAGTCATGTCTAACACTGCCTTTTTTTATACAATTTGTTGTACCATACAGGTCAAACAGCTTCACAAGTGAAATTTTCTCTAAACTGTGCATTCTGAACAACAACACAGGTGTACTATTGAAATAGTCACGGGAAAAGTAGAGACCCAGAGGTTTTAGAGGTTGTTGCAGGAAACATCATAAAGGATAACCCACACCTTTGGTGGAAGTTTCTTACAGCTCCCTCAGTTTAGGAGAGACATTTACATTACTTGAATTATCTTCATCCCATTAAGTGCACCACTAGATGGTCTCACCAACCACATCTATCTTTCATCCCCTTCTGTCTTTATGAAACTTTACCCTTTAGCCTTGCAGTATAGCAGTGATTTTCACAATTTCTTCATGTTGCATTTAAAAGAATCCTTCTTACATGGATTTTAACATGTTGCCTTTCAATTTCATTTACTCACCATTGGTTCTATACTTTAGGAACGATAACTTAATGATGCTTACAGAAATATGTGGCTCACAGCAGCAATATTACATTTACAGCTTAATTTCCCTTTCCACTAGAGCTTAACCTTGGGTAATTGAGTACTCTATTGTTTTTCAAGATCCCATTGTTTCAAACAACTAAGCCCAGTAGCTATCCCAGTTATCTTTGCTTTTGTACTACATGTTGGCATAGACAGAGCTGTTCCTACTTTAATCATCAAATAGATGAGTATTTCACCCACATCCTGCTATTTTTCCAAAGTACACTTAACACAACCTGGAAATATCAGGCCTAGCTGATTATTCTGGCTGTGTAAAACAAAGTACTTCCTGTCTGCATGGCGATAATTTTCAAAGAGATTTAAGGACAGCTTATGAAGCTTCATTCAAAGTTTTGTCTTGACACATCAAAACACAGAGCCCTATGTTTCTTATCTTACCATGCTAAAAACCCCAAAGAAATAAGAAATCTATCATTTTTAATATGATGTGACATAATATGGCCAATGCCATTTGAAAGGCTGTTTTTTCTGAAGTTCTATTAGTTGCCTATGGGAGGTCACTTTACCCTAGGCCTTGCTTCCTTGTCTCCCCCTGCAATAAACTGTTTCCCCATGGAAATACTGTCTGTTCACTAGAAATCCTGCAGTTTGCTGAGCTGCAATAATAGCTCAGTTTACATTCCTCCTTCCAAAAGCCAGAAAACATTCAGTACCAAATCTACACCAGTGTGTGTTAGACAGCTAAACAGAAGTTCTGTATCTTAGGATGCAGGTTTTCAGTGAAGAAATAGCTGATCAGTTGAACTGATTCCTCAAACAAATCCCTGCTATCTTTTATGTAGAGATCATTTAGGCAGAGCAGAATATTTTGTTACTACAGAATTGCTTAACAGAGACTTCCCTGTACTTGCAATTAAAGAATTATTTGAAAGGATGGGATAATTGTCCACTATAAACTTCCCCTTATATTCCCATGGTACTGCTATTACAGAGCATAGTTCAAATCACAGGCAACAAAATAAAACATGTAACTGCATATAGTTAAATACATAGAAAACAAAAATCTCTAGAAAGCAAAGTACAGCAAAAGAATTCCCAACTGTTAATGTATACTGCTCATGTGTCTGTGTCTCATATGGTCGGTGACAAGTGTTTCAGGTGTAAAGCATTCATCCTGAAGATAAACTAAAAATTACTGGAGAAATACAGGGATTTCAGGAACTGGTTTCTCAAAGTCTATTCAGATGCACCTCATCATCTCTCTGCTTCACAAATGCCCTTCTTTGGCTCTAAAGCTTAAGTCCATCACTGCTCCAGCCCTTCCACCTCTACCATTTAAATCTGCTGTTCTACACACAAAAATAAGTGGTCAGTCAGAGTCCCAGTCTGTCAAATATGGAGGGGATTCAGTTGTTTGACTGTATAAATTTTAGTGCCCAGTGTTAAGACATGTTAAGTGGCTTTACAAAATTCAGGTTTAATACTGATTTAGGAGAGCACAGTCTCTACAGTAGAGAGCAGAATAAGTACTGTGACTAAGTAATTCGTGCAGCCTGGTTCTGGACCTATGTAGTGACTGAATCTCAGTTGCTCTTAATGTCCTCAGTTCCTTGATGCAAGCCTGCAAATGGCTAGACAAGCACTGTTATCAAGCAGAACTGTCACTGGCTGTTTAGCATGCTCCAGGCAGACTAACACTGCAGGGATTCTTTTTCCATTTTTTAAACCAAATTTAACTTGGAAACTTGTTCAGTGTTATTGTATCAGCCACAGATGCAATTAACGGATTCTGATATTATATCTCACCTTGAATAATAAGCACCCAGCATACTGAGGTAAAAAAAAATGCCTCATCTTAGAAATTATGCATTTGTTGTTCTTCTGAAATGCTTACCAGCACCCACACACTCTAAAGGTGACTGGGACAGCATATGCATCCCCACAGTTTGTATTGTGGCAGTCCAACTGTCCAAGATAACTTCTACTAAAAAAAAAAAAAAAAAAAAAAGGGGTAAAAATGTGTTTGTGTAACTCTCAGTTCTCTCATTTTCAGGCTGTCATTTCTCAAGGAACAAACCCTCTCCCTCCCTTAAGGGAGTTAGAGCTGTTTGCAGACTCAATTAGGACGAACCATTGGCAAATACTCCAGGAAAAGAGCACTCCTGGATGGTGCTGATTCTAATGCTTTTTTGGAAGCCCACCTCTCACTCTATAATCCAACACCAGGTCTCTCATCACAGTCAGTCGCCAAAAGCTTTGTTGTAATCTCAGAATACCACACAGCCTCCCTGCCTGCCTCCCCACCAATGGCCCCCTGTGTTAATTTCATTTGAAAGCCAAGCTGGCATTAGTTGAACAGGGAGGCTGTATGGAAGTACAAGTCAAGCTCTTTGGGTAAATTCTTCGTGCTGTAAGCTCAGCTGCAGGAACTGGACACACAAATATGTTAGAGACAGTAATATATCCCCCTAGAAGGCAGAGGTGCTTTGACTGTTCTGGTGAGCAGCTAAGTTATGGTCTCTCAAGGGCAGAGTTGCCTCAAAACCTCATGATTGAAAACACTCCAACTTTTGGGGGAAGGACAGAAATTGTGAACTCAGACCTGTGCACAACAGAAGGAATTACGGATTTGCAAATGCAAACACAAGAGAGTACATAGACTGAATTATGCGTCATATAATTACTAACTCACTTTCCCTAAACAAAGTAATTCACCAGCTTGGAAGTACAGCTTGTTGTCATGGAACTTGCTTGATATTTGGTGCTAATAAAAATTGAAGTTTTAAATCTCCCTGTGAAGTCCGTGCATTGAAGTTCTTCCCTATTAAACACCTTCTTATTCCTCACTGTGCACCACAGCTGGTTGCCCTGACACAAAACATCTTCATTATCAAAAGGTCCTTTGAAATAAGTGCTCACAGGTTTCAAAGAAGAATTATCACAGGAAAAAATGGCACAATTAAAAGCTTGCTGCAAATCACACTCTTTTGTTCCTGATGGAATCAAGAGTTAATATACATTCAAAAAATCTATGTGCATGTGTTCTTCTCCAAACCAAAATATCAATGCAAGCAGGCTTTGCTATGGGTGGAACAGGACTCCAATTTATCCAAGTATCTACATCAGGAAAGGTGATGAAGAAAAGGGAAGATAACAATGACAGGTATGAAAAAAAACATAAGATTAAGAGAGAAGGTTGGAAATGGACAAGAGACGAGCAGACTGGTTTTCCCCACTGTAAGGTACAAAGTTAGAGCAGCATCCCATGAAATGTGTGGTGAGCCCATTCAGAACAGGCCCTGTGTCCTGTTCCAGCTGCTTTCCTGTTCTCTTCAGACTGCAATCCCATCCATTCTCCTCTGAGGTGCAGCAGGATCACTAAGCTAGTGAAGGACACAGGAATACTCAGATGATGAACAGCTATAAAAGGTACAGACACTGATTTCTCTTACATCCTCCAAATTTCAGTCCTTCCAGCCTAGCAGGAGATCAATCCAGGGAGCAGTGGCCTTGAATTTATATGCAATTTAAACATTATTGAAAAATGCTGAGGATGATAAGATACATCTGCAGGTCCTGAGGGCACTGCTGGATGAAGTAGCTGAGCCACTCTCCATCATATTTGAGATATATAGCAGTGCAGTAAAGTTCCCACTGACTGAAAAAAGGTGAACATAACCCCAATTTTTGTAAAGGGAAAAGTGGGATACCTGGAGAAATACAGGCTCATCAGTCTCACCTCACTGCTCAGCAAAATCGTGGAGCAGATCCTCCTGGAAAATAGGCTAAGGCATCTGGAAAATAAGGATATGTCTGGGGACAGCCACCATGGCTTCACTAAGGGAAAATCGTGCCTGATAAATCCAGTGGCCACCTCTAATGGGCTTACAGAGGTGGATAAGGGAAGAGTGACTGACATAACCTACCTGGACTTGTACAAAGCTTGACAGCGTCCTGCACAACAGCCTTGTCTCTAAACTGGAGAGACGTTGGTTTGCTAGATGGAGTGGATGAGCAACCAGCTGGATGGTCACCCTGCAAGTCCAAGAGGAGACCAGTGAAGAGTGGTGTTCCTTGGGGTCCAGGAGGATGCACTGTTCAACATCTTTGTCAGCAACGTGGGCAGTGGGATGGAGTCACCCTCAGCAAGTCTGCAGACAACACCAAGCTGTGAGGTGCAGCCAACATGCTGGAGGGAAGGGATGCCATCCTGAGGGGCCTGGACAGACTGGAGACATGGGCCCATGGGAACCTAGGGAAGTTCAACAAAGCCAAGCACAATGTCCTGCACCTGAGTCAGGGAAATCCTGACAGGCTGGGTAAATACAAATACAAATACAAATACAAATACAAATACAAATACAAATACAAATACAAATACAGGACTGAGAGCAGTCTTGAGGAGAAGGAGTTTAGTGCTGTTGACAAGAAGCACAACAGGACCTGGCAATGTACTCTTGTATCCCAGAAAGAAAAGCAGGTCAGTCAGCAGGTCAAGATTGATTTTTTCCTCTACTCCACTCTAGTGACATCCCACCTGCAGTACTGCATCCAGCTCTGGGGGTCCTGACATAAAAGGACATGGACCTGCTGGAGAAGGAGGCCACAAAGATGCTCAGAGGGCTGGAGCACATCTCCTGTGAGGATGAGTCTGAGAGAGTTTTCAGGCTGGAGAAGAAATAGGTATTAGAAATAAATTCTTGTGAGGGTGGTGAGGCACTGGCACATACTGCTCAGAGGAGTTAAAGGATGCCCCATCCCTGGAAGCCAGGCTGAAGGGGACTGTGAGCAACCTGATCTAGAGGAAGGTGTCCCCAGCTCATGGCCAAGGGGTTGGAACTAGATAATCTCTAGGGTCCTTTCCAACCCAAACCATTTCACGGTTTCAAAGAACTCAGCATGTCACAGGTGATCTGTCCCAGCTATTCTGTCACTGTTACATGGAGCACAGTATCCTGCAACTGAAGAAGCTTTCTTACTATCAGTGCAACTGCACAGAACACGAGAATATTCAGCTACACAGTCAGATGTAGTGCTGAACAACTGAGCACCCTGGTGCCTTACGTGCACAAGCACCTCTGGTGAAGTATTAAGAGAAATTCAGGATAACACTGCCACTCTGAGTGCTGATGATGCAAGCTTATTTCATTTTCATTTTAATTTAGTGAGCTCTCACTGAAATGCAAGATTCCCTGAAAGCTTTATAGCATAGAGTGAAATGGCAAATTAAATTGAGATAATCTCCAGAAATGTATACACAACTAAAGCAACTCAAAGTCTAGACACCTTTCAGACTGGCAAGCTCTTACAAAAATGAGAAAAAGCAATCTGTAATTCTCAAGCTTTTCAATCTGTCTGAGGACATCGCAGAATGCACCACATTGTGTCTACACTATCATTGCAGTGGGACTACGCAGATCTCTATCAGAGAATGAAGTACTATTGAAGTGGGTTGCATGAACCTAAAGCACCAGAGAATTTCACATACAGGAGTTAAAAAAACCTGATTTCCTCTGTCTACTTCATTGAGATCACAAATCACAAGCATTCATGTAGTTTTAACTTCAGTAATTTCAAATAGCAACATTTGCTTGTTTGAAAGCCTAAGTAAGATCTCTGTTCAGGTAGGAAAGTTGCTCAACTCTGCAATTTTTGTTTTTCAAGTCTGTGTAAAACTGTTCCTGCAGCAAAAATATGATAAGTGAAAACCCACAAGGACTCACACTCTGGGTGTACAGAGGTACACAGAAGGAATATAAGCCCCAGGAATGAAAGTAGATTTCCCAGTAGGCAAAGTTGAGCTGTAGTTTCAGTTAAGTCTTCAGTGAAATTTTTGAAGCAAAGAATATGATGATTCCCCAGAGAAACTGCACAACCACAATACCTAAGCACATTTAAAGATTATCATTCAGGGCTTTTAAATTGAGCTCTATGTTTCCATTAATCCACTGAGCTGCCAGCCCAATCTCACACTGGCAGGCTCACTGCTCTCTAACAATTGAGAGCTTATTAAATATTAAGGTCTTAATCTTAAGTACTTCTGTTTGAGTAATTCTAAACAGCACACAGAAGATAAACATTTTCCCTCTAATATATATATACATATATATATATATATACTGGGGGAGAGAGAAAGAGAGAGACAGCAGTATTAGCCAAAAACAAATGTCCCCAAACTAGCAGGAGAATTGTGTAATAAATCCATTCATTTTACAGCAGCCCATGTATCCCCACAGTCACATCCCTTTCCAGTTGTCTAGACCCAGCTTGTACAGGCTTACCTCTGAAGGACAAAAGCTCACCTCTCTCCTGGCCTTGAAATGCACCTTAGGAATTAGAAAGATGATCACAGCAGGATTCACACTACTCTAATAATGCTACCCTAGAGGTAAAGAGAAAGACAGTTTTAAAGGTAGCAGGACTAGCATCATGTCTGGTACTTGATCTCTCTGATTTTCCGTTCCATTATTTTTAAAAGCATTCAGCTAAGATAGCTTTTGCTTAAAAATTAGACTAAAATGCATAAGCTGGATGTGTATCCAGTGTAAGATTTTCTGAAAAATAATTTTCTACCTAACAGAGACAGGGGTCATCTAGTCAGCCACTTTACTTTCCTCTTGTATTTCAGAAGGATCACTTTAGATCCAGAACGACTTGGGGTGGGTTGGGAGAAATCAGGAAAGTTTTTTGGATTTTCATACTATTAAGGCTTTCCACTAGACGCAACAGTAAAAGACATGGTGACTGGGAAAATGGCCAGCAGCAAATGAGGGGTCCTGTGTGTCAGGACCTCTCTTTTGGAAAGGAGCCAGAAGTACCCACAGGGTACTGAAATGCCACTTGCCTCTTACACAGAAGATCTGTAGTGCAAGCACTGCTGCCCCCTGAAGCAGGCCTGTGAGATCACATGGAGTGTGGCTTACACTGTCTGTAGAAACGAGACCTTCCCAGATTACAGATTTTTTTTGTCTTTTTTCTTTGTGCCCTTCTCTTCAACCCAAGCTTTCTGCTGGAACCAGACCTGCTCCTCTCCTCACAGCATCACCATTCCCCTGAGGGCTGGCACACTGAAACCTCTCCGTCAGGAATCAGAGCCACATCAGCTTCTCTACAAACTTGAATTTCCCTTTCTAGACAAGCTCTGATATCAAACAATGGTCAGGCATTACACCACAGGAGCAAAACATAGATCTTGCCAAAAAACGAAAGAAGTAAGGAGTTTACAGTTTGTGTGTACATATGCAAACCTAAAGATGAATCAAAACTAGAACAGTAGAATTAGTGCTGAGGTAAAACACAATGAAGCAAAACACCAAGCAGCTGCCTGAGGCTCTTTCAGCAGGGACCTCAGCACAGGCTGGTGGATATCCTGTCCTGCTCTATGTCATGGCACCACTCTGACATGGCATGTGGGCACTGTCATTCCCATAACAATATTTACATGTGGGCCCAAGACACTAGTTGCACAACCAATATACTCACAAAAAATTTCTATTATTTTGTCAGATCTCAAAATGCAAACTACTATTTGGATCCATTTTGGCCAGATGTTTAGATGAGACTCAGCCTCATGTTTCTCTGACCCATGGCATCTACAGGGCCATCAGTATGGGACAAAGTACTTTCAGTTCCTGATATCCACAAATAACATTTCAGAAAAGCAATTTCTGCAGTTAGTGTAATAAAGTAAGGAGGTTCTGAGGGCTAGCAAACACATAAGGCTTCAAACTCCCTGGAACAGACAATACAGCATGCAGAATTATGCAAGTCATTTTGTACTGCAAGTCAATCCCTTTATTAAAAGGGGATTACAACAACCCCAGCATTTGGTGTCATTCACACACACATAACCCATGTATTAACTCCTGAATATGCAAAACTCAATTTGCAGCTGCAGTTTGCTTGTCCTGTCTCCCATTCCTCCCTCCCACCCCCAAGCTTTTTACCTACAAGTATACCAGTAGCTCAGATTTAAATTTCTAAGGGAATGGGGGTTCAACATTTACTCAGAGCTCTGTGAGTGTTTGTCCTTCCTCCACTAGTGGCCCATATGGCCAGAAAATTGTAAGGTCTGCAGTGAGACAAAGTTTAAAATAAATAAATAAAATTCAAACTCCTTTGTAAGACCTACAGGCCAGTCCTTGAAACAATACAGATTTGATAATGAAATGTTCTTCCATTTACCAAGAGTTTTTCTTTCTGTCAGCTGCTTTGGTTTGTTCATGCTCTATTCCATACTTGAACACCTATTTTATAAAGCCAGTCTTTAGAAATACTAACTACACATGCTTACAAATGCTTCTTTATGTAAAAGTAACAAAAGCAAAACACAGAATCATTTTAATGGACAAAACACTTGAGGTGCAAAATAGCTTGAAGAAAAATAATATGTTATTTAGGTAAGCACAGGAAGGAATTATTCTGATAATCTGCAGAACAATCCATGACTCATTAAATAAAAATAAGCTTTTCAGCTTCTTTCTAAATAAATTCTTTTATAATCTTGTCTCTTCATAAGTAAGTCAAGTTTTCCTTGCCATAAATTCTATTCCAATAATAATGGCAAAAGATTGAGACATTTATCAGGATACAGGTAATCTGGAAGCTACACCAAACATCCTTTCTCTGGGTGATGCACATTTGATGGGCTATTAATGGGATCCTTTCAGCTGAGCATCACAGGTTTTACTGTCTGGCAAAAAGCAAAGTTTTACAGTGAAAGAAAAGCACTGCATAGAGAGATAACTCCAAGGGCTTACCAGGTGCTGCTGCTTTCAGTGCTGCATTTCCAGACCACTCCAGTATAACCAGAAATTCAAACCCATTTTCATGTACAGGAGTCAAGCTGTTCTCCTCTCATTCTGTTAGTAGGTGCAGTCAGTCTGAGTAACATATCCCCATCACCATGAAGAAACTGCCCACATTTAAGTGCCTGACACCTGCACTGTAAAATGCTTCACAATAAGCAAAGCTTTCATTATTTTGGGGTTGCCCTGAAATTAGAAGTAAATTCTTTCAGATGATACTATTTACTTCCAGAAAAGCCCCAAGTGAGTTATTTAATACTGCCGTGCAAATAACCTTAAAATCCTTTTTTATTACAAAAATAGCATTATCAATAAAAACTGGCTAAGCTTCATGGCATAGCTCTGTTCTCAGAAGTGTTTTCCTTTTCATTGTGCAGAACCAACATCTACTCTTCCATTCCAAATAATGGTTTTAAACTTCCTGCAGGATGGGAGCAAGGCATTACTACTTTTTTGATTCCTTCTATTCTTGCTGAGTCTACATGAGATGAAGCAGAGTTATGTTTTCATTTGAGATTCATCAAAAGAGCTGCAGTCAAGCTGAGCTGCACTGTTAAATTCTGTTTTAATTAGAAGCAACAAAAATCCTTGAAAACAAATGGGCTCCCAGACATGCAAGTCAGTGGCAAAATGAGACCTGTGGGATCTTTAAGCAGCAATGGTCCCTGAACACCAACAGTGACTGAATGTCAGCAGAAAAAAAAATAGCAAAAAAGCTTTCACTTACAGAGAAAACAGCTTGGAAATGAAAGCTGACCAGCAGTTTGACTCAGACATCAAACACAAACACCAAAAAATCAGTCTTGAAAGAGAGAAGTACATCCCCTGAAGCACATACACAAGTTTAAAAAGCACAAGGTTAGCCTTGCAAACGTGATCCACTACAGATCCTGCTCCTTTTTGTCTTTTCAGCTTACCCAGACAACATGCAGAAAGACCAGGTCGAGGTGGAGAGAAGATGCCTCAGGGGAGTAACAATTCACCTTATGACAGGAGGACTAACACACCATTATGCTCCCTTTGAAGTGTATAATCAGTGACACCATGAGTAGGAAAATATTCAGGCCTTTAAAAGACCCAGCTATTCTCTGTGGCTCTGTGATTTACTGCAGTAGTGATTTCCTCCACCTGATTGCATGCTGTACAAATTACTATTTCCATTTATGCTTTGCATAACAACTTGTCTCCGTCTCTACAAGCAAAGCCACTTTTTCTCAGTGTGTGGTGGTGAGGGGAAGGACTCATCAGTTCTCACAGAACCACTCAGAATGGCAGTGTGCTCTCTTCACTTTGACATGCACACAACCCCAACCTGTTGCCATCAGATTTTTCTGCAGCGAGTGATTTTGAGAAGACCCTCACGGTGTCAGTGACTTTTGCTACTTTTTTCCTACTTTTGCTCTGTCTTGCTCTGGTTTGTACAACTCAGCAGCAGGGTCTAGCCAGCATGTGGTAGGAGACAGAACCATAGAATATCCACAGTTGGAAAGGACCCACAAGGATAATGGAAGCCCAACTCATATCCCTGCACAGCACAGTCCCAAGAGTCACACCATGTGCCTGAAGGTGTTTTGCCCAAATGCATCTGGAACTCTGTCAAGCTTGGTGCTGTTATCACTTCCCTGGGGAGCCTGTTCCAGTGCCTTAACATGCTCTGGGTGAAGAAACTTTTCCTAATATCAAACCTAAATCTCCCCTGACACAGCTGCAGGCCATTCCCTCGGGTGCTGCCACTGGACACCAGAGAGAGGCCATCAGTGTCCACCCCTCCTTTTCCCCTCACAAGGAAGTTGTAACTGCAGTGAGGTCTCCCCTCAGTCTCCTCTTCTCAGGCTGAACAAACCAAGTGACCTCAGCTGCTCCTTGTATAGCTTGCCCACTAGACCCTTCACCTTCTTTAGATGCTTTCTAATACCTTTATATCTTTCTTATATTGTGGCACCCCAAACTGCCCCCAGCACTCAAGGTGAGGCTGCTCCAGTGCAGAGCAGGACAATCCCCTCCCTTGCCCGGCTGGCCATGCTGTGCCTGATGCCCACCAGGGTCAAAAACCGTGGCTCCCTTTTGACTGTGAGACAGATTTAGTACCTGGCACTACAAAGGTAATTTTCTCTTTTCTTTCCACTTCATTCTTTGTCTGCCAAGTCTGTTTAAGGCTGTGTGCTATTTGGAACTGTCCGCTGTACCTTTTTTCCAGTGCAGTTACCCCTAACAACCAAGGGCCCCTGAGAAGGAGAAGGCTTCTCATATACCTCTGATGATTTCTTCCCATATCCATGATGACTTTAATTCTGTACACACTTGAAGCTCAGATTATACACTAATTTGTGTACCTGGGAAGGCAACAAGTATTTACCATATTCATGTTGTCATCTGCAAAATTCACTCAATAACCTTTAGTGTTCTCCTAAAAAGCACTGGGGAAAGCCATCAGAAGAGTCAAATCAGTTTTGACAAATATATATGCCAAGGACAGAGCACAGCCTGCCAAAATATTTCACAGTCCTTAGGCTCCAAGACAGACAATGCTCAAAAATTCACAGGGATCATTGTGAAACACAGGGGTTTGGGTTTCGTCTTGCTACGTCTATCTCTCTGCAGGTCCCACAAAAGGAAGAAAATGAGGAAGTTAATTTTTTTCTGAAAGCAATTGTTCTGCCCCATTCCCTCCCTCTCATCCCCTTCAAGCAGCCACGAACTGTTTCTCTACCCTGCCTGCCACCTTAAGAGACACGGGTAGATAAGGTCACTTGCTGTAGCCAAGGAGAGAAGATGAAATCTGAACACAAAACTGGGACCTTGCACAGAAATCAGAGGTTTAAGCACTCTATATTAGACACAAAAGGAAAGTTTTCATTCTGGGGAAGATGAGTATTCTCACTGCCACTTTATTCATTTATTTAACTCTTGCTAAAGCAATTTAAAAATCTGGTTCAGTAAAAAAAAACAAACCACCTCTTAAAAATTACTGATTACCTCTTGTATCAAAGATAGTAATTCCAAATCTTAAAAGTACAATTTAACTCTCAGTGCTTTAAAATAGTTAATAAACTGCTAAACCAGGCTTTCAAGACATGTACTCAGCCAATGGCCTGTGTGCAATTGCATCCTCACACCAACCATAATTTCAGGGTTGATGTGAATGGAGAAAGGAGGAATTAGATGGAATTTAAAATCCTGACCCAATGTTTGACTCAGAAAGTAGATCTAAAACGCTTCCCAGCTAACAGCAAATGCCATTTCATTTTAACAGAAAGTTCTGAGCTAAAAAGCAGAAGCAGGATGCAAAGGCCTCATACCACAGACAACAATTTAGTGCTGTGATTCTAAAAGCATCATTAAATAAAACGCTCCGTAGTGTTAATTCCAGATAATTATATCACAGTATACCCAGAGTTGAAAAATCAAGGACTCATTTTAAGTTGGATGTACAGTTTAATGATGTGATACAATTATATTTGTAAAGGGAGACTGCTTGTCATTTATGAAGAGTACTTATGCTAGCAGTAGTCTGCATGAACTGTGCCAAACTCCTCCACCTGGTTCAGTAGCTCCAGCTCTAGTGCAAAACAAAGATACTTGCTTTCACTTAGCCAGGATGATCAACTGTTTTAATGAGAGGAAAACGAAAAATATTACTAGCACAAAGGTTTTTTCACATTAAGACATGAAACAGCAGAGAAGAAATAACACAACCACTTGTTTTATACAAAAGCTCCCAGCACAGCAACTGAAACAGCACCTATAAACAAGGGGGAAATCAGCCCAGAGGTAGCTGCCATGAGCAGAGTTCAGCTCTGCCACACTTCCTCCCACAATATCACTCTAATAACTGTAGGGATTAGGGAGCCAGCTTTACAAATGGCATAAATTACTCTCTCCTCCTCTCTCTCTCAGTGTGGTTACACACAACACTCCCAGACATCTTTTCCTGAACTTCCATAGCACAAGGATGCTGATTCTGCTACTGCTAGGCCTTCATCTACTCATGATATACAAACATGTCTGCTCACAGAATTTATTCTGTTCAACCCCCAAAGGAGCAAAGGAAAACAGAAAAAGATTGCAAAACCTATAATAATAGCCAAATCATCTATAGCAACTTCTCTGCCCCATGTGAGTTCACCTGAAAAATCAGAGAAGAAATCGTAACAATTGAGTGAAAATGGACACACACAGTCCTAAATAATTTCCTACCCTGGGCAGTAATTCTGCCTATTGGCTATTTTTAGTCACAGTCCCATCCTCCACAACTCAAAGCAAACATAGCATATAATGGAGTATATGCTTTCTACCAGTGCACTGGAAGAAAATTGACTTATTGAATATCTTGAAAGTCCTACCTAGACCATTCCTAAATGAGATTGTAAGGAAGAATAGAAAAGTAATGTTTACTGAAAATTAGCAATGTTTGTACGGGGTTTTTTTTAAAAACTGCTTTAACACTTGAAAATAAAGGAAAACAAAATTCAGTATTACCTTCTGGAGTAAGATGAGCAGCAGAGGTAACCATAACGTATAGACTTTACATACTGGAGGAAACTGTTGAAATCCCATAATCTCCTTCTCCATCTGCACTAAGCTTTGAGGAAGGTGAGGCAGATCACTCAGCCAGTCCCTGCTGCAGCCATACACAGAGCAGGAACTTAACAGCAAAAGATGCCATGCTGGAAAATTAGATAGCCCAGCTCTGAGAAACTGCTCGTGGATTTACAGAAAAATGCAGCGATCTGGGAAGCCTTACAGCAAGTCACTTATGCAAAAATCCCCATGGTGTGCAATCTAAACATGAGAGGGTCTGTACCCTTCTGCCACTAGGTGTATGTCTGCTGAGATTAGTGGCTTCTGGTAAATGAAATAAGGAAAGTTAGGAGGTCTAGAAAGACAATATGCTGCTTATCTACACTGAACATTTCCACACGGTCTTCATTACTGCTCTCAAAAAATCAGGTAGGCAAGGTAATGAATGCCCTGTGATTAAAGTCTGCTCCCCCCTGGGCAACCAGCTGTGAATTCACACACAGTGGGGCAGGGTTTTAGTTTATTTTCTGCCTTCCCACACTAGACAATTGCTAAATTGTACCTTATTTGAACTCCATACAATGATGGAATAAAATATAATCCAAGTGCCACATGAAGGCAGCTCAAAAGTGCCCATCTGCTTTGGTCTCAGCAGTTAAATGGAGAATAAGTTCTAACGTGCTGGAAGTCAGAGTAAAATCTTATTTCATTAAGAGTTTGTAAGAAACTTCCTTGCTTGTTTCTAGGAAAAATAGCATACATGTTTTTCTACAGTATTTTATCTGTTTATTTTTACTAAAACAATTGTCAGTTATATTGTAACCAATTAAACACTGAAATATATCCAGAAAAGGTAACTGATATAAGTAGGAATGTAAAACAACAAACTGTTTTAAAGTTTGAGTCTTAGATTCCATTCATCTGCATTTTTTTTGCAAAACAACATTTTGTTATAATGTTCTTGTTCCAATAGAATATATTTTAAAACACATTTTGCTTTTAATTTCATATACTAACAAGATAAGTGATGCTAATTATTTTTGTAACTGTTGGAACAAATAGGATTAATCCAGTTGTATTCCAGTTATTTTATCATATTATACTGGGGTTTTTTCTAAAGAGATGATATGTTTTTCCCCAACACAGACTATCAAAGTGATTGCCTGGCAGACTACAAAACACCAATTCAGGCTTACTTAATTTGCACTTATTACATATAAAAGCGATCACTGAAGGAATGTTATTTTCAGGAAATAGCTGCACACAACCTCTTCAAGCTGCAGAGGTAGAATCCATCTGCTTTGTGCTGCCATTTGTTTAACTGAAGTCACAGAGCTGTAGTGTGTATTAATCAAAACAGTAAACTTCAAAAGATGTCCCAAATTCAGGAGAGACTGTAATTACAGTTCCTGTGAACATCCGTTAGCTTTGCAGTCTCCACAGATGAGCATGCACAAAACACTTCCCCCACTCTGACAAATAATTACCACTGGTAGCTCACAGCAGAAATGAAAAAAGCATTTAGTATTTTTGCTTGAGCCCATAAACACTAAATTGTTACAACTCACTCAACAATTCTTTATAACTAAGAAGTGATTAAAGAACCTTTTTTTAGTATTGTCATCCTTTGGTTTACCTTATCACATTTTCTCTTCTCTTTCTCTCCCAACTTTCTTACCTGGAAGCTACATTGGTTCTGCAGTTTCACACCTATATATGATTAAAAAAAAGGAACTATAACATGAAATACTATAGCATATTTTCTTGAAGAAGTAGCACCTCACAATGAGACAAGCAAAACAACTTATTTTCCACAATTCTCTGTTAAATCTGCTTCTCATTACAAAGACACTATGGCAAGTCAAGTTTTCAAGATACACTTACCACAGGAGATAAGATGGGATGCTGTTATCCTAGAAGAATGGTCCATGTGGTCCTACAAGCATCCAGATAAGCCCTTTTTTCTGTCTCAGTAAGATATTTAGTTGTATACACATACAACCTGTTAAAATGATGTGTGTGATGATAACTGACAATAAAAATACCACTTTCTATGAAAGGCCAGGTGCAACAGAATCAGCTGCTATTTCTTTTTCTCAGTGAATGCAATAAAAATTATGCAGAAAAATGTATTTATCTTAACCCTGAGTAAGTCTCACCCAAAAATGAAAATCACCCAGAAATACAAGAGCAAAGGTCAGTTGGAAAAATCTCCACTTGGCATCTGGTATATCAAAGATACCTTTACATTCATAGTGCTTCAGATCTTATACAAATCCAAGGAAATTTTTCTTGCAAGAGAGGAAATTTCTTGCAACAAAGACATTTTTCTTGCAACAGAGCCAGTATATAGCAAACCTTTTTTTTTTTTAATGTATTTTAGAAAACTTAATGATAATACACTGTGTTTAAATTAACACTCTTCCATTTCACTGCTTGCTATACTAGGTGTAAGTTGTTTTAATAGAAACACTGAATATTTCTCCCCAGTCATACCCTTGATCCTTTATGTCCAGTATCTTTGGCCTTGCCCTGCCAAGTACCTCATTTTAGGAACACGTGCTTTTTTTATTTAGGAATAAATAATGAATTGCCACTTCAGCACTCCCTCCCACCTTCTGCCCCTCACACACAATTTTCCCCACTTGTCATAAAAGGAGATGCTCTGCAGGACCCCCTTTCATACCAGCATCTCTCTCCTGTGTCATCTTTTCATAAATGTGTTGAGGTGCAAATTTCAAAAGAAAGCTGTTTTCCTTGTGGCTCTGATTGAGAACTGATTTCTCAATTCTCTGTTATTACAAGACAACCTGACATTCCTACATATTGAAAAATTAGGGAAATGCAAGACCGACCCATCAGAAGCTATTCTGCATTCATTCTGGAGCTCACAGCCCTTCTGATGCTCATCTCTTCTTTACTTTTTTCTTTTTTTTAAACAGAGAATTTAATTAATAAAAATAATGTTAACTCTGTTTCTTTTAGAATATTATTTCTAAAGCAACAAACACGTTTTCCTTTTAGAGACAAAGGCAACATTCTTGGCCTCAAGCACCAATATACCATGGATGGCTCAAAATTCTATCTCATACTTCTTACCTAGTATTTATTTTTCATGATACAGCAAGGCTTAGTTTTATCTTTTTGAAACACAGAGGTATTTGTTCTACCTCTAAGAATGGAAAAGACATTTCTTTCTAACATAGCTCTACTCAGAGACAAACATGAATCATGAACTTCACAAAAAATCATCACAGAATATAAACAAAATGAAAATTGTGATGAATTACATATATCTTTTCTAGAGAGGAAACAAGCTAAAATGAAATATCATTTTCTTCCCCACATCCAATTTGGGAAGCTACCTACTAGCTAATATAAAAATGGATGCCATTTCAGAACATAACCCTTTCCATTTCTGAGTATTTTTTCCTGAGACACTCTGGTTCAGTAATGCCACTGAAAGTAGAAAAAACAGGGTAATAGAATTTAATTCTTGTGCTATTTTAGATACCATTGCCAGAGCGACTTTAAATTGCTTTTGAACGAACTAGAAAGTTCAAGTTAATTGAACAGAAGGATTCATGTAGCAAATTATCTTGCTACTAATGGTGTGGACGAAAGAAACCTGATTAGTAAGCCCAGCTGGATACTTGCAATGTGAGAAGTCAAGAGATGCCAGAACTAAATCAGAAAGGTGAAGATCAATAGTTCTTTAATCAATGGTGGATTACAGTGGGATTTATTCTGCTGAAAACAGCAGGGGCAGATAAATTCCCCACTGAGATTAATTACTGGGAAGGGTGGATATGAACAGAGGAGTGCAGTCATCTTTGTGACAACTGTAAGTGGCAAGAAGAACACCAGTGGGAGTACAGAGCTCTTTGCCTGAGTCTCTGCTGGTGACCAATGACACCCTCATCAAATTCCCAGCACCTCTTAGTTCCTTAGAAGAAATTGCCTTGAAGCCTGTGGATTTCTACAAACACAAATACTATAAACCAAGAGGCAGGGACACAATTTCTTGGCTTTGTTTTAAAACTGATGGGTTTTTACAGCTGTTGGGTTCCTAAAAAATCCATATTATGGAGACAAAAGCACCGATGTGTGCAGCTGAAGAATGACAGCTTCATGCACAAAGGTGCTGATGACAATTACAGCTGCTGCTTAAAGTCAAGGGGTTGTCAGAGCTGCTGGGGCTCTGTCTGCTGGGGACATGGAATCCATCATGTCCATGGAATCCAGGATTACCATTAGAGCCTTTGTTGCTCAGTGTTACAGTTCCCAAAAACTGGCCACAAATGCATCATGCTCTAGGGCTAAATACTGTAACTGAGACACCAAGCAGGATAAGCAGAGTAGAGAAATCACAGAGCACCTCTTGTAACAGAACTGTAGTAGAAACAGGTCATAAATTGAAATTACTGGTACTTTGAACTACTTAAGGAATTTACTAACATGACAAAATAAACAGAGCCAATAGCTTAGCTTGTCAGTGCTTGATTTCTACCAGCTTGAGGGAAAGTCTTCTAATTGGTCTCCCCTCCTGATATTTTATGTTCACTTACCTTACCAGAAGACAGCAAGATGCAGAGAATCCAGCAGATTTTAAATTTGCTGGGTGTAATATGATGGATTTATTTGTTCTCTCACTTTAGTTATTACTAGCAGCTCTTTGAGAAGTCTCTGTCTTAAACTCTGATCAGATGGCATCAACATTCCCATTTTACTTCTTGTAGAAAACATTCCAGAAAACATTTTCAACTCTGACTCCATCCAGCTGTGTTGGTCTGTTTTCAATGAAGGAATTCAGGTGCTTTAAGAGAAATTTCTGTGGTTTTTTACTTTGAATTTCATCAGATACCAACAATCATGTCTATGTGGCAAATCAATAAAGATTCTTTATTGGGAAAAAAAAATGCAAGTTTAATACAGATATGATATAAATTACAAAAAATGTTTTAAAAATCACCTCTCCAGGATAACAAGCTTAATTGAAGGTAGGGCCTCAGTGAAGCAAATAAAGTCTTTCTCAGATCATGTCTCATCTTAAAGCAGGTCATAAAAATAGTCCAGGCCTTGTCCCAGTTCCCAGATGGATATTCCAGTGCCCAATTCTTTTGCAAGCTCCAAGCGCAACTGGATGGACTAAGAGAAAGACACATAAAGCAATCGTGTCTCAGTCAGAGATATCAGACACTCCACATTGCCATCCCTTCATGCCATTATCAGACCTTTTAAAAACATCTACCCTTGAACCAGTTACTGAAAAACCTCATCTGCATTTCAAATACTCTCTGGTTAGCAAGCAATCATTCAGTCAAAGACAGTTAATCGTACCAGTTAATTCAATGACCTAATAAAAGATTACCAGCTAAATTGACAAAATGCCACAGAAATAAATCAGATTTATGAACTATGCAAAGGACTATTCTAATTTAGGCTATCATTTCACAATGTACAGAAATTCTAACTCTTCCCAGAAATATCTCAGGAGTAAAATAAAACTTTATCACTGAAGACGATCAGAACGATTTGTCAAATACCATCAAGATCTCTTGCCTACCCTTGCCTTTTCCCAGGACAGAGTCACAATTTACATTACAAAAATTCTATTTTAAAGAGATTTTTGGAGATAATAATTAAAAGTATCTATTTGAGCTCCAGCCATTGATTTAGAAGAGTTAGTTTAGCCATTAGTTTATGAGGGAAGCAATGCCACAATTCACGTTCTGCCGTTTTTTCCAGCTCAAACAAAAAGAATTATTTTTCAATCTTTTGCTCCCAGGTTTTCTTACTTTTAACTGCAGCACTGCGTTGTTTAAGTTACTCACACTAGGGATGTGTTTAAAAATCATTTCCATGGGAAACAGAATAAAGTATCACAGCATCATTAACAGATCCAATGGGCGGGCCTGGCATTCATGACTGCTTTTAACTAGTCATGAACAACCTAATTTTGGGCAACCTGTCAGCGATTATAACATTAAAAAAGGAAAGAAATACATTTTTCGTGAGGTAATAACATTCAGTGTTTCCCAAACATCTTGACCAGCAAACAAATCTCAAAATATTTAATTCCAAGCATGCTGAAAAGGGAAAGAAAACCCATTTCCATGCATTCAACAATCACCACAGTTGAGTGGTGATCTGTTAGAGAAGAAATAATGAAAGAAATTTACAGGAATGAGTGTTCTTAACCTGGTTAGTACTGACAATGTCAAGGTGAAATCCTTCCACGAGGCTGAAGAAAACATAACAGCACATAAAGCTATCTTTTCTCTGATACATTCACAATGAAATGTTCTAGCACTCTCAGACACACAGCACTAGCAAGAACATAGATGTGGTAGTTAATATGCTCTATGTGGTAGTACTTCTACCTGTATTACATTAATGAGTGGAAATATCCTTTTACTCATAGTGCTTAAGATAACAATCCTGTTCAGGAAAACAGAGCCTTAGACCATTTCATACTAGTTTAACCAATAAAAAAGTCTCTGGTGTCTGTAAATATGATGTAGTTTCACTACAGAAGCAATTCCCTTCCAATACTAAAAGCCAGCAGAGGTTTAACATGCCGACTTCAGTTTAATTTGAGAAAATCTAAAGATAACTTCCTAGGATCTAAGGCCGTAATTAACTATTTTATCCTGTATTCTGCTCTACAGCAGACTGTTGTGCACAAGTTTTCAAAATACTAAAGTATGTTCCATAGAAAAACTGACGAAAACAGGGTGATGCAGGCTGACAGGAAGAATCAGGACCCTGTTACAAAGGAAGGCAAAAGTTCTCCAAGTTTCTAGCCACCATGATGAGAAGGAAAATTTCTTTGGTATCTTGTCTGGGAATCTGCTAACAACATGTCTGATAGTACATGAGATGTGCACTTGAACAGATCCTCTCACAGCACCGGTTTGTCCTGGTGTGTCTTATCTCTAGACATGCTTTATTTTCAGAGATCCTAAAACCCCATTATGCATGAGAGAAAAAAGACAACCTTCTTGCACAGGCAGCTGAAGCTTTGAATCATAACAATTTACATAACATTTACATGAGGGCAAACTTCTTTCACAAAAGCCTTAACTCAGTTCAACATTTTCTGAAATGTCTCAGTAATGAAACAGGTCAAGTAAACATCACTGTCCTCTTACAGCCCTCTGACCTGAGAAAGTGGCACCTACCTTCAGTGTTGGGTAGAAGACTGCATGTTTTCCTCCCTTATTTCTGCAAAACAAGAAAACCAAATAGTCACAGTAGCTTTGACAGATAACAGGATTTTAAACTAACTTTAGAATTCAAAACCAGGTTGGTCCCTTCCAACCTTAACCATTCTGAGATTCTGTGATACTGTGAAAAGGCTGACAGCGACAACAGAGGATCCAAGAAGAGATCTCACAGCAGAGATGGTTTGATACCACATCATAGTAAACACAGATATTTTGTTGCAACTGGATGACAAAACTGTCAGATTGTAACAGACAGTTGTGCCTGCTAAATGCGCATCTGAAAAAGATGAAGACATTTGGTTTTCTGATGCAAACTGTGAAATATTTTCTCCAATTCCCTGATTGAATCTTTCAGGCTAAATTAACTGCCAGCAGTATAAAATATACAGACATGGCAAGTTACACTGGGCACAAATACCAAGGTTGCATTTTAAACCCCTAGTAATGAGAAGGATGAGTTACAAGGGGTCTCATAGCACCACCTTACCACTTAGGCCAGAGAAAAAGTAGAGGGCATGGACAGACCAAGAAGGAATTGCTCCTAAAATCTCACAACTTATATAAATAAATACTTGACTGTGCACTGGGACAAGCCCTCAGATTTTTGCAACTATTTGTAACAGACAGTCTCTGCCTGCTACATGAAATCATTAGCTGTGCTTTGCTGAAAGATTCATGATTTAATTTCTCAGCCACTGCAGACACACAAGATTTCCAGGTGAGAGGTTTCACCAGGGAAGCATACATATTTCAGGCCTGGCTCCCATCCCTGTCCAACATAATTGAACCTTTGCAAAATAAAGTGGTAACTGAAAGGAGTTTCCTAAATAACCCTCCCCTGCAGCCAGCTGAACCACACAGACTGCCAAGCACAGCACAAGTGAACTTTAGAGTGATTTTTAAAGTGGGCTTCATGCATCAAAATTTCCTCTAGGAAGCCCCACACAGGAACCTCCAAAGGTTGGCTTCAAAGGAAAAAGAGGAAGTACTAGTGACAAGCTATGAATCCCAGAAGCATGCCATTCAAACAGTCCTCAGAGTTACACTTTTGAGAGCAAGTTTTCATCTACTGTTCATTGTGTCTCCAACAGGATTGGACATTAAAGATCAGTAAAACAGAGCTGCTGATTAATTCCTTCTTAGTTAACACGAAAAACTGTAATTGCTTGGTACAAAGTAATTTTGCAACAGGATACCAAATAATTTAAAATGAGGGCACACAGATCCCAGTCCTTTCATACAAAAACAGGAAACAAATTAAAACACTGCTGAACAGGAGGGTTTTTTCTGACAATAAAAGTCAGAAAACAATTACAAGCTGAGAAACACCTTGAAAATTAAACTAAAAGTAGATTTAGTTTTGGCTTTCATTTTTTGATTGGGGTTTTTTAATACTTAAAAATATTTTAGACAAGACTGGTTTAGAAATAACGAAGTTTCAATTGTTTTTATTAAAAACTTCTAAAATGTGTTTTACTCTTCCTTTTCAGTTGTGTGCCTTCACATTAAAAATGCATTGAGTAATATATAAGACACAGCTTTGAAGAAGTAGTAAGATTTGTTTGTGCCATTTTGCATATTTTGTTATATTTGCATAAAACCAGCAAATTATCAGAGGATTAATAAGATGTTGCTGGGTTTATTTATTAAAATGCATTTTAAACTGATTCTTCCTAGATCAAGAATCCTCTTGTCATTTCATGATGAACAAGGGAGGACAAAGAACATTATTACCCTAATGCTCTTGGTTCTTTCAAAAACTTTATCTGGAAGTCACTTAGTTTTACTTCTATTATATTTCTCTACAGTCCATTCCATCTAGTGGAAGTTTGTCACTTAATTTTAGAAGAAGGACTTGTGAAACCAGGCTCTTGTACCATAGATTTTTCTCAGAACTACTTTTGGCTGAGTTATTGGTAATCACTCAACAGCTCAAAGTACTCATCCCAGAGCCTCTGATTAACTGACACTCAACAGATAACTTTGATGGATAATTTCTAAAGATTTGACTCTTCAGACTTCTCCTCTAAAGATTGTTCTAGTTTATGTAATTTCAAGAATCCTTCTCTGATTTTCTCCTCACCCAAAAGACTCTTTTATGCTGCAGCTCAGTGTTGACACACAGATCACAACCAGCAGAATTTCCATTTGCTGAATTCAGCTGCATACTACAGTCACTAGCCCATGGCCAAAAATATTTTCAGAATGGTAAGTTAATAAATGTAACTCACTTTTTGTATTCGAAGTAGTGCTCAGCAATTTGTTCATCCCAGACAATTTTTGGCTTGTGTTCCTTCAAGGTTTCAATGTACCTACAAATTAAAAACATAGATATGGAATTAACTTTTCTAAGAAGCAGTTATGAAATCACATTGCAGAAATTTCTGAAAGAGCAGTTTTACCATGTTTAGATGTTGAACACAGTATCAAAAATATCTTCTTGTTGTCAACTAATTTCCTAAACCACTCTACAATTTCATGTTCACATTTTTAGACTATTTTTTTCTAAAGGGTTGCATATAAATATCTGAAGGGAGGGTGTCAGGAGGTGGTGCCAAGCAAAACAACAAGAGTCAATGGGCAGAAACGAATGCACAGAAACCTCCACCTGAATATGAGGAAACACTTTACTGTGTGGGTGACCAAGCACTAGGACAGATTGCCCAGAGAGGCTGTGGAGATATTGAAAAGGTGTCAGGGCACAATCCTCAGTAATGTGGTCTGGAGAACCCTGCTTGAGCAGGAAACTTGGACCAGATGGCCTCCAGTGGCCCCTTTTACATTCTGATTGTGTGTGACTGTGAATTAATTAATGCTCATTGATTGACAAATCTGCAAGGACACATAAAGGCACTGTTTTAATATTTCTACAGTCTGAAACCCATATGCCAAAGCACAGGAACTGAAGTCATCCCTAGACTGTACACAGCTGTGTCCTCCATTGTGAGGATTATGTCATCAGGAAAGTTCTTCTAGAAAAGGGGCTTAGCTAATCTTCTAAAACTGAAATTGTCAAGGAAAGTTCACTGCTAAGTAATTCTGCATATGAATTTTCCCTGTCACTGGCTTCTTGGCATTATTTTCTTGCAGGGACATTTTGAACATGGAATGATCTATGTCCCCTGACACGAAGTGAGGATAGAGTACTACTTGTACCCAAAACCCTGCAAGGGGAAGGGGGGTGGAAGGGATGGTATGCTGTTAATTTATAGCTCACAGTATTCTCTCAGTGCAGAGGCAGTTTCTGCATTTCTGATTGCAAAACAGAAACAAAGCTGCTGGCTGCCACATGTCAGAGGGCCAGAAGATGGCAAGCTACTGCCAGTGATAGAGGCCACATAGGTGTCACACAAAAACGAGAAGTCTCATTCCCCTGTCTCTTCTACATTTTTTAACCTGCATCTTTGGTCATCTCTTTTTGAAAAAGCTATCAAAGCCATCTCCCACAATTGGTCTCATTCTTGCAATAATTTCTCTGCTTATGACAGTATTTGGATGGAAACACTTCCTTCAAATCATCTTATTTCTTATAAGAAATTTTCATCAGCCACTATCCTGACTGCATCAGTGCTGAAATTCCACCTCACTATTATACATCAGAAAACAGAGAAAGACTTTGTATTGCTCAGCTTGAAAAAGATTTGTTCTCTCATTTGGTATTTTTCTAAATGCAATTAGAACATTCAGCATTGCCAGGATCATCTTCTCTCTTTAGCTGTGGCTTGCTTATTCATATATTGGCAAATTGTTTCCTACTGGTGGCGGGTTTAGAAAAGATTTTCTTTCGTACTTATGTCAAATGAACCCACGCCAGACATGGATTTATCTACACAAGCAAACACATGGGAACATGTGAGCACATGGAAACATGAAGAGCTCTTGCATTCTCCCTCACACACACATGCCCTGGAATAATGGACCTTTTCAAATAAAGTTAGAACTTGGAACCTGCCCATCCATTTTTAAGACATACAAATTTTTAAGTTGCCACACTAGAAACATATGCAGAGACCTAGTTTTATATATTTAAAATTTAAGGACAGATTTTAACCAACTGTCCCATTCCAGAATGATAACTTCAGTAATGACAGGAGACTACACTCATGGAATATGGTACCAAGATGTTCCACACCAGAAAACAAGAATTACCTGCCAAGACATCCTGGCACACAGCTTTGTTCCTGAACGTATGACTTTAGATAGGAAATCTTAATTTTGCTTGCTAAAATTCCCAGCACAATTAAAGAGTGCTCAAAATACTTATGAAAAAGCTCTACAATTAGAAATGCAAGTGGAACCAATTATTATACCCTATTCTATAAAAAGTATATTATTATTTTAAAACTATTAAGGCATACACCACATTTAATAAGCACTCATCCTGACCATGCACAGAAAATTTATTTCCCTTTCTATTGTCTCTAGGTGTTTATCACCACAGTATGTAACAGCAAAAATGAACAAGTTCATCTTGAAATCACATCTACAGTGATGAGACTAGCTACAGGTTTGAGTTGGGGAAAAAAGAAGCATTAGCCCCCAAACTGTCACTGCTATCCCATTAATCTTAGGGAGCCTACTTGAAACATATGAACTTGGGTTTACATTTCTCTGTTAAGGACAACAAAAATTTCAAGCACAATGTTCAAAACAATAAGCTCTCATTTACTTCAGTTGCAACTGCATACTCAATGCTAATGAAAATCAAGCTTTATATTTTTCAACCAGACACAAAGTTGCTGTGAAGAGTTGGGAAGAGGTGCATCAGCAAACCACATCTGTTTCCCATGGGTTTTCTGTTGCCCTAACTTGGGAATAACCCATTCCCTTCTTGTAGTAATTTCCTCTTGATTCCTTTTCTTTCAATAAAAGAAAGAAGGCAAGAAGTCCAAGATATGCCATATCATCCTATTATCTCTCTAGTATGCTACCATGTACATCTTAAGTGGAAAGGTTCCTGCATAAAACTGCAGCAGCTCTCTCACAACACACTTGCTTGACTCAAACTAATGCTTACCAGGCACTCTTAATATATTATCTCCTATCTGGGGGAGTACTTGACTCAACAAATATTTAACATGCACTGGTTTAAATAAGCAAATAAATAAATAGAAAAGCAAAATCTGCCATCACACTGAACAAGACAAGGGATGTCAATGTGTCTGGGATAGCAGAATTCTAGATAAATTTTCTCTAAAGTTCTCAAAGAGGAAAAGAAAGGGGCAAGAAACTCACCACAGCCAGCTTTCTTTTTTTCCATCCCTCACCTCACTCTACACCTTTCAACTCATATTTACTATTTTTTCATCCTCTCTTTCTAATTCATCCCTCTTTCTACTGTCTCTGTGCCAGTTCACTTCTGCTTTTATACTGCTATCCAGACTAATTCCTCATCCATCAGCTCCTAACTTAGTACCTTTCTTCTTTTACCAAGCTGCCTCAGCAGTTAAGAGAATGAAAAACACTAAAATCTCAGCTTCACAGCCTTGCACTACATATTTCCTGGGAAGTTTGTGACCATTTGCAGAGCAAGTCATGCTGTGTCTGTGGTGTCAACCTGAAACATGGTCAGCACAGATTAAATATCTGGATTATTGATGCCAGCCTCTACTGAAGCACCAATGCAACATATAGAAATAATAGATCTGCATGGATCATCAGGAATAGTAACAAAAGGCAGATGTCACCTGCATGTCCACCTTGCAAATACATGTTCTAACACAAACAAGTGCCATTCTGGCTCACTTAAATTGCCATGCCTTTGTCAAAATGGGCACTTCCTGGTATTCAGACAAGAACTATTATTTGTGTGACAGATACTACTGGTTGCAAACACTCTGGGTTAAAACAAACACTTCCTTCTGCAAAGTAAATGAGAAGCCAAAACATACATATTACAGAGTAGTTATAAAGTCAGTCCTGCTGAAGAGGTGTATCTATGAACAACCCTAATGTGGCTACACCTACACCCTATTGCACTTTACTGCTCATTCAATGAATAAATAAAGGAACCAGATGAAAGGTTCTCAAGATTTATGCCTGGTGTTCCTTTTCTAGGATGCTTTTCTTCCAAAACATGAAAAATGGCATGGCCCTGGAATATGTTAAGGTAAAACCCACAATTTTTAGCTCCCCTGAAGAAGGTATTTATCTTCATGGATAATGCTTTTTTCACCGAGAATATAAAGAAACCAGTCTCTAGCATATCTTTTGCAACAAAAATTTACATTCTAGGAAAAGAGATAGCTTCATATTTAATTCTTAGACTAGGATTTATTTATGAAGTTAAACTTTTTAATCTTCAGATGTTTTGCTTTACTAGCCCTGAATCACTCTTCAACCAAAAAACTTTAGTGAAAAGGAAACCACTACTGAGCATACACTGCATTTTAATGCTCTTTTCTAACACTTTGTATGTTCTCCCCAGTTCTCACATGAACAAAACTCTGATTAGTAGCAACAGGTCTCTAATCAGAATGATCATTATCTCCTGCTACAGAAAATTGAGTTTATCTACCACTATACCAAATTTGAGAGATTTAGTCAAAGAATAAAATACAACTCAGCTTGAAAATCTATACCACACATTTTCTTTTCAGTTACAATAGGCTTAGTTATTAAAATGTGAACCTACCAGGAATTGTATCTCCATAACTATCAACAGTGCCTATGCATGGCAACACGTTTTAGACTCAGCTGGATAGGGCCCATCTTCCCCCTTTATAGGAAGCTGTATCTCTTATTAAAAGTAAGAGAAGTCACACAAAAGGCTGTATTCTGAAGCTTGATTTCTGATGCAAAAAAAATAGACAGAAATAGCTCAAAACCAGTTTTCACAGGAGCACACCTAAGAACATTCTCAGTAAGTATCTTCCAAAAAAGTACCAGCCCATTTCCCCAAGGCTCTTTGTACACCAGGACATTCTGTAAATGGGAAGATACCCATCTTCAAAACAAGATATTTCAGAGGGATTGTATATATAACCTGTAAGTCAAACCCCCTTTTATTTAATGTTTAATTTTAGCTACCTTGACACCTACCATTTAAAGTTTTTCTTAAATTACTTCATTTTAGGTGAGACAAAATGTCAAGAAACAATACAATCTGGAGACTTTTTTTTAAAAAGGTTTTAAAAGTCGGAATTTTTTGGCCTTCTCTGTCTCTTAGAAGATAATTTCTAAAAAACAAATGCAAACATTCTGAATATCCTATAAGCTACTGAATGATTTAGTCATGAAACTAACCGTTTTGATAAAAGATGCCTTCAATGGTAATAAATAAAAACACAAAAGGAACCAAATTTGAAAAAGAAAAAATATTTTATACAGATTTTGAGTTCTCACTCACTCAGTCCCTAAAACTGCAGCTTGCAAAAGGCAGAGATGCTCTGCAATTTAACAATCTTTAGATATTAGCCTTTAAAATAGTTTTGAAAGCATGCATAAATTTATGAAAAGCCTAGCAGAGTCATTAACAGCAAAATATTATTTATGTGTGTATGTGTATGTGTGTGTGTGTGTGTATATATATATATATATGTATACAGCATTACACATGCAGTAAAAAAGATCAATGACAGACTGAACAATTAAGCTTTCACCACACTGGTTTATCAGGATCACTTAAGCATGCTTTTACTCATCTCCTCTCTCCACTCAATAACACCATATTTACAAGCTTCCAACTTTAAAAGGTTGTAATGTTGCATAGCACTGTATCCCTTGCTTGCATGTTAAAGAATTCAGATTTTAATAACACAAATTCCACAAATTCTTTAAAAAGCAAATAAATTGTCCAGGAGAAAGACAGCTACTATGTATGTTCTAGAGAATCAAAAGAATGCACTAACATTGAAATAATTTTTACTCTGAAGATTCATGCATCTGAGAGGAGTGGAGAGAACACTATAAGCCTGTCTACAGGGTATATTATTCAAAAATAATTCTGTTGAGGTCTTTAGATTATTTAATGTAAAAGAACTTGTAAACACAGTTTGAAGAGAGAAATCAATCAGTTAGCTGTTAAAATATCCAAGTAGCAGCCTAGAAATGAAAAATCCATAAGCAAGCATCATCTTTCTCTAGTAATCTCTCTGTTGCTGCCTGAACCTTGCTTTGTCAGTTTGAAAAGGCAATAAGAATATTTTTACTATTTTAATAATAACAGGTTTCCAACGTAGTAGTTTTTCTGGGTGTATTGCTTTCAGTAAGTTTTATAAAATCATTCTCACTGATTTCTTCACAATACTTCATTACTGACTTGATGACACTTCTCAGCACTTCCACACCAACATCACACAAACCCACTGACCTCATACCTTCTGCCATGATGCACCAGCCCAATGAAAACAAGCAGAATCTCAGTGACATTTCTACCATTACTCTGGACTCTTCAAAAGAGCACCTTGTTCAGTATTCCCAAAGTAATTTAGAAACAATAATACTTTGCTGCACAAAACTGAGAGAGACAGAAAATTATTCCTAATTTACACATCTCAGGAGACACAGTAGACAATGTCAAGCTTTTCAGAAGCATCCCTGTCTCAAGGAACAATGAGCATCAAAACCTTCTGGTGCTTTACTGTGGCTACAGAAGAAAACATAAACATAACATATTTCTGTGTATAGAGCTTTATATGTTAATAGTGCCCCTTATTATCATTTAGCTTCACAGAGGTTTTATAGAGAGATCCACCTGGGAGATTACACCGTGATACACTTGGAAATTATCCATGGGAACATCAAGTACAGGTGAAAGCAATACAATGCATGCTATATTTCTCAATATAACCAAAATGGTGATTCTTTACCAAAAAAAAGACCCTGCAAAGTTAGTTAGATACTGATCTATGAATAGAATTAATCACACACAAGGTAGAAAGGTGTGAACATTTATCTATATATTTAAGATTTTAACTCAAACTGGTGGCTATGAGAGGATCATACAAAAATCTCCTTAAAGGAAACAAGACCTTGATTTTTAAGTCAAAAACTATTTCTTAGACAATGAGGACGTAACTAGATTGAGGCAGAAGGTTTGCATAGCTGTTTGTGTGACTTCAGTAACACATTGTTGTTCAGCAGAATGCCTGTTTCTAAAGGAAAACTGAAAATATGCATTGTTGAGAAGCCAACATGTGATTCTTTCCTCAGTCGGGGTCATAGCACTGCACTGCCATTACAGAAGCTTAATGCCCATCCTTCACAGAGGAAATACAGGTCCTAATAGATTCCTATAAGGCAATGTATCATCAAGAAACAGTAAAGGTACTAGTGTTTCCTAGACCATACATAAAAACTTACATTCTGCTCCAGCTCACCCAATAATCTGCCTTAGTTTCTGTCACAGAATCTGCGACAAGACAGAGTGTCTCTGCTTAAAAATACTTCTCAACATGATGAAAACTAATGTTTGTTTATCCCTACAGGCTTGTTTCAAGAATCAGCAGGTTCACCCTAAAAATAAAATCTCTGAAGATAAAACTGCTAGTTTAAGGGTCCATTTCCTGAAATGTTTAAGTAACACTCAATTGAGGTTGAAGCATTTTCAGATTCATTACTTCAAGTAAAATACTGTGCTCCATTCTTCCAAGAACTGACATAATAAGCACAGCATCTAAAAAAGTGAGGCTATTTATCTTTGGATGTGAGGCTGAACAAAGTTCAGATCCACTAATCTATCTGCTGCTCAGCTTCAGCTGTAAATAACAAAAACTAAAGCGATGCTACTTCTGTTGTGTGTCAGATTGGGTTTGTTGGGGTTTCTTTTAGTCACATCATAAAACTTTACAGACTTTCTTCTTGCTCAAAGTACACAAATCAGCTCTATTCACACAGTGCTACACAGACTAGCGATGAAAACTGTTATACTGGATTTGGAGCCTGGTCAATACAGTTAATCTTAATTCAGTGTACAGGAGATGAAGTTTGATCCACTCCAGTATGAAAATGAATTTTGAGTGAAAACTTCCCTACTTTGATATCATTAATTCTTCTATACCTCCTTATTAAAAAAGGTACATAGTAAAAAATCACATTTCTTTTCCATCCTCTTCTAAAAGGTCAGATGATCTTAATGCAATTAAATACCACTCCTAGCTCTTCCAGTTGCTTCTTGTATCTGTCTTCAACCATTCCTGAATTCAAACCATCCCAACACAACGCAAAGTCAATAGCAATGTCATCCAGCAGATGTAAGAAACACAAAAGCCAGCAGGAACATCTTTTCTTCACCCTGTGTCAGGAAAGGAGCAGTGCAGTTCTTCCTCCAAGCCTCCACCTCAGGACTGTCTCACCTGGGGCCTGTGCCAGGCAGGTGCTCATGCCCTGTTTCCAGGGGGTTGCTAAGATGTCCTGGTTGAGCCCCATGCAGGGGGAAAGGACACACTTGGTAGCAAAAGAGAAATGAATGGAACATGCATTGGGTGCAAGCAGCAGAAGGCACCAAGGATGGGACAAGGACACGACTGAAGAGGAAGATCTGCCCCCAAGTGACTTAAGTCAGGCAGAGCACAAAATTTGCAGGCTGCAGGACTCTGGGGTTGTAAAACTGACCCAGGTCAGCAACTGCTTTAGGAATTAAATGCTGCCCCTGTTGTCTCTCCAAAAATAGGAGAAATTGTTTAGGTCAGACAGAAGCAGAACTGTCTGCAAGGAACTAGAACTTCAGATTATGAAATAAACCAACTACAGTAGGAGATTGTACCCTGAAAAAGCTGATCACTATTTGCATTCCATTTGCTTCACAAGATGCTGAGAACAAGACAAAGAAAACTATATGCACTTCCAATTAGCCTCAGAGGAATGTTCAGGTTCCTTAGCTGACAATCACATCAGGTCTACAATTTCCACTACTATCATGAATGAGTGTTTTGGCTGCTTAAAGAAACACCATCAAAGGTATTGGCAAAAGGAGAACCTGAACTCCAAACACCTTCTATAAAATAAAAGAAACACAGTGCAGGCATAGTTTTTTTGGCATGTAGTTCTTACAGAAGCACAGTAATAAATTTAAGTTATCAAGCCCAATACAGCAGATAGTTTCATATTAAAGAAATCATAAATTCCATCCTTGGCAGGGAGGATTGTAACTAGAGAAGTTAACTATGCTAAAGGAAAATCTATGGCAGAGCAGTAAATTCTCCAAACCTCCAGTGTCCCATGGAGATATGAACTATATACTCTTTTTCATCTATTGGGACCAAGTTAAGGGAAGAACAAAGAATATTGCTGCTGACTTTTGAGTTAATTTTTCATACTTGGCAGAGGAATCTTTCTCCTCTCAATTGACCTTGTACACCAACAGAACTAATGTAAGACATTCAAACTTTGTTTTTTCAAAAGAGAGAATAATGACAAATTCATGCAAATGAGTATTAATCTCTCACAAAAAATGCAAATCTCAGAGGATTAATACATTTTTAACATGCCTTAATACAATCTAGATATCATATAATTCCTCAGTCTTTGGCATTACTTGAATTCAAGACAGGCTATGAAGGCATAAAGTATCTTTTAACTGATGAAAGTGGAAGTTTATGCCCTTTTAAGCAACTATCTTTATCAGGGCAGTTAAGTAAATATTTGAGAGCATGAATTTTAAATCTCTTGATATTTAGTTAAACTGATGCATATTCATGTGACAGTGCTCAGTTTTAAAGAAAAGCCTGGCACTTTTCATCATGAAAAAACAGCAGAACATCTTCCTACCTTTGCCATAACTCCAAAAAATATTTGTATAATCTCATATATTCAGTTTTGCTGAACACACATATCTGCCTTCTGATAAAATTTGCTATTAATAAGGCTAAATTTTAAAGCAAAAAGAAATATGCATGAACTTATTTAAAATTGTTTTTAAAAGAGCTGTTACTTAAATCAAACAGTATACCACTTGGATTGCAAATCAAGGGACAAACTGATGGCCACCACATTTTTGGCCCCTTTAAATTAACTGGAAATTTCAAAATGCAATACTATTTACCTCTAACAAGTATGTATATAATTTTTTTAAATCTTTAATTAATTAAACACCACTTATAGCATTAATCCTCTCAAAAGATCTTTGGTTGGCTGAAGAAATTGTTGGTTTAAAGGAAGAATGAAAAGGGCATTATACTCAGAATATGTGTGATCTGTGTACATCTAAATTTTGTTAACATCTGAGGAAGTTAGAAAATAAATTCTTTGGCTGTGCTTGAATGACAGAAGTTTGCTTTTTGCAATGATTTGAGCAACTTCAGACAGTAAGTGTTGACAAATTATCTGAGTACACTGCTAAAGGTAAAACAGTCAGGCATTTCTGTCTTCAAAGTTGTTCCATATGCAAACACATTAAATCACAATAACACTTTCAAAACACTATCACTTTGCACTATCTACACGAGTCACCCAACACATGGAGCAATCACCAGTACAGATGTGTAATCAATAAAAGAAGAATGTCCTTTAAACACTTATCAACTGTAAAGCAAAGCAAGTTAAATATTAACATTATGATGTAAGATAGGCAAATCCAGAAAGTCAAAAACCAGATAAAAGAGCGAAAAATATTGCAAAGGATCAATTGCAAAAAGCATAGGGGATAAGAGATGGATATAGTGTGGAATGAAGAAACATCTTCTTTCTTTTTTTTAAAAAAGCACAATTTAGAAACAACTGTTGGGGAAAGAAGCTTTCATTTTCCTTTTTTCTTCTGATTTCATCAGTGAACATTGCTTCTTTCAAATGCTCAGGACAAGCATTTTATTACCTTAATTTTAAAAAATTGTTTCTGTTTAATTATGTTTGACAAGATTCTGAAAGGTTCCTACCCACAAACAAGTCAACTTTTCTACCTCAAGGCAGGCCTGAGGGGAGAAGTAAAGATCTGTTTTTCATTGGAAAGAGCTATTTCAAAACCATATGGCAGAGGTGCCACTTGGGAATACCCCCCGTGGGAGTTAATTAGTGGGGTGAGGTTTTTTCCAGGAGAAAAGGCCCCCATTCAAGTCCAGGGACCTGTGGCCAGCACTGGGGGGCGAGGCCACGTGACACCAGAGTAGCCAGGTGGATGGTGGGCGGGGCCACATGACACCAGGGCAGTCACATGGATGGGGAGGGGGCCACGTGACACCAGGGCAGTCAGGTGGATGGTGGGTGGGGCCACGTGACACCAGGGCAGTCACATGAATTGGGCGGGGCCACGTGACACCAGAGTAATCACGCGGATGGTGGGCGGGGCCACATGACACCAGGGCAGTCACGTGGCCAGTGGTGGGGCCATGTAACACTGCAGCATTCACGTGGCTGGGTGGGTTGAGCATTTTTCGCTTGTTTGCTAGAAGTGCTATAGCACTCACTGTACTAAAGTTAAGCATTAATGAACACCTGAGTCTAAACATGAAATTCCATCTCTTGTGCTTTTAATTCCCGACTCTGACTTAAGAGAAAATAGAAGATAAAAAGTGATATTCCAGTTGTTTCCAACTGGGACATTTGGAGTGACTGGTGATTCTACTTACATAGACTTAGATAAGCAAGAACGTTCTGTATCCTCCAGTGGTCCAGAGATATTTTGATAGACATGAAAAATTCAAAACTTGATAAACAAAGAAATAAAAAAAAATTCTTTATGTTGCCCTTTGAACAGTGTTCACTGGTACAAAGTCTTTTTTCATTTGCCCACAATTGAGAGCATTTCTTAAGACCAGAATTCTTTAACCACCTGGGCTTAACACTTCCTGGAATGATTTGTGATAAATTTCATCTGTTCTTTATGCAAAAGAGTGGGAATATTGGAACAAAGCTGCCCTTCAGCAGCAGCTGTGTTCTATATAT